>CM019149.1:209346263-209463452 GCA_009733165.1 Naja naja
TTGGAAAATGAACCCATCAGCCCAGAAGAAGGGAGACACATACATGTCAAGGTCATGTTAACCTGTGTATCCCTATTGCAAAGAACCAGCTGTTGAGCAATACCTTGAAGATTAGTTGCTTGCTCTGGGGAGTGTTGTGATGAGTGTTCAGATTACATTTGTCCAGAATTGAATTCTCACACCTGGATACCGGTTTTCCACAACCTGGTATCCTTCAGGTGTGTTTGGCTTGAGCAGCATGAGGACTGCTTTCAGATAGTGTTACTGGTGCTTCCCCACCCCCACTTTCAAGCTCCTATTTTTCATTGCAGTGCCCTGTAATTCCTAAATTTTCTCATCGTCACCTTCCTTCTTCTTGAAACACTACATTTTACTTACTATTTAATAATTCATGAGCATTGGAGCAGTTGTTATATTATCAGTGTGCTGAATGTTAAAATTGAGCTAGCAGGTAGTTCAGCTAGCAGATAGTTCAGTGTCCCACTACTCCTCAAGTAGCCAGTGGCTGACCCAACCACTGTTTTCCCTCCTTTCAGCTGTAGGTTTGGCAACAGAAGAGGTACAGAGTAGATAAGCCTTAGCAGAGACATTCCAGATAAATTCCAGCTTCCTTCATCACTGGTCATGCTACATGAGGCCAATGGGAATTGGAGTTCAACTTTTGGGAAACAGAGATTGCCCACCGCTACCTGAGTGTCTATGGAGATTCTCAGTTATCCAGATCATGATTGTCTCAAAGGTGCTTTTTCAAAAGTAAGCTGACTTTTGCTTTTTCCTTTTTTTTTAAAAATTACATTTATATGCCGCCCTTCTCCGAGACTCAGGGCGGCTTACACTTTTGGGAGGATACAACCCAGTATGCTCAGCAATAGCCTTCATTCCATTGTATATGCCTGCTTATTACTAGCGCATTTTTACAAGGTCAGCTAATTGCCCCCAACAATCTTGGTCCTCAATTTACCTACCCCGAGAGGATGGAAGGCTGAGTCAACCTTGAGCCTGGTGGGATTCGAGCCTACAGCAGTTGTAGGCAGCTGGATCTTAAGTGCAGGCAATTAACAGCCTGAGCCACCAAGGCCTTGAGGAAGACATTTCACTTCTCATCCAAGAAGCTTCTTCAGTTCTGACCAAATGGTGAGTCAGTCATTCAGTCAGAAGTGAAGACGCTTCTCGGATAAAAACAAACTCCAGTTGCCTTTTGAAAAAGCACCACTGCAGGGGTTGAATTTAAATGACATATCATTTTATTTCTTCGTATTGAAAGAGTTACAGAAAAGCATGCCAACCTCACACTAAGAAACAGTATTTTCTCTGCTGGTTCTTCTTTCTCTTTCCTCCTGTTGAAGTTTAAAAATTTGGACCCTGTACTGATTAAATGTTATAGTTCTTTCCAGTTGCATTGCTGGAAGATTGAATTCATATTTCAAACAAAAATGCCCCTGCCTCTTTCTGTCTGTATCTCACCTCAGATAATATTTTTTTCCTCCATGATCACTTGGTTGGACCACTTTCAGAGTTGTACAGTTACAAATGAATATAAAAGCAGTGAAGATCAGCTGGGGAAAGATAAGAGACCTTTCTATCATAAATCTCTCCGGGACATCCCAGCACTTCCCATCTAGTACAACATCTGTTCCAACCCAGATCAGTCATCTAGAGAGCACTACTGTGCCAAACATTTCTTCTGCATTATTTTTGGAACCTTCTCCTTCAATCTGATGGAAAAGTAATTTCTTGAAACTTTTTTCCACACAAAATGAAACTTTTTTTTACTTATTTTTTTTCCAGACAAGAGGATTCTTACTCATTTTTCCCCACATAAATTGATACTGCTGGAGACATTCTTAACTTATTTTTTTCTACCCAAGATGATAGTTCCAGTAAAATTCCTACAGCCGCGGGGGGTTGTAGGGTTCTTCTAATAAAGCTGGGGATGGGGTAGGATTCCTGAGTGGCTTCTCTTCTACTGAGCAAATAGCAATGAAATGTTTCATTTTCATTTTCCTTAAAGTTCTCTGAAAGTCATGTTGTCCAAGGCTTAGACTTGTCAGATATGGATTGTGTGGAGTTCTGAGTTGAAATCCTTCATCAAATAAAAAACTTTGCCTCTCAGCCTGAACACACCTCACTGGATAAAAAGAAAGAAAACCACAGGTTTTGCCATGAGTTTTTTTTTGGAAAATTGGGTTCCAAATTGCGTGAAATTCATTGTCTCTAACAAGACATTCCTCCTTATTCTCTCGGATCAGGGGGATGATATTTTCTCCTATGTGCCCTTTAGGAATGATATGTGGCTTCATTCATTTTAGAAAAGTTTAATTTTATATGCAAGTAATTTCCAAATTGTGGACTTTCATTAGTTTTCTTGATCATTCCAGGAGATTGGTAGCCATCTAAGTCCTGTAAATAAATAAGCAAGCAAACAAACAAACAAACAAGAAAGGTATTAATTCTGCCCTCAATCCTTCCTACTGAAAGCCTTTCCATTCTAAGGTATATTAAGATGGATTTTATTCCCACAGAAAGGAGATCTAGTTGTTCCTAGCATTTCTTCTCCTTGGATGACGATATTGTTTTAATTTTACTTATCATTTTGATATTCTGTTCCAACTATGTTGAAAATTGTATTGAGCAGGGTAAGACATCAGGTGATTTGGGTGACCAAATAAATATATACATTTTTTTAACAAATTCATATTTATATCCCGCCCTTCTCCGGAGACTCAGGGCGGCTTACAATTTTTGGAGCACAACCCAATGCGCTCAGCAATAGCCTTCATTCCATTGTATATGCCTGCTTATTACTAGGGCTTTTTTTGCCCCCCCCCCCGCAGCATTTTACAAAGTCAGCTTATTGCCCCCAACAAACTTGGGTCCTCAATTTACCTGCCCCGAGAGGGGTAGTTCAGGTGATTTCCAGCCCCTTGATGAAATAGTATGTAGGAAAGATCTTGGGAGAGTGGACAAAGAGCTATTGCCAAGGAAGTGGTCAGATAAGAGACTGCATAGGTCATAGCTAGATAGTAGTGGGCCAAGAAGTTCAGAAGAAACCATCTCTTTTTTTCTCAGGTTATAAAGAAGAACGTGGGGAGAATTGTATTTTTATATTTGCAAGGTTGAAGTCAGCCTTATGGACAAAGCAGATAAGAATCACAGTCAGATGGATTTTACTAATTCTACTTTATTGTAAGGTTACACTGACATAATCTTGCAAATATACCCCCCTTTCTCTTAAACACCTCCAAAAGAAATTTGAAATATTGCTGTAGTGTTGCTTTTAGTTAAGGATTGGATTCTTCTCACTGGCTGAAAAACCAACCAAGGTGTAACGAGAAATCGCCATGTTTGATTTTATGTCCTTCCACTTGCTGAGAGTGCTCACTTCCTTTTGAGCACCACCAAATGTTTGTAGGCTAAGGAACCCTGCTTGCTCCAATTTGGCTGCACTGAGTAATTCCAATAAGGCCATTGTTCCAAAAGGAATCAAGATGGTTCTGGAAACACCAACATTGCCAACTCATTTGTCATGCACACTTCAGTGTTCATGTTCTTTCCTGCTGAATATCACACAATGCCTTCTTGAAGGTAGTCATGAGGAAATTTGATCTGAGAACCACGTTATGTTGATGTGCTCCATGGTAGGGAGCCAATGTCTCCTCATGAAATGCTGACAGACTTTGGCAAAATGGGAGAGAAGGAACAAAGGGTAATGTAGGCAGATTCTCTGAGTCATTGCTGTGTTTCACAGGCAGACAATACATTCCAGGTAAACTTATTATTATCATAGGGTAGTGAGTGAATCATTGTACATATATAAGTAACATAAAGCTTCCCTTCTTAGAAGATGAAGTTGAATTGTGGAGTCATTTATATTCAATGTTTAGGAAACCACTTCACAGTCTGAAAGAATATAGCCCAGAAAGAATATTATCATTTCCACCTGCTGCCTAGAGAACCTCCTTATGGAATTCTTTATCAGACAAAATACTGTAATGGAGGTGTACTGGGAAGACTAAGGTTAGGGCACATCTCTGAAGAGTGAGAGGCCTAATAAAGGAATGATTGCTTTTGTCCACTTCACCTTGATTTTTTTTGTGTGAGAGTAGGACCCTGAGGGAGAGACAGTTTGGTGTAGTAGTAAAGGCACTAGGTTAGGAACCAGGAGATCACGAGTTATAGTCCCACCTTAGGCACAAATCCAGTTGGATGACCTTGAGCCAATCATACTTTCTCAGGCTTAGGGAGCAGGCAGCAGCAATTCACTTCTGAAACTTTTCAAGAAGACTGCAAGGACCTGTCTAGGCAGTTGCCAGGAGCCACACTGACTCAAAGGCATCCACCCTGCTACCTACGGGGACCCCTCCCTGTTTACCATATGGGCCAGTAGATTCCATCTCTAGGGGATGTTCCCTAACCTGGAAGGAAGCCATATAGGGCATTAGAGATAATAACTGCCATTTTGGTTATTAACCAGGATAAGAAATAGAGGATGGTGTCATCTACAATAACAGCTTTCATCCACCAACATCCTGGCTGTCACATTTCTCATGACTTGCAATAAGTGTTTGAGACTTATTGAGCGCCTTTGGGCTGATGCAGTATATTGATGTTGTGTTTTCAATAGCTGTTGATGAAAATGTGTAATGATTGCATTCAGCCAGACATCTATGGTGTGAGAACTGTATGTAAATATTTTAATAACTAATACATGCAATCAGTATCTGTAATTAAGAAGTGGATATGTACTCTGTCCCTGCATACACATATATTGTTTATGTATTTATTTAACTCTACGGTTGCCCATTTGCCTAGAATTGCTTTAGGAAGGGTATTGCATAGCTCTCTTTAGGCAGGCTATGCTTGGCAGTAGCTAGACTTTAATATGTTAAGCCAGGATAAAACCAGACTTGATAAGTAAAAAATGTTCAACTTGTGTCAAGCACTGGAAATCAGGAAATCCAGGCAGTTCAAATGAATATAAAGGTTTATTGTAAGCTTAAGCTCTCTGCCAGAAACTGAGTTACTAATGGTCAAGAAAATTGGTGGAAGATAAGAGTCAATGGCATTCAAGTGGGCTGGACTTAGATCTCTTGTGGACATGAAGGGGCTCAAGACTGACAATGTGTTTAACCCCTCCCTTGGGCGCAGCCTGGTCATCTCCTATATCTTACCTTGGAATAGCATAGGACAGGTGTGTCAAACTCAAGGCCTCGATCTGCGATGTGATAGGATCTTGCCCACGGGGCTCTTCTGGTCTACCCAATGCAAAGAGGAAGGATTGGGCCAGCCTGACTTCAGCCCAATCTACCCAATGCGAAGAGGAAACATGCCAGTAGTTTGGGGAGTGGCATCAAGCTGGCCATGCCTGCCCAACCCCCTCAAGGTCAGTCACAGCCCTGACATGGCCCTCAATGAAATTCAGTTTGACACCCTGTCATAGGAAAAGCTGGCTGAGGTAGGGATACCCAATTCAAAGAACATCTGATTTAATATACCTTGTGAGGTGTAGTAATAGTATCATTTTGTACTTTATAAAAAGCCAAGAGGTCATATGCTGTATGTCTCCTAAAAAAACCTCTTTTAGTATCCAAATGCAGGATGGCAATCATCCAAATAATTATAGCTGCTATTATCACCATCCGGTATAGATTCCACAGTAACTACAGCTTTGAGATATTTGATGTCCCCAAAGCTTGAAGTTAATAACCTCTTTATTAGTTAGAGAGACTCACTGAATGATTCCCAGTGTGTACACTTTCTCCATCATGATATAGCTTCCATCCACACATCAACATTTTCAAATCAGGCAGTCTTTCAGATAAATCAGGATCTCAGATTTCAACCGGAGTGCTAAAGGCATACCACCATATGTGAGCAACTATAATATATTGCAACTTCTCCATAACTTGCTGCTCGGAGTCAAAATACCAAAAGTTATGATCCATCTGTTTGTTTATTTGATACATACAGTTTTTAATATACCACTTATTTCTGTAGTCTCATGACAGTTTACTGTGAAAGCAAACAATAGGAGTAAATCCACAAGTATATCAGAATTAACTCAGGCAGCCCTTATTATCACCAGGTGGTCCAGCACTCCAATGCCTTTTTAAAGGCTAAGAAGTTGGAAGGAATTACTATCTCAGTGATGGGATATCACAGAGAATGGAGGAAACCACTCAGAAAATATGTTGATGCTTATTTAGTAGGAACTCTCAGCCTGGTATCTCTCAGGGAATGCGAAAGGCAAATGGAATCAAGGTAGGAGAGATGGTCCTAGATTTATATGGCCACCAAGGCATGTAGGACTTTAAAGATAATCTTCAGAACCTTCAACTGGATCCAAAAGCTATTAGCAATCCATGACATAGCTAAATCTGCTATCCCAGCATTCTGGATCAAGGGAAGTTTCCTAGTTACATTTATGGATAATTCATGTAGAGGTCATTATAGTTTTATATGTGTGGATTATGGTATGAATCACAGTTGCAGACATTCAGTAATATGAGTAGGAAACTGAGGGGGCTTCACTGCACTTTTTGACATAGATTTGAGTTGCTTGATACAGAGATGGGTAGCATATAAATTTAACAATAAATAAATAACTCTCAAACATTAGTATGCATTTATGATTGATTACATTCTTTCTTTATTTTCCTCCACTGTCATGCTAGATTTTCTTCACTTGTTTAATTTCCCACAATTTATTAGCCCATATCCCAAAGGCCCATGCCAGCTCTTTAAGGTAGATCAGACTTGAACATCAAAGTTATGAATGCTAAAACTTTCTTATACGGTTATAAAAACAGGATCTTGCAACTCTGAATGTGCTTCTCCCCTCCTGCTTTTATTCTAAAGAAAGCTAGACAGGGTCAAGTCTAAGATGTTTTCGCAAATTCCATTCTTGTTTGGGACTCTGATTCATCTTATTTTGCCATTATCTTGGCTGCAGCTCTTTCTCTTGTTCCTCAAGGTTATTCTCACATCCTATTACAACCCAGTGGGTTCTACAATGGAGGAGAAGCTACTTGGGGTAAAATTATCCAGCGATTCCATTGTTTTCATATTCCAATGATCAACAAGAAACATATTGGAGCTGACTGAAACCTGAAAAGCTCCATTAGGTGCTGGGGATAGATCATCCTAACCCAGCCGTGGGCAAACTATGGCCCGGGGGCTGGATCCGGCCCATTTGGCTGTTCTATCCGGCCCGCAGAGCCGAAAGAGCAGAGGGTTCTCTTGCTCTCCCAGAAGGCTACATGAAGTAATCTAACTTTGAATTTATATTAGTTCACACAAACACTCCATCCATGCTTTTGTTCCGGCCCTCCGGTCCAGTTTAAGAACCCATTGTGGCCCTCGAGTCAAAAAGTTTGCCCACTCCTGTCCTAACCTAGTCCATAACCCATGAAAACCCCCCAATAATACTCAAAAAGTGATTTGACTATGGCAAAGGAGTGTTGGAAAATCCCTTCATGTAAGTTATTTCTTCAGAGATTAATGAAATATCTATTAAGAACAATGAACCAATTACTCCAGAAGTTTGTATATATGGATCTTTGTAAACATAGAGTGAGATAACTCTACATATGAGGTAGAGCAAGCAAAGGCATATATGTTTTTGTGTATATATGCATATGTTCATCCACATCCTCCTATATTCAGTTCATTTTGTTCACTAAAGAATAATTTATTAAAAATATTTTCCTTGATGTGGAAACAAATCTCAACCCTTAATATGTAAATATAGTTCCCAGAATCTGAAGACAATATTTTCTGGGTCATGTTTCAGAGAGAGTAATATGCGGTTCCTTTGAGGGTTTTAGTCAAAGCTCAGAATGAGGGGGAAATAGAAAATGAACACAAAGGTACAAAAATGCATCATGGTCTTGATTGGATTGCAGTCATTCTATTATATGTGCGCACCATGTTTCATTTATTATGTATGGATATTTTTCTCATTTTTCTGGGACTTCAAAGTAACATTTAAGTCTTACTCTTTTAAATATAAACATCTTGATTCTGCTTACTATTCTTGATAAGTATAAGATGGTAAAACAATATGGGATTGTGATTAGATTGTTAGATCTGGTGAAGAACATCTGGGTATCATCCATGCTTAGTTGTGTTATTCATTGGGTAGCCCTGAGTACATTATGGTCCCTACATAGCTAAGTTGTTCAGTGATTTAAAAAAAAACACATGCCATGTAGAGGTAGAAATAAATATTATTGGTTGAATACTTGTAATAGCTGTTTTACTTCAGTGAGTTCTTCTATGACGTGCAAATTAAAAGCAGTTGCTTATGATGTTCTGCATCACCAGTAAAGTAGTGGCTTGACATACAGAACTTGATGTCTTCTGTAATGTTAATCACAGATGAGAACTCTACATTTCTCCAGGCTTTTAATTGTTCATGCATATGCTAAAAACTCAATGAATTGATTAGTAAGTGTGTTTTGTGCATAGGTACTATTTTTGTTTTCATATCACATATCTGTATTGAAAAGCAAAACCAGCCATATTGGCTATTAGATGATATCTTCAGAAGTCAGCTCAAGGTTTACAAAGCAGCATGCTCACTTTGGATCTCCCACTGACTCATCATCTGATAAAATAATTTTAAGAAACATAAAAAAATGAAGAGACAAAAAATTAGAGTTGAAGTTTTGCACATTGTACTAGGATATAGTCTAAATGGAGGGTGAGAATATTTGCAAAAAGGGCACCATATCTTTTTCAAATCGTACTAAGCAAAACAACTCAATAATTTTTTGGCCCTCCATTTTTGGAAACAAGTTATCCAGGAGTTAAAGTCAAATTTGTCTCTATTTTGGAGTAAATTTCACAGATGCCTTGGATTTTGGCAAAGCAGTAATTGCATGTTATAAATAAATGATTGTGGGTTTATTTATTTACTTATTGGCTGTTCTTTCATTGAAGATTTGTCTTCATTGGAGGTTGGATGACTTCACTTAGGGAAAAATGGTAAAGCTTCCATTGATATAATGTAGTTCTAAAAAAGCAGCAGTATTTTGATGGGCAGATCCCGAGTAAGTACATAAAGCTATCTCACACTTAAAAGTCATAGGAGAAATCCAAGGGATTCCTGAATATGATTGGCTTTCACTATGAAACCATATTGCTATGTTCCTCATATTGATGTCATCAGGTATTTGAAGAAGCTCCTGAAGCTACACAAAGGCAAAATCAGTTTTTAAATATTCAGAACAAACACTCCAGGTGTGTGTGTATTGTATACATACAGCCCCCTAACTAAAACAGTACGAAACTAGTCCTCCCCAGGGCTCCACTTAACCAAAACAGATTTCCTAATAGACCAGTTAAACGTTCTTATCTGGCACAGCATCTTAGAGAATTCCCTTGATTTTTGTAAGCTCCCTTGGGTTATGTTCAGTATGCTGTTCAGAATCGATGCAAATGCTGCCTTCTGGAATTACGTTGCTTTATAGCTGCTGTTTAAAATTTCTGCTCTGTTCTGCTTTTATATCTAATGAGGGCATCTGATGAATGAATAATGACAAATGAGTTTGTACTATTTGTGTTGAAGACTAACACAAATCGCAAAGACATGACCAAGCTCACTTTACAATTGCAGTCCTAGGACCTCTAGAAAGGGACCCGAGGGATCATAGATCTATTGCAGGGGTATCGTCAAACTCAATTTCATTGAGGGCCACATCAGGGCAGTGGTTGACCTTGGGGGGGACAGAGGGCATGGCTGACTGGGTGGGTGTGGCCAACTGAGTGGGCATGGCCAGCTTGAGACCACTCCCCAAACTGCTGGCAGGTTTCCTCTTCACACTGGATAGACCAGGCTGAAGCCATGCTGGCCTGATGTTTTCTCTTTGCATTGAATAGACCGACCAAAGCCATGCTGGCCCAATGTTTTCTCTTCGCATTAGTTAGACTGGGCCAAAGTGATGCCGACCAGCTTTTTACATTTTCCAGGAAGCTTCGTGGGCCGCATCTGACCACATCATGGGCCAGATCCAGCCCACGGGCCTTGTGTTTGACACCCCTGACTTATTGGGCTGAGAATGTATTGGATCAACTTTAGAGGGACAAAATCTTGTCCTCTGAATTGGCCAACTTGGAAGAAAATGCTGAACATTTGCAATAATTTTCAATGATAGCAGATCTATAAGGAATAAATATGCCAGTTTTTCCCATTTTTTAAAAAAATAAGTATATTTACTTTTTAAAAAATCATCACTCTTCTTTGGGTTTTTTGATCATTTTTTCTCAAACTGGTAAAAATTAACAATATTATCATTTTATATACAATGTATAATTATCTGTAATTTCATTACTCGGAACTGATACTGTTCGTTTAGCAATTCTATGCCCGTGGTTCAGAACAGTGAAGGGCAAAAAAGTTGCATTTTAGAAACTGTTATAATGAGTAATAGTCATTAATCTTTGGGATCCTATTTATAAGAGAAATATTAAAGATAAGAGCATATCTTAAAAAGATCATAATAATCAGATTTGTAACTAGGGCATGATAGCTAATGCCATTTTTTGCATGCAGAAAGCTACTGCTTCAAATTTGCAAACACATCACTAATTGTCTAGCAAAAAAAAAACGTAAGTCTGAATAAGATGATTGTTCTTATCAAAGAACCTGGTTTTGTACCTACTGGTGTATGTGTTAGATTTGCATGAAGAGTCAAACGCAGAGTGCTTCAGTGAAGAGTTTATTAGTGACTACAGCTCATAACAGACCCGATTTGGCTGGGCTGCGGCTGCTACTTATAGCCAGCAGCCGCAGTTGCCAGCCAATCAGAGTGCAGGGTTTTTCCCGCACTTTTAAAACCAATCATATTTGACATTTTACAAGAACAATTCAAACTAAACCAATGACATTCAAACCTGCATACATAACACCCCTCCCCACTAGGTTCAGTCCATACTCAAACCCCATCTATCTAATGTATTCTTTTAAATAGGTGGGGCTGCTACGTGTATGTTGAGACCTACGTGGTTCAGATGTTTTATTGTTCTCACCCAGTGAGAGAGGAAATGTGTCTGTTGACATTTCCCTAGTTGGACTTCCTGTGAAAGAAGACCCTGTTTGATTGTTAGAATCTGGTCTCTCCTCCCAACCTATCTCCAGCCCAATGTCAGCACCCAAGTCAGGTAGTGATGTGCAATCTTCCACTTCTAAGGATGGATTTTGGCATTGTGACAGGTTTTGGGATGGTTCCTGTTGTAATGGCTCGTTACACATGGGGTTGATACTTGCTTGCTGATTATCCTCATGCTCCTCCCCTTACCCCCTAGAAAAGGCATTAGGTATGGGAACTAGAGAGGAACAATTGCAATGTTCCTGAGGTAACCTGGATCTTAACTGATCAGTGTGCCTGCTCCAGAGGACACCAACCTCTGTTTGTACCCTGTAAGAACGAGGGCCAATTATTTGAGTTATTTCAGCAGGAATCCAAAAAGGTTCACCCATAAGGTTCTTAGCATAAACAGAATCACCCACACTGTACGTGCGAACTTTTCTAGTGGAATCAAGTGGTGCATTGGGTGCGTAAGAGGGATGAAGGTAGTCAAGGGGAGACCTAAGTTTCCTACCCATCAACAACTCTGCTGGGGATAAGTTAGTTGATGGGTTAGGAGTGATGTGCTGAACACTAAGAAGTTTTTCAACTCTCTCAGTGATGTCCCCAGGACTTAATTGCTGAAGCTTTTCCATGGTAAAACGTACCATGCATTCAGTCCGGGCGTTAGCCAAAGGGTGCCCAGGGGCAGTCAGGGCATGTCTGATACGCTGTTGTGCTAAATAGGATTCAAAAGGGTTGGATGTAAATTGAGAGCCATTGTCAGAGACAAGAACATCAGGTAACCCGTGGGTTACAAAAGCTTTTGAGCTGCTTGATGACAGCATCAGTTGTGGTGGATGCCATAGGGATTACCTCTAGCCATTTGGAATATGCATCTACTATAATAAGGAAGGTGTGCCCTCTGGTAGGTCCAGCGAAATCAATGTGAATCCTAGACCATGGGCCCCTAGGACATTCCCATTCCTGTGTGGGGGCAGAGGTGGGGCAGGCCTGACTACCTGACAGTTGGGACAAGATGCAACCCAGTTTTCAACCATTTTGTCAATACCTGGCCACCATACATAACTCCTGGCCAATCCTTCATCCTTACAATACCAGGATGACCCTCATGTAACATTTCCAAAACCTCCCAGTTTTGCAGGAATAACCACCCTGTTACCCCACAAAATACATCCTCTTAATACAGATAATTCAGTTTGCCTGGACTTAAAAGGTTGGGCAAGCTGAGGTAGATCTTGAAGAAGCCAACCTTTCTTAATCCAGCCTATAATAGGAGCCAATAAAGTGTCTTTGGCAGTCTCTCTGGCAATTTCAGCAGCGTGTACTGGAAGCTTGGCAACAGTTTCTAGGAAAAGGTGTGTGCCTCAGGTTCAAAGTCCTCCTTGTGACAAGGAAGTGGGCAATGACTCAAGGCATCTTCATTGTCCAATGTCCTTGCCAGGCTTGTGGATAAGTTTGTATGAATAAGCAGCAAGAAATTCAGTCCACCTCAGCATTCTTGGTGACAGGATAGTGGGTGTAGATTTGTCTCCTGCCACAATGCCTAACAAAGGTTTGTGATCTGTGACAATGGTAAATGTTCTCCCATATAAATACTCATGAAATTTCTTGATAGCTGCAACAATTGCCAATGCTTCCTTGTCCAATTGGCTGTAATTCCTCTGCTTTGGTCAAGGTAAAATGCAATAGGGGCTTCCCTCCTGCTGGGAAGCCTGTGGCTCAAACCCCCCCCTCCAAAGGGGATGCATCACAAGTCAGTACAACAGGTAAATTCTCAGAGAACTGTATGAGTACAGCATCAGACGTGATTAGTCTTTTAATACTGTTAAATGCTGATTGTTCCTGCCCCAGACCCAAACAGACTTTTGTCAAGTAATCTGTGTAATGGTTCTGCAATGGTTACCTTCTGAGGTAGGAACATGTGATAAAAGTGAATAAGTCCAAGGAAGGCTTGCAAATCTGTTTTGCATTTTGGTCTAGGGGCTTCTTTGATTGCTGAACCTTGGCATCTGTAGGGTGGATGCCATGCTTGTCAATCATATAGCCCAAGAACTCAACCTTGTCAGTTCTAAGAGTGCATTTTTCTTCCTTGACTTTTAATCCCGCTTTCTTGAATCTGGTAAGGACTTCTGAGTCTCTCTTGTAATTGAGTGTCATTTCAGCAGAGATTAACACATCATCAAAGTAGGCACTACCCCTGGCAGTCCTTGGAGCATCCTTTCCATAAGGCTTTGGAAAATGCCTGGTGCCGCACTTACTCCAAACTGTAACCTTTTACATTTGAAGGCACCTCTATGAGTCACAATGGTTTGGGCCTCTGCAGTGGCATCATCAACTGTTAGTTGTTGATATGCCTGGGCCAGATCCAATTTGGCAAAAACTGTACACCTGCCAAGTGAATGTAGTAAATGATGTACCACTGGAACTGGATATGCGCTCTGTTGAAGTGCATGGTTCAATGTCCCCTTATAGTCTCCACAGATTCTTACTGACCCATCAGTCTTGACTGGTGTGACTATGGGTGTCTCCCATCTGGAGTGGTCAGTGGGCTCTAAAACTCCTTCAGCTATTAGTTTATGTAATTGTGCATCAATTTTGTCCTTTTTGGTAAGGCCTTCCTTCAAAGTACCTTCACATGTACTTTTCTGCTTCTTAAGGGTGAAGAATGACCAATAGTGACTGTTTGATGAGTTTCATTCTTCCCATTTGCTTCTGTGTTGCGCCCCATTTTCTCACTGAAGTTGTTATGCTTGAATTCTTTATCAGAAAACTTTCTGCTTGGTGGAGTTCTGGATGATTTGCAGACTCTTACTAGGTGACCTCTTTTTTCACAACGGAGGCAGATGGTATCAAAAAACTTGCATTCAGTGTGGGGGTGCCCCCCCACAACCTCTGCAATAAAAGTCTTGCCTCTTTCTTCCAAGGTCTTTCCTTTTCTTCTCCATTCTGAGTCTATAAATTCATTCCTCCACCTCACTACAGTCTGAATCAGAATCTATTTGCTCGCAATGGGTTGTTGTGGATTTTTCCACATCAGGATGGCTTGCAGCCTTGTTAATTTTCTTCATGGCTGCTGCTGAGGACTTGGTAGCTTCCGCTGAAGAAGCTTCTTCTATGGCCCCTTAAGCATGATCTTAGGTTTCATTAATAATTTGCTCTGCAAAACCTTGTCTTTTAGGCCTAGAACAAATCCATCGCATGGCCTCTTCAAACTTGATAAACTCACATGCACCCCCAATGTCCCTTAAACTTGCCACGAAGTCATTAACATTTCGCTTCCCCTTGATCCCGACGGTAGAATTCGTGTCTCTTAATGAGGCACGATACTTGTGGCGCGTAATGGGCTCTTAATAACTTTTCTAAGTCAGGCCATTCCATTACCTTCACGTCTGCAGCTCCCGCCAATGCCTTCGCCATCTTGAAAATGGCGGACAGTGGGTGAGAAAGACCGCCCTCTTCCGCTTCTCAGAAATGTCGGCGAGATCGTTTCCCTCCAAATACATTTGGAAACGATCTGCATACGAGTCCCAGTCTTCTGCCGTCGGATCGAACGGGGCTGGAGGGGTGTTCAGCACAGCCATCTCTCAGCTGTTCTCTGCATTGTCTTCTCTTCGGGAAGGATCCCACCTTTGTCGCCAGTGTTAGATTTGCATGAAGAGTCAGACGCAGAGTGCTTCAGTGAAGAGTTTATTAGTGACTACAGCTCATACAGACCCGATTGGCTGGGCTGCGGCTGCTACTTATAGCCCACAGCCGCAGTTGCCAGCCAATCAGAGTGCAGGGTTTTTCCTGCACTTTTTAAACCAATCATATTTGACATTTTACAAGAACAGTTCAAACTAAACCAATGACATTCAAACCTGCATACATAACAGTATGCACACATTATGAGTTAACCACTTTTAACCTCCTTGGAAAGCTTTGGGGAAGAGGAAGCAGTGAAAAACTTAGTCTATCTGGGGGGTGAACTAACCTTTTTTCCCCTCAATCCATTTTCTCTTACAAAGAAGAATGTTTTCATTCAACCAACACACAGTTTAGCTTTGGGATCTATCTCGGTGAATAGCACTGTTTCCTGGGGTACATCATCATAGAACACTTACAACAAAAAGATATATGGCTTGCACTACATTTACCCTAAAGGAAGATGACTCTGAATATAAGACAACCCCCTGCCCAAGAAGATAAAACAGAAGGAAAAAAACCTCATTGGACTTTATTGCTATATTCTCAGCAAACTCAAGACGACCCTCTCGGTTAAAGAAAAATTATCAAAGGGTGGGGGGATGGTCTTTTTTTATGAAAATATAGTATCGAGTGAGGATTTGGCCCACAAGGTATTTATTTTACAGTGTTTCTGCTCAGTCCTGAAAACCCTCATCAGCAGAATGGAAAAAGTAGATGTTTTAGATAACTCTCTTTCTCCTTCTCTCATTTTTTTTTATTTCCCACAGCCAAATATCCTTCTACACCACAAATGAATCCTGAGCGCTCTGTTTATTACCTCATCTATTTTACTACCTTACCATTTTGCTACCCAATTTTATTGGGTTAGTATGATATGTGAACTTATGCAATTGTGGTT
Source organism: Naja naja (assembly GCA_009733165.1). NCBI lineage: Eukaryota > Metazoa > Chordata > Lepidosauria > Squamata > Elapidae > Naja > Naja naja. Next base: position 209,361,942 of record CM019149.1, read on the forward strand.
TCTTCAACAAATCAAAGATTTAAAGTGCTTTCCCCATGGTCATTTAAACCCTGATTTAAATTATTGATTTGAATTATCTTGATTTAAATCAATTCATTCTAGAACTAATTGAAAGTGTTGTTGTTTTAAAAACGCAAGACAATTGGTTTCTTTTCCAAGCTTTTTGTTTCTGTACATTTAAACAATTTATTTGGACATTTCTAAAGTTTCAAAATATCAAGATTTTTTTTTGAGATGTGCATCTTTTAAATTTAAAGCACGTGCTGATAATCATGCTTCATTTTCTCAGGGAAAGGTATTGATCTGATTGTAAATTTTTTGGAGCTAAATCGCATTTTATCAAATTGGGGATGATGCTGGCATGAGGCTATGAAGTAGCTGACTTAGGTGGCAGTGTGCCATGACAGATATCATATTAATAATTATGATGGGCTAGGCACAGATTTTGAAGAAAGATATTTTAATACCTTTTGGGGGGTAAAATCCAAGTTCATTGGTGGAACATTCTGAAGCGAATCAGTAGTCTAGGTAAATGCCTTAGTTTTATGCACTTTTGTCCTGTAAATCTTTGAGTTATAACTTCTAATTACAAAACTGGCTTATAATATATAGTCCTTCCAAGTGCTTTGCAAAAAAACCAAAACAAAACATAGTGAAATGGATGAGAAAGTGCCATTTCTTTAAGCCCAATTGCTGATTCCACAGTAGAACTAAGAACTGAACTGAACTTTTTTTTTAAATCCAAAGTTCAGGAAATCATGGTTTAATGGTATCTGTGGAAAGCAGAGGGCTAAATTAGCTATAACAGTCCATCTCCAAGTTGGGTCGCAGGTTTTGGTTCAGTTTTAAGTTTTGATCTATAATTCCCATCCCCATCAGACATGAGATGATGGAAGTTAAAGGTCAAAATGTCTGGATGGAACTTGGACTTAGGAAAGATAAAATAGGTCCTTGAACTAAACTAGAAGAAATAATTTTTGTATTAGTATTCTTCTGACTCACTCCAGAAGTAAACTGTAACTCTCAAGACTAGACTATCCAGAAGGATTTTTAGTTGGAAGTTTTCTGGGTCACAATCTCTTCTTGATGAAGTAGAGATTGTTTAAATAAATAAATTATTGTAACACATTTGGAGAGCATCAGGTTGGGAAAGATATTACACAACATCTTCATGTGACAGACTTTCAAACATTTCCATTCTGATTTATCAATGTGGATTTAAAAAAAACCTCACTGCTTTTCTGCAATCCTGTGAAAATAAGACAAATGTTCTCTTACACCTTGATCTATTAATCCAACTGATTTGATAGTGGTCTACTTGTTTCTTGTGTATTTTAAAATGAGGTAGGGGTGTCTTCCCGTCATTTGCAAAATCTTTTAATTGCTGTCTGTTCTTACATTGAATGTGTCAACATTTATACTCTCTGTAGGTTTATTTTAGCTGGAGTTGAAGATGGGCCATATTGATTAACTGAGAGTGGAAGAATTATGGAAAGATGGCTGCCATGAGACAACCTTTTAGTGAGCTCCTTATCTTCTTGTAACAGATACTTTTATATGGGTTTAGGATTCTAATGGCTGATTTGCTCACTCTGGTACCCTCTGGATGCAGGGGCTAAAATAAAATCCCAGCCTGGACGTTACATGAGATTCTAAGAATTGTATTTCAGACTGCAAAAGACATCTTTCTCTGTCTTTGACTTCCCCGGTTGGAAAAAAAAAACAAAACCACACACCCACACATACACACGTTCCTCTATATATACATACATAGATGTACCACATTGCGGGGGGTAGCACGATGGCTCAGAGGTTAAAGACACTGAGCTTGTCAGTGTCAGAAACCTGACAGCCCAGGTTTGAGACCCCAGTGCTGTGTGATGGGGTGAGCTCCCATTACTTGCTCCAGCTCTTGCTCACCAGCTGATAAATACTGTAGGTACCACTTCAGTGAGAAGGTAACAGCATTCCGTGCACCTTGGCGTATAGTCATGCTGACCACATAGCAATAGCACTTAGACTTATATAGTGCTTCACAGCCCTCTCTAAGTGGTTTACAGAGTCAGCATATTACCTTCAACAATTTTGGTCCTCATTTTACTGAACTCGGTAGGATGGAAGGCTGAGTCAACCTTGAGCCAGTGGGAATCGAACTGCCAAACTGATGGCAGTCGGCAGTCAACAGAATTAGCCTGTGGTGCTGCTTTCTAACCACTGCACCACCATAGCTCTGGCCGTGACCACAGAAAGGTCTTCAGACAATGCTGGCTCCCTTGAAATGGAGGTAACTACCAGCCTCTAGAGTTGGATGCGATTGGACAGGCAAAACCTTTACCTTTACCTTTACATGTATATACTCACTTTCTGATCTCACCTTCCATAACAAGTTTATTGGAAATAAATCTGGATGAAATATATATTATATCGAAAGATGACTGCTTCAGAAGAACATGTGAAGAAACATTCAGCTTTCTCCAGCCCCTGTTAAAGAGCTCATTAAGGAGATATTAAAAGCAGACAATTGAAAGTGAAGAACTGTACAATAATAATCCATTTGTAACTATGAGTTAGTTTTGTACTCAGAGTTTAATCCAAGAATCATCTCTTTCATGTGAGTTATCCAAAGAATATTATATTTTTCCCTTTTTGCTTTTAGTGCATTCCTCAATCATCAGGTTTCCTGCAGGGGGCCAAAAGAATAATGTCCTTATTAGAAAATGATATAGCAAAAGTATCACATTCACACTTTACATCTGCAGAGGATCACTTAAAAATCCTTCCCTGTATTTAATACAATTCTTTTTAATTAACCACAAAAAGAAATTGTAACTAATTGAATTCATGCTATTCCTTTTGCTTTGTTGTATTAAAGGAATGCTGTATTGTGTCCTTGTAAACCAAAATCCTAATTTCATCAATGTAACATAAAAATGACTGTAGCCTTGATATTTCACAGTAGCAAAAAATGTGCTCCATATTTATGTTGTGCCTTGAATGCACAGATGTGTGATGGTATATAATCTATATAATTTCATGCACATCTAAATCAAATGGCACAACAATACATAATTTCATGCACATCTAAATCAAATGGCACAGCAAAATCCTTTGTAATTTGATCACTGAAGAGCTGAACCTGTCTGAATACTCTTTGGGTGAAATACTTATTTTTTTTAAAAAAAAATTCAAATGTAAATAGCATATTAAGCTTGTAGTGTTACACCTGTTTTCATTGTAAAGTGCTTGCATGTTTCACATATAGTCTGTTCTGTTAAGATTGCATGAAGAGACAGACGCGGAGTGCTTCAAGCTCTTTGTTTATTAGTGACTACAGCTCAGAACGAACCCACTTTGGCTGGGCTGCGGCTGCTACTTATAGCCAGCAGCCGCAGTTGCCAGCCAATCAGAGTGCAGGGTTTTCCCGCACTTTTTAAACCAATCATTTCTTACATTTTACAAGAACAGTTCAAACTAAACCAATGACTTTAAACCTGCATACATAACACCCCTCCCCACTAGGTTCAGTCCATACTCAAACCCCAGCCTATCTAATGCATTCTTTTAAATAGGTGGGGCTCTTACGTGTACGTTGAGACCTACGTGGTTCAGATGTTTTAAGGTTCTCACCTTGTGAGGGAGGAAATGTGTCTGCTGACATTTCCTTACTAGGACTTGTAGTAATGGTAGAACCTGTTTGGTTACTACAACCTGGTCTCTCCTCCCCATCCATCTCCAACCCAATGTCAGCACCTAAATCAGGTAATGATGTGCAATCTTCCATTTGTGAAAATGGTTGTTGGTATTGTGACAGGTTTTGGGATGGTTCCTGTCATGTTAGCTCGTTACACATGGGGTTGATTCTTGCTTGTTCATTACACTCATGATCCTCCCCTTCCCCTAGAAGAGGCAGTAGGTATGGGAACCAGAGAGGAGCAAAAGCGATGCTCCTGAGGCAATCTGGATCTTAACTGATCAATGTGCCTGCTCCAGAGGACACCATCCTCCGTTTGTACCCTGTAAGACCTGGGGCCTGTGATTTGGGTTATCTCAGCAGGAATCCATAATGGTTCACCCATAAGGTTCTTAGCATAAACAGAATCACCCACAGTGAATGTGCGAATTTTGCTAGTGGAATCTAGTGGTGTGTTGGGTGCGTAAGTGGGATGAAGGCGATCAAGGGGAGACCTGAGTTTCCTACCCATCAACAATTCAGCTGGGGACAAATTAGTTGAGGGGTTGGGAGTGATATGCTGAACACTGAGAAGTTTTTCAACTCTCTCAGTGATATCCCCTGGACCCAATTGCTGAAGTTTTTCCTTGGTAAATCGTACCATACGTTCAGCCCGGCTGTTAGCTGAAGGATGCCCAGGGGCTGTCAGGGCATGTCTGATACCCTGTTGTGCTAGATATGATTCAAAAAGGTTGGATGTAAATTGAGGGCCATTGTCAGAAACAAGCACATCAGGTAAACCGTGAGTTACAAAAAGCTTTTTAAGCTGTTTGATGACAGCTTCAGTTGTGGTGGATGCCATAGGGATAACCTCTAGCCATTTGGAATATGCATCTACTATAATAAGGAAAGTGTGCCCTCTGGTAGGGCCAGCAAAATCAATGTGAATCCTGGACCATGGGCCCCTAGGACATTCCCATTCCTGTGTGGGGGCGAGAGGTGGGGCAGGCCTGACTACCTGACAGTTGGGACAAGATGCAACCCAGTTTTCAACCATTTTGTCAATACCTGGCCACCATACATAACTTCTGGCCAATCCCTTCATTCTGACAATACCTGGATGACCCTCATGTAACATTTCCAAACCTCTTTTGCAGTTTTGCAGGAATAACCACCCTGTTACCCCACAAAATACATCCTCTTAATACAGATAATTCAGTTTGCCTGGATTTAAAAGGTTGGGCAAGTTGCAGTAGATCTTGAAGAGGCCAACCTTTCTTAATTCAGTCTATAACAGGAGCCAATAAAGTGTCTTTGGCAGTCTCTCTGGCAATTTCAGCAGCGTGTACTGAAAGCTTGGCAACAGTTTCTAGGAAAAAGGTGTAAGTCTCAGGAGCAAAGTCCTCAGTGTGAGAAGGAAGTGGGCAGTAACTCAAAGCATCTGCATGCCCAATGTCTTTGCCAGGCCTGTGGATGAGTTTGTATGAATAAGCAGCAAGAAATTCAGTCCACCTCAGCATTCTTGGTGACAGGATAGTGGGTGTAGGTTTGTCTCCTGCCACAATGCCTAACAGAGGTTTGTGATCTGTGACAATGGTAAATGTTCTCCCACATAAATACTCATGGAATTTCTTGACAGCTGCAACAATTGCCAAGGCTTCCTTGTCCAGTTGGCTGTAGTTCCTCTCTGCTTTGGTCAAGGTGCGAGAGTAAAATGCAATAGGAGCTTCCCTCCGCTGGGAAGCCTGTGGCTCAAAACCCCCACTCCAAAAAAGGGGATGCATCACAAGTCAGTACAACAGGCAAATTCTCAGAGAACTGTATCAGTACAGCATCAGACGTGATTAGTTTTTAATATTGTTAAATGCAGATTGTTCTTTTCTGCCCCAGACCCACGCAGACTTTTGTCTAATAATCTGTGCAGTGGTTCTGCAATGGTTGCCTCTGAGGTAGGAACATGTGATAAAAGTTAATGAGTCCAAGGAAGGCTTGCAAATCTGTTTTACATTTTGGTCTAGGGGCTTCTTTGATTGCCTGAACCTTGGCATCTGTGGGGTGGATACCATGCTTGTCAATCATATAGCCCAAGAACTCAACCTTGTCAGTTCTAAGAGTGCATTTTTCTTCCTTGACTTTAAACCCGCTTTTTTGAATCTGGTAAGGACTTCTCTGAGTCTCTCTTGTAACTGAGTGTCATTTTCAGCAGAGATTAACACATCATCAAAGTAAGGTACTACCCCTGGCAGTCCTTGGAGCATCCTTTCCATAAGGCTTTGGAAAATGCCTGGTGCCACGCTTACTCCAAATTGTAACCTTTTACATTTGAAAGCACCTCTATGAGTCACAATGGTTTGGGGCCTCTGCAGTGGCATCATCAACTGTTAATTGTTGATATGCCTGGGCCAGATCCAATTTGGCAAAGACTGTACCCCTGCCAAGTGAATGTAGTAAATGATGTACCACTGGAACTGGATATCGCTCTGTTGAAGCATGTTTCAATGTCCCCTATAGTCTCACAGATTCTCACTGACCCATCAGTCTTGACTGGTGTGACTATGGTGTCTCCACCTGGAGTGGTCAGTGGGCTCTAAAACTCCTTCAGCTATTAGTTTATCTAATTGTGCATCAATTTTGTCCTTTAAGGCAAATGGGACCTTTCTGGGCTTTAAGCAAATTGGGGGCACCCTGGGATCTAGATTGAAAGTGATAGGGGTCCCCATATACTTGCCAATCCATCACTGAAGACCTCTGAAACTCAGACTTCAAGGCCTCCTCCCATTCAGTGTGCTCACATGATTGATGCAGTCACCTCGATGCCTAGGGGCTTGAACCATCAAGTCCCAGCAAGCTTGGGCGGATCCTGTCCACGATGGTCGGGCAAGCGTTTGGTGTGGTTTGAACTTCACATGAATTCTCTTTTTCAACTACTGGAATCGTTCCCTGGTAGTCTTTCCAGAGTCAGTGCTGCTTCTTGAAATGCTTCTTCGAATGTTTGGGAGTAGTCTGTGAATATGGTCCATGCACATTACTAGACAATAATCCTCTGAACAACCATTGTGAAAGCCCAGAAGGAATGAAGTAGGGACAGTGGGGAAAAAATCAGCTCAGGAATTTATCTGTAAGAATCTTTTACATGTTGACATGTTGGCAAAGGGGAATCAGAAAGTGGAGAAAAAAGTGAGGTGAAAAAGAATCCAAAATAGATCAAAGGGTTTCATTGGCAGCCATAAAAATTGAACCCTGATATTTCTTCAAAAATGTGATCCAAAAGACACTCACCAAATGGCTATTATCTAATTCAGGAACACGGTTTCTTTGCACCTCACACTATTTTGTTAAATTCCAAAATGCTAATCAAGTACTTTAGAAAGCCAAGGCAAGAATTAAGGGATTGTTCAAAATGTTGGTTTTCAAATGGTTTATTAAAACAGAATTTGTTTACTGAACTTCTATGCCACAATTATCCAAAGCAACTTCAATGGTTTGCCATCAAATCAACCAACCACCAAAGCATACAGTACTAAAAGGCATCACTAATAAATGACAGTAAAATAAAATAAAAAGAGGGAACACAAGCAAGAACTCCAATAAGTATGGCAGGCCCTACAAAGAATTAGTCTGGTCTGAATGGTGAGTTGGAAGGAAGAAAAGGAAGAAAGAGAGAGAGAGAGAAAAGGAGAAGCAATAAAAATCAATATACCATCCAGAACATCATAGGCACATCTTGCTTTGACAATAGGTACATACAGGAGGCTTCCAAGGGGGGGATTGTCCCATAACATGGGGTTACCATTGAGAAGGTGCTTCAATCATGCTTCATACCCTTTGCATGGCATTAGGTGATAATAGTCCAGTACTGAAAAGAACTGTCCCAGAAGCCTACTGTTAATCGATGCAGTGGCTTCAATATTGATAGGATCTGGAGCTGACGAGTTTCTTCTTTCAGAAGACTAGATAAGATAAAATAACCTTTATTTTCATTTTTCCCCCTGTGGGCACACAGGCACACATTAAAAATGAAATTCTGTGGCCTGCTCTCAAAAGTGTGCACATATATAACACACATATAGACACACTACATGCATACATATGTATATACCCACATCCTAACATATAAATATACATGTAAATATTTATCACTGTCCAACTTGAATACATAGCAGAAAGAGGAAGCTTGAGAATTCACATGGAACAAAACTGTGACTGGATCTGCTTCAGATGCTATGGAAGGTAACAACGAAAACAGGTCTAGCATCCCAGATAATCCTGCAAACCCTGCTCAAGCAATGCTTATATGTCATGTCCTGGATAGAAGGGAGTTAACTGCCAACAATCTTATCTGCCATCTTTACTACTCTCTGAATTTGGCTAGCCATTGCATGTGGTACCAGCAGCAGTCTCTGGATGTTTCCAAAGGTGCTTCCCTCTCCCCCTCAACTATAATTTGGTGCAATAGACCAGGGGTCTCCAACCTTGGCTTCTTTAAGACTTGTGGACTTGTGGACTTCAACTCCCAGAATTCTGGGAGTTGAAGTCCACAAGTCTTAAAGTTGCCAAGCAAAGCTGGCTGAGAAATTCTGGGAGTTGAAGTCCACAAGTCTTAAAGTGGCCAAGGTTGGAGACCTCTGCAATAAACCAAACCAGGTGATAATCAAGGCATGAGGTACACTACCAGGACATTACCTGTCTTTGTAATTTTAACCAACCATTTCTGCCATGGCATCACCTTCTGGAACATCATCCCCTAAGAAGTAATATTTGTCCTTACCTTGCTGGCCTTTCACAAAGCACTAAAAACATGGCTTATTGTTAGCTACCCAGAGTTCTGTATCCAAGATGTGTATCCTGTACATGTATTTATTAAATCAATCACAGAGAAAGATTAACAGAGTTAGAAGGGATTTTGTAGGTAATCTAGCCCAACCCCCCACCCAAGCAGGAGACCCTACACCATTTCTGACAAATAGCAGTCCAATCTCTTCTTGAAAGCCTTCAGTGATGAAGCTCCCACAACTTCTGAAGGAAAGCTGTTCCATTGGTTGATTGTCCTCACTGTCAGAAAATTTCCCCTTACTTCTAGGATGAATCTCTCCTTGATCAGCTTCCATCCATTATTCCTTGTCTGGCCTTTGGGTGCCTTGGAAAATAGCTTGACCCCCCCCTCTGTGGCAGTCCCTCAAATACTGGTCAATCAGTCAATCTCAACATCAAATACTAACCGCCCTGTATGGGCTCACAGACGGGGTCTCCTCGGGGTGCCGTCTGTGACTCAATGTCGCTTGCGGCGACCGGGAGGGCCTACTCTGTGGCGGCTCCCACTCTGTGGAATCTTCTTCTGCTGGAGCTCCGCCTGGCCCCCGATCTTCGCACCTTCCGCCACGATTTGAAGACTTGGCTCTTTTTACAATCTGGGCTGTGCTGATTCTCTGGGGTTGGTCCTATTTTAACTATGGGTTTTAATTTTCAATTCGGCTTAACTTGTTTAATATACTTTTAATTAATTTATTTATTGTTGTATTTTTAGCTGTGAGCTGCCCCGAGTCCTTTTTGGAGAGGGGGCGGCATATAAGTCGAATAAATAAATAAATAAATAAATCTCAGCATGGCTGTAAAATGGCCTTGCAGTGGGATGGCTGGCAAACAAATTAAATAAATAAACAAATTGGAGCTCCGCCTCGCCCCTGACCTCCGCACCTTCCACCATGACCTGAAGACCTGGTTGTTTAACCAATCCGGGCTGTGACCCTCGGGTGGGGTGGTTCTTATCTTTGTATTTTGTAATTATGTCCTGGGGCTTGTTTAGTTTAATTTTTTAAAGTATTTATTGTTGTTGTTGTTTTAATTGTGAGCCACCCCAAGTCTTCGGAGATGGGGCGGCATACAAGTCCCACTAATAAATAAATTAATAAATTAATTAATTAAACAAGCCAAATCCAGGAAGATTGCAGAAGGCAAACATAAAGAAATGCAAGGTTGTCTTTAGCCAGAATCCCAAAACTCAGAGGATATAGAAACAGAGCAGTCATAACGCTGGTCAGTGCTAAAAATTAAGGGTAGCAGTCCAAGAGAACCATGGAAGCTGGGTTGAAATGTGAAAATGAAGGGACTAAAGAAAATCCCTCTTCTTTTAGAAATCAGACAAGGTGATTTTTAGCACACCTGGTGCAGGGATAAACACTCTCTACCTAAAAGTGAATGTCCCTGTCCAATTTAATTCCAGTGTGCTCAAATTAGTTAAAGCAAACTACTCGGTTAGGTTGGGTTCTTTCCCTAATTCTGCTTTCTTTGGATTGCCTCCCATCTTAATTTCTAAGAACTGCATTCCAGGCCTCCCATGATATGTAGGGGGGAGAAGAGAGAGTGAATGTGGTAGCTGAAATAATCTATATTAAGTTATTGGTGATTATTCTTTTTCACTTGGCACCCTAGAGATGGATCCCAATTTGTATTGAAGTGGTCACTGATGGTAAATTCAGTATCTTTAGGATTTCTCCCAGGGTTCTCAAAGCCTAGTTCTGCTCTTAAACGGCATACACTGGAGAAGAGCGGCAGCCTGATTTATATAGGGCACCAAATCTTCTTTTTGCTGACAGTTGCAGTCATATAGTATCACCTGCAGTGTATTTTACACAACTAGAAGTCCCAAAAGAACAGAAGGGCTTTTAATTTACTGAACAAAGTGTTTGGAAGATGTATGCCCTTGTGAATCTGGGCAAGTTGAAAGCTTTCTCCTTCAGTGTTCCTTTCTTAAAAACATTTGAAATGCTCTTATTTCTTCAAAACTTTTTAAAGTTGCCAGGTCTCAGACTACAATCCCGCCATAGCTTTTAAAATCAACACGATTTGGATGGCAACATATAAAATTCATCGGGAACTGATTGCTAGGAAGAGTCAATAGATCCAATGAGGATCTTTCTTGTACCTTACATACATATGCTACTGTTGCTTAATTTTAATTATTTTCTTCTTTCATTCTCTGTTGTCTAATGAATTTTACCATAACCATTTTTAATTTAGCATTAACATGAATCAGAATTTATATATAGAGATCTTGCAATGTTGTGTTAATAATATTAGTCATTTCCTATTTTAAATCTCATAGGCTTGAGTAGTATTATTGGAAGGCTATATTTGTATTGCTTTTATTATAGTTTATTTTGGAGATAAATGATAGATAGATGATAGATAGATGATAGATAAATAGATAGATAGATGGATGATGGATGGAGCACGCATATTCAAATCCTTTTCCAAATTAGAAAAAAGATATATATATGCACACACACAGAGAGAGAGAGAGAGAGAGAGAGAGAGAGAGAATTAAAATGTCATTTGCAAATAAAACAATGTAAATACAAATAAACCGAAGTAAAACCACTGAGCTTTGAAGTTAAGCAACTTGGGAGTTGGATTTTTAAAAGGGATGCCAATGTTCAGATCTAATTTGGCTGCCCTTCTAATTATATTGTATAATGAAGCCTTACAGGAAGTCCTGAAAATATGGCCCCTTTTTTGCCTGACGTTCTTCTTTCGGTGTATGTTTTGCTTCTGTTAAGTGTAGAAACACAGAGGTACAGCTGTTGAGTGTTTGAAGGCATCTACATCTTCCAGCCGGGAAGAGGAACATCGGTTTCCTGTCAGATTCAAAATTTCCCACAGCTTCTGTCACACTATTTGAAAACAGCCCAGGTGACCAGCAAGGCCCAGCTTCCCCTCTGCCTGAGCAGTTTGTGTGAACTGCCATATGCTACCAGGCATCATGGCTGACACTGAACAGGTGTATGCATCACCGTGCACCATCTGGAAAGTAGCGGAATCACAAACAAAGGTTCACTTTTTAATTCATAGAACAACTTGTTTTCAGGAGAACCCTGGGGCCTTGTGATTGCTCTTTCTTTCTTTCTTTCTTTCTTTCTTTCTTTCTTTCTTTCTTTCTTTCTTTCTTTCTTTCTTTCCCTTTCATTGTTCCCTTTAGCTGTTTGTGGCTTTTTGATGGTGTTAAGTGATGTGCTTCTGCTACTACTTAGTTGGATGGTGAAAAGAAGAAATTAGAAAATTAAGGTTTATGATTAAAACAATATTGGAACGTCTGAATCATTTTAACAGGGTTTTTCTAGAGGTTCCCCCCAAAATATTGCAAGGTAGATGACAAATCCCTTACATCAAAATCCAATTCAGAAAGAAAGATTCATAATAACTGTCATTATTTAGGTTTATTGTCAGGAAGGCAAAGTTACAGAATTTTAGAACTTCTAGCATTCTTTTAGTAGAACGCCAGAAGTTCTAAGATTCTTCTATACGTTGTAGGGGTGCTGAGAGCTATTTTGAATCTTTTCCCCTGAATATGAGACTGAAAGACTAAGTGTCCTTTTCCCAGATAAGATTGGCAGAAATATCAATCTGCTCATATTTTTTGAGGCATTTCTGTTTCTTTCTTAGCCCCAGGATCAGGCCCAGAGATCTGCCTTACAGAACACCATATATGGAAATCATAGATAACTGTTCCAAACTGTGATGATCCCAGTGTGATGGGATATAATATAATAATATAAGCTACATCTTATCGTACAATCTCAGAAGGAGATGGGCAGTTTTTAAAAAATGTAATAATAAATAAATAAATAAATAAATAAATAAATAAATAAATAAAATGTCCCATTAGTGCTTCTGTTGCCTTCTTCCTGTGGATATCATGATGGGGATACCGAAAGCTGTCCCTTCTCAGCTCAATCTTGTGCACATATGTTTGGAACGACTTACAGCAATAATAATATAAGCTCCAGCTTTTCGTACAATCTCAGAGGGACTGTTATCATGGAAGAAAGTGACTCAAGTATCTAAAAAAATACTAGATTGACTATCTCAGATATTTATTGTTCAGTCAGAAATATTTTCTAGTCCTACCAAGAGATGTCAAAATTAAACATGCTCTTAAAAACCTACATACAATTTTGCAATGATCCAGAGGAAAGAAAGAGGATACATAGGTAGTCAGAATAACAGCATAACAGAGTTGAAAGGGACCTTGGATGTCTTCTAGTCCAACCCCCTGCTCAAGCAGGAGACCCTATACCATTTCAGACAAATGGCTGTCCGGTCTCTTCTTAAAAGCCTCTAGGGATGGGGCACCCAGAACTTCTGAAGGCAAGCCATTCCATTGGTTAATTGTTCTCACTGTTAGGAATTTTTCCTTAGTTCTAGGTTGCTTCTCTCCTTGTTTTAAGTCCCTGACCTAGGACCTTTCATTAAGGACAGTTGAAAGACAGTTGAAGTGATACTAAAAAAGGGAATTTGACTGGTCCTCACACCTGTGAACATTGCTGCACCCCCACGATCATGTGATCAGAATTCAGGTGCTTGGCAACCTGCCTGTATTATCAATGGTTAGAGTGTCATGAGAACACCATTTGCGATCTTCCCAACCAGACAAGCAAAGTCAATGGAGGAAGCTGGATTCACTTAACTAACCCGTGATTCACTTAGCAAACCCATGATTCCCTTAACTGCAATGATTCAACAACTGTGGCAAAAAGGTAAACTCAGGCATGGCTTCTTTAACAACCACCTTACTTAGCAATGGAAGTTCTGGCCCCAATTATAGTCACAGGTCAAGGAATACCTATACCACCAATGCATCAATCCAACTTTATTTTCATGTTTGTAAGATCCAGTTGAATTGAGGATGTATCTGAAGAGTAGCCTTGGTTTTGAAATAGATTAGAAGTAAAAGAATAAGATTAAATCCGGTAAAGGGAAAGCTGAATTCCTACTTCCAAAGGTACTTTTTCAAAAACTTTCTGGATTTTCTTTGAAGACATTTTGCTTCTCCTCTTTGACTGGATAGTGGGGAATGGAAGGATTTATACTCCTTGCAGACAGCTGGTCATTTGCATTCTTTAGTGAGTTGTTAAGGCTACTTGGAGGTTTATCTGTGTCCTCAGGGTTACCTGAGTGGTGCAAATGGGTGTGGAGTTTTCTTGGAACTGTTGAAAGGACTGTGTTGTAAACTGGAGATAGATGATGTCATATCCCTCCCCTTCTGTTGAGAGAGAGTTGTTCAATTTTAACCCCTCTTTCAAACCAGCAGTCCTCTCTGTCCAAAATGTGGACTTTGCTGTCTTCCGAAAGAATTCCTAGTGTGGACATGCCCAGAAGCAAACAAAAATTGCACGAAAATGTTAAGGCAGCATATAGATTATAAGCCAGAACTATTTCTATTAGGCATAATACCAGAAAAATATGATAAAAAGAATGTAGATTTGATATTGTATTTGCACAATACTGGAAAAATGAGGAAACACCTACAGAAGAAGATATAATTAAAAAATTATTAGACTGTGCAGAAATGGATAGACTAACACTGAAGATAAAAGAAAAAGAAGACAGAATATTTTTGAACTTGGGACTTGTTTTTATCAATGGTTGGATAATAGAGGTAGAAACGAGGAACTGAAAAAGCATTATTATGTAACGAAATTGACCCAGACAGAAAGCTGTTCACCAAGCACTTATTGTATATAAAGAGAAAATATATAAATAAATTTAAAATAAAAAAGAATTCCTAGTGTTAGGGCACGAAGTAAGTTCTGTGTGAAATCCTGGTTTTGTATAGGTTTGCATCTAGAAAACTTGTGAGATTGTGCAGATATTTTCTCATTTGGCAAGAAAGCTGATTTAAAGGAAGACCAGCAGGAAGAATTGAGCATCTAACCTGTATTCCTTTGGGAATTGAGCATCTAACCCTGAGTCCTTTGGGAGTTGGGCGGCATATAAGTTAAATTAAATTAAATTAAATTAAATTGAGAATCATAGTTTTTACTTTATAATTTGTGAACCTCACCGAGTCAGTTGGAATCAATCAGAATCTAAACTGAAGTAAATAAATAGCACCAACAAAACAGAATGGTTCCAAGTTGGGAAAGACTGGCCCAAATCTTCCACTGCTCACTAGTTCTCATCTTCTCCTACTGTTATATATTCAACAAAAATCCAAAGCTGTGAAACAATCTTGGGAAAGGATTTATGTTACATGCTATCATGTCGGCATCCTTCTTCCACCACCAGCTGGTATTCCAACTGAAATCTTTCTCAGTTTTTCTGAAGAGACGTTTGACTCACAAACCAAGAGATATAAACAGAAGTTTGTCTTAAATGCAAATCCATAACCCTCTGCATAAAACAACAACCCATTAACTCACAAGCATTGGTTATAGGTTTTATACCACAGACAAATTTGTTGGAAGGCTTTACAAAGCTTCATGTTTTACAGACAATTGTAAACAAGGAATTGTTGCAGAACTAGACTATAAATGTCTGCATGCTAAAAGACAATGCAATTCTGGGCAAAAAACCAGATTGTGTAAAGACATTCATTTGTGAATTCATGGAGAAAATGAAATAGCACACAGAAGCCTTTATTGGCAGCTTTGGGCTCTGTACTTGAGCTTCTTATAGTTATAAGCTGTTTCTACCTCATCTGACTAAGAATATGCATATCAATGTAAATCTGATCCCCTTTGCTGCCTGCTTTCCAGGACAGAATTCCACTCTAACAGATTGATGTCTGGATCTTTAGTAAGACGTTGGGACATAAATTTACTAATCAGTTTAGAGGCAGAGAATACTATATAAGATGGCTGGGCTTTTGCAATTCCCCCTTTTTAAAATTTATTCTGTCATTGTTTCAGCAGTATTGGACTTTCTATCCCTTTTTTTTAATGTATATTTATTTTGTTTCATCAACAAGAGTCAAATATAAAGCCAAAACCAAAAAAAACTTACATCCAACATTTACAACAAAAAAAAAAAAAATAATCTGCAAAAAAGGAGGAGAAATGACCCAAATATCAAATAAATCTAACATTAAACATAAAGAATCCACCTGTTGTGGTCTGTCGGCAGCCTGCAGAGATGGCAGCAGAGTCCGACAGTGGGGTGGAACATGGGCCAGTCCAGGAGTCTGGGGAGGACTTGGACAAGGGTCCTGCATCTGATACAGAGATGGGGCCAGGGCCATCTGAGAGTTATGTGCTGACTCTGGAGCCTCCAGAATCTGACAACAGTGAGGCAGAGGAACAAACGGAGCCTGTTCCCAGTGCACGCTTGTGCAGAGCTGCCAGAAGGCAAGAACAGTTAAGACAAAAGGGGCTACTCAGGAGTAAGGCTTGGAGGTGATTGGCCCTCCCATAAGACATAAAGGAGGAGCAAAAGGACAGGAATCTTTGCAGGAAGCAACTTTGTTCATACTGGTCGGTTTGAAACCTGAAGCTCTGTGTTAAATTTGTGTTCCGTTTTGACCTCATATCACTAATTGGACATTTAGTTGTTGGCAGCAGTTCAAGGAAGATAAAGTTGCATGCTGTCATGTCAGCATTCCAGCAACCATCCATTCCAACCAATAACTCTGAGGCAGACATCTCTCAAAGGTTCCTTTATTTGGATAGTAACTGGCACATCTGTGGAATCCTGAATCTGAAAGTTTCAGGCTTCCTTACAAAAGTCAAAACTACACATCCATCCCCGCTTAGCCATCATCACATCACATGGTCCAATCACCATCCGTCCTAAAGTAAGATTCCCATTTCATTATGCACAACACTCCATGACCTTGAACCAGCAAAAGAATTTTATTTTGTCTAACTAGATATACTCAAATGAATTCCCCCCTCCCACTTTCTCAGGCTCAATTGTGGCAGCGTGGGAGCATCAAGTCTCAATATGGCTTCCAAAGCTGACACTTATCCTGAAGGACTTTGGCAGACTTTCATGGGACTATTTACAAACTGTTTCAGTCTCATTATGGGCTGTGAATGACTAAAATTCATGCCTTTCATTTTTAGGAAAAGGATTCCTCTCCTCGCCCCCAAGGTAGGACAATTATTGAGTGGATATGACCAGATTGTATCCCGTAAGTCTGTATCAATCGGGCTTCTAGCATGGGTTCAGCACGGAGATGGCATTGGTCGCGCTGGTGGATGATCTCTGGAGGGCACGGGACAGGGGACTTTCCTCTGTCCTGGTCCTATTAGATCTCTCAGTGGCTTTCGATACCATCGACCGTGGTATCCTATTGCGGCGCCTCGGAGGGTTGGGAGTGGGAGGCACTGTTCTGCAGTGGTTCTCCTCCTACCTTTTGGGGCATTCACTATCGGTGTTGGCAGGGGGGAAGAGGTCGACCCCGAGGGCACTCATTTGTGGGGACCCTCAGGGGTCGGTCCTCTCGCCCCTCTTGTTCAACATCTATATGAAGCCACTGGATGAGATCATCCGTGGTTTTGGGGTGAGGTATCATCAGTATGCTGATGATACCCAGTTGTATATCTCCACCCCAAGCCAAATCAGTGATGCCCTCTCCGTGATGTCCCATTGTCTGGATGAGGTACGGATCTGGATGGGCAGGAACAAGCTACAGCTCAACCCGGCCAAGATCGAGTGGCTGTGCATACAGGCATCTCGGACCAGTCAACAGATTCCACCTTTGGTCATAGGGGGAGAGGTGTTGCCCCCTGTGGACAGGGCATGAAACCTGGGAGTCCTCCTGGACTCACGGCTCAGTTTGGAGGAGCAGGTGGGGGCCGTGGCTAGGAGGGCTTTTGCCCAGGTTCGACTGGTTCGTCAGTTACACCCATATCTGGACTAAGATGCCCTTCACACGGTCACTCATGCACTTGTGTCCCGACTCAACTACTGTAACGCTCTTTATTTAGGACTGCCCTTGCATACCATCCGGAGGTTTCAGCTGGTGCAGAATGTGGCCACGCGGTTGTGATGGGAGTCTCCCAGTACTCCCATGTTACACCCCTCCTGCACAAGCTGCACTGGTTGCCAGTTGCCCTCTGGGTGAGATTCAAGGTGTTGGTATTAACATTCAAAGTCCTTCATGGCTTGGGTCCAGGGTATCTGTGGGAGCGTCTCCTGCCGATATTGAATACCGATCGCCCTGTGCGTGTGCACAGATGGGGACTCCTTGGGGTGCCGTCTGCAAGACAGTGTCAGCTGGCGGTGCCCTGGGGAAGGGCCTACTCTGTCTCAGTTCCCGCCTTGTGGAACCAACTACCTCTGGAGCTCCGTTTGGCTCCTGATCTCTGCTCTTTCCACCGCAATTTGAAAACCTGGCTGTTTGAGCAGGCCAGGCTGGACTGACCTCTTGGGGGGGGGGTGTTAAATTAGTTTTAAATTTTAAATTAGTTTTAAATTAGTTTTAGTTATTGGGCTTGTTTAAGTTTAATTCTTTTTAAATATTTATTGTTGTATTTTAGTTGTGAGCCGCCCCGAGTCCTTTCGGAGAGGGGGCGGCATACAAGTCCAGTTAGAATAGAATAGATTGGCTTGGGAATGAAAAGTCCAAATCTACTCTCAGCAGGACTGGTGACAATTTGTCTCATCTATCCAAACATCTGAGTGGTTTTGTATAGATTTTCTGTAGCATATTCTAAATATTATAAGGGCACAATTACTTGTACGGTGCTCATACTTAAGTTGACTTGAGAATAATAATTCAATAACAGATTTCAGATGTAAAGCAGAACTGAAACATAGACAAAGTTCTGCTTTAATTTCATTTCTAGTTTTATTCATTTGACTGTTCCAAGAAAGTCCAGGACAATGATGATGGTTTATTACAATCAGGATTTGGTTCAGCTTCTTGTATATTCTGGCCTTGAAAAACTCTTACAGAAAGTTAACACAAAGTTCACCAATGCCTCATGTTAAAAGTCCAGGACTCATAGTTAAAGCTAAATGTAGACAACACTAGATTGGGAAATGTTATTTTCCAAAACACAAAACTGGTGGCTTATCATAGTTGCCTAAATTTATAAGTGCTTTTTTGGTCTACTTTTTAATGGAAGATTTAGTTAAATATGATTTAACATTTTTGTTAGCCATTTTTGGTTGCTTCTCCCAGGTTTGTTATAGGGTGCATATACAGTATTTATGCTTCATTATCTTAAAAAGAAATCAATTATACCAAGCAATCAAGTAGCAGTTTTATTCATTTATTTATAGCACTTTTAATTCATTTGTTAGCCAAAAGGGTTTCTAGAAGAAGGACTTCATGTAATCCATAAAAGAAAAAAATGAGACATTTTAAAAATGTGATTTGAGGTTTGTTCATTCTATCAAAAGTTCAAATACTTTCTGTAGTGTTTACATTTACACCTCTAGGAGAAGAGCAGGCAGAGCTGGGGGATGGAGTTAAACATGTCATCATTTTAGAATCATTGCATTTCCACAAGCACTCCAAGCCCAAGCCCTACTGAATTCCATTGATCCTTATCTGGTGCCAGTTTAGTGTTGAACTTTAGTTGATTCTTATGTATAGGTTTAAATAAATTTTCTATGTTGCAGCTTTTAATGGTCTTGATCCTTTGCTCCTGACAACGCCAGCATGTTAATTTTACCTAGGTGTATTACCTGATCATTTAGCTAAAAGAAGCACTGAATGCCTTACGTCAAGGGGTTAAGTTTACAGTTATGTCTGACTGTAAGAATTTGCATCATCTCTCAGTTATGGTATTGTGGTTCCCAGTAAATTTGGATAAAGATGCACAGTGTAGCAACATGCAGTTGAGACATGTCATCGTTGGAGTGATCTGTATCTGGAGTTTTTGTGCTTGAGATGGCAAACATGATTTAGAATGAGTAGTATTTTTAGAGAGAAAAGTAGATTAGGTGGCCTTGAACGAAAATGCACATGTCATCAGTGACCACCTACTGAGCTTCATACATTTATTATTTTGAAATTTAAATGAACTTTTATTTTCTGAAATGCTGAGAATATCTAACTCTCGCTTGAACTTGCTATCTGTTGTGGAGTTTGTACATAGTGAAAACAAAAAATAAAAGGAAAAAACAGAATCACACTCAGGCCCTGAATAATTCTGGGTGGAAACTGTGATGAAAAACAAATCTATACTCAATTCCAGACTCACTGACTATATCAAGCATCTTCAGTTATGAATTTATTCAACTTTGCTTATCCTCCCACCCTTTAAAAAATCCTCAGCATCATTTTGTCAGGGGAAGAGGATAGAAGTAAGATTAATCATGTAAAAATAAATGCACAGCAGCATTTGCCATTCTTTGTCAGCTGTTGCAACTATGAAGTCTTTGAGCTTAATTTATTGACTTAGATAAATCTACATGTATCTATTAAGCTGCTACTATTTTTAACTTTCTTCTTTAATCTTTACCCTTCCTTCTGCTCTTCTGTTGTCTCCTCTCCCTGTCCAGAATGAAGGTGAGATTTAGGTGACAAAAGATGGTCTGTGGTGAATAGGCTAGGAAAATATGGATCTATATTTTTTTATTGAAGAATTTGACACTGGTGTTGTATGATTTAAGTTTGGACATTTACCCTACAGCAAATTTACATCAGGGGAAAACCATTTATGAAAGCAGGACTTAAAATGGCTTATTTAAGTTCCGTTGATTTTGGTAAATATTTGTGCCTTCAGGTCAGATTTTGACTCATGGCAACTACCTTTAAAGTCCCTGTTTATTTGGCAACATTTTTCAGAAGTGGTTTGCCATTGTTTTCTTCCTAGGACTAAGAGAGAAGAACTGGCTGAAAGTAGGACTAGAAACTCACAGTCTCCTTGCTTCTATGCTTTAGTGCTTTAACCACTACATCAAAGTACCTCTAGTGGGTTGCTTTTGTGTGTGTGTGTGTGTATTGTCTGTATGAATGGGTAATCTTATTATGAGGCAAATTGAGAAAAACAATTGTTTAGGTCACTGAAACTTTTAAAAAGCCCTAAGCATCAATTACTTAATATTCCTCAAACAGTGGTCTTATTTTATTAGCAGCCTTAGCCTTTCCAAACTTTTTTTTTTCAAAATAATGAGATTACAAATCCAGGATTCCTAGACAACTGGGAATACTGTTAGATGTATTCCCAACATATCACATTGAACATTATGTAGGGAACTCAATTAACCCAGTTGTGTTTATCCCCTACAGACTAAAGAGAAATGTAACATGAAAAATGTAAACAATGCAAGCAGGCAAAAAGTTTATAGAGCAGGATATATTCTAAGAAATCGAAAGATTAGATGGCAGGAATATGAAGGAAGCACACAGTTTCAATGGCAGGAAAGGGTTTAGGTCTGCATCCTGCAAAGAGCTTCCCCAAAAGGTTAAAGCAGTTTTAGGGAAAACAGAGAAAAGGACAAGAAAAAAGGGACACATAGAATCTTCCCCTTCATTGTGTAATAGGAGAGAGTCCCATAAGTAGAATTTGGTGGACAAAGGATTAAACCTCCTTCTCTCCACCTCCCTGCCATTCTTTCCAGAGTTTCATGCTGGTTCTCAGAAATTGGTCCAAGAAGGTTGGGATGTTGAGAACATAATTCTTTAAGCTGTCCTCCTACCTTCTCTCCAGAGCACGAGTTGCCAGCAACAGCAATAAGGGGAATGTCGCTTGAATGACATCCTGAATTGGCCTGAGAATTCTTCTCCTAGAGAAAGAGAAGTTAATTGCTAAAAGGTGGAGTTTGGCTGATGGCACAGAACATCACAAGAATGGTTTTATGTGTGATTCCAAATTGAAACAATCAGAAGCTGGCAAATTATAAATATTAATTACTACAACAAAACTGTTGGAAGCCTACATCCTTTTTTTCCCCCTTAACAACCATCATTTTAAATAGCTGCCTTCCAATTACCAACTTTTCTGACTTCAATTTAAGTTACAATTTATTAACTATTTTCATGTGTTTTCAGACCTCAGGAATCTATGGAAATAGACTATTTATTTGTTTATAGAATTTTTAGTCTATTGGGTTTTCAGAGAACTACAATCTATCAGCACTGGTTCTTTCTGGACTGTGCCTAATCACAGGGAACTGTCAAAAAAAAAATTAGTGCTGGATGGCCCATTAGTAATTTAGTACCTTTTACCATCTGCTCAGTTCCTACCCCATTTAAGAAATAATCCTTTCTCTTTACAAGACAATAAAACAGAATTAATTAATTAATTAATTCAATTACTATAGCTGGCCATCTCAATGACTCTGGGTCATTGTGAACCTGGGTGACTTCCCCAGGTTCACAGTCAGGTTTTAGAGCTTTATGAAAAGCTAACAGGGTTGGGGTCATTCTGATTTTCAAAGGGAAGATATTGCACAAAGTAGGGGCTACTGCAGGAAAGGCCAGTCTTCTAGTCCCCACCAGCCGAAACTCTTTGGCTGATGGGATTTGCAGCATGCCCATCCTGCTAGACTGAGTTAAATGGGTAGAGACTCTTGGAAAAAGTGATTCCCCAATCCTAAGCCATGAAGGACTTTAAACATGGCAACCAGCACCGTGAAATGCCTCAGGAAACATACCAGTATCCAATGCAGCTCCTGCAGTTGTTAATCAGTGTTACAAGTTGCTCACCATTGCAACCTCAGTAATAACTGTATGTGATTGGCTAGTGATGTGTGTGTGTGTGTGTGTGTGTGTGTGTACATGCATGCATACCCACATATTCACCTCTCTCAAGTTCTGGGAGCTTAGTTTTATCTTAAGCACAACATAGTCTCCCTTGACCTTCCTTGTTCAACAGTATTGGAATTATAGTATCAAGAATCACAACCTCCGTAATCTCAATACGTCTACTTATTTATTTATTTGATTCATATTCTACTCACCCACTGAAATGGCAATCATCATTGGAAATGCTTATTTAATATGGCCACCCTGTAAGGGTTAAAACTGAAAAAAAAAAACCCAAGGAAAGAAAAAGAAACCAATTAAATCAAAATAATAAGGAGCCCAGTAAAACCAAGCCTAATCACCATTCCCTTCCCAACCATTGAAAATGAGCTCATCCGACTGCCTGGCTCAATGCCTGAGGGAACAATCAGGTTCTGAAGGCCTTGCAGAAAACCAAATTTTGTTGAATGAATGCTGTTCCCAGATGTCCTCAGATTCTTCTACTAGCTTTTCACAATAATTTCCTACAGTTTTAGATCTCTCTCTGAATTGTTATTTTTTGATAAATTTTTATTTGGAGTGGCTTATGTCTATGGAATATCAGTCTCACATGAAACACAATTTTTCAAGTATATAATATCACAATTATCAGGACCATTTGGTTCCCCGAGGTTTGCTAGCTCTGGAAGTAGCTTCTGAACCCTCACTGGAAGAGGAATTGTGAAGGGAAGACATGACAGCTCAGGAGCTGAGGGCCAGAACGTCAGGTGAAATAATGTGCTTTGTCACACCAATCAAAGAAATTACACTTGGCAGACCACAAGGAAAGGAGATCGCAAAGAAAATCAGAAGATGAATTTTAGGGACAAAGAAGGAAGAGGTCTTGAAAGGAGAAGAAATATCTTAGTGTTATGTATGCAGGATTGAATGTCATTGGTTAAGTTTGAACTGTTCTTGTAAAATGTCAGAAATGATTGGTTTAAAAAGTGTGGGAAAACCCTGCACTCTGATTGGCTGGCAACTGCGGCTGCTGGCTATAAGTAGCAGCCGCAGCCCAGCCAATTCGGGTCTGTTATGAGCTGTAGTCACTAATAAACTCTTCACTGAAGCACTCCGCGTCTGACTCTTCATGCAAATCTAACACTGGTGATGAAGGTGGGATCCTTCCCTAAGAAAAGACAACGTGGAGAAAGAGCTGAGAGAGATGGCTGTGCTGAACACCCGCCCAGCCCCGTTCGATCCGATGGCAGAAGACTGGGACTTGTATGCAGATCATTTCCAAATGTATTTGGAGGGAAACAATCTCACCGACATTTCCGACAAGCGGAAGAGGGCGGTCTTTCTCACACACTGCGGTCCGGCTATTTTCAAGATGATGAAGGCATTGGCGGGAGATGCAGACGTGAAGGTAATGGACTGGCCCGACTTAGAAAAGTTACTAAGAGCCCATTACGCACCACAAATATCGTGCCTCATTAAGAGACACGAATTCTACCGTCGGGATCAAGGGGAAAGTGAAAACGTTAATGACTTTGTGGCAAGTTTAAGGGACATTGGGGGTGCATGTGAATTTATCAAGTTTGAAGAGGCCATGCACGATCGATTTGTTCTAGGCCTAAAAGACAAGGTTTTGCAGAGCAAATTATTAATGAAACCTAAGATCACGCTTAAGGAGGCCATAGAAGAAGCTTCTTCAGCGGAAGCTACCAAGTCCTCAGCAGCAGCCATGAAGAAAATTAACAAGGCCGCAAGCCATCCTGATGTGGAAAAATCCACAACAACCCATTGCGAGCAAATAGATTCTGATTCAGACTGTAGTGAGGTGGAGGAAGGAATTTATAGACTCAGAATGGAGAAGAAAAGGAAAGACCTTGGAAGAAAGAGGCAAGACTTTTATTGCAGAGGTTGTGGGGGCCACCCCGCACTGAATGCAAGTTTTTGATACCATCTTCTCCGTTGTGAAAAAAAGAGGTCACCTAGCATGAGTCTGCAAATCATCCAGAACTCCACCAAGCAGAAAGAAGTTTCCTGACAAAGATTTCAAGCCTAACAACTTCAGTGAGAAAATGGGGTGCAACACAGAAGCAAATGGGAAGAATGAAACTCATCAAACAGTCACCATGGGTCATTCTTCACCCTTAAGAAGCAGAAAAGTACATGTGAAGGTACTAATTGAAGGAAGGCCTTGCCAAATGGAAGTGGACTCAGGCTCCTATTTATCTATGGTGTCATGGGACACTATTCACAGGCTACTTCCCAACATTCAGAAGAAGCATTTCCAGAAGCAAGCACTGACTCTTAAAGACTACCAAGGGAATAAGATTACAGTAGTTGGAACAAGAGAATTCAACGTGAAGTTCAAAGGCCACACCAAACGCTTGCCCCTGACCATCGTGGACAAGGATCGCCCAAGCTTGCTGGGACTTGAGTGGTTCAATCCACTAGGCATCGAGGTGACTGGCATCAATCATGTGAGCAACACTGAATGGGAGGAGGCCTTGAGGTCTGAGTTTCCAGAGGTCTTCAGCGATGGATTGGGCAAGTATCACTTACAACCTAGATCCCAAGGTGCCACCAATTCGTTTAAAGCCCAGAAGGGTCCCATTTGCCTTAAAGGAAAAAATTGATGCACAATTAGATAAACTAAAAGCTCAAGGAGTTTTAGAGCCCGCTGACCACTCCAGATGGGAGACACCCATAGTCACACCAGTCAAGACTGATGGGTCAGTAAGAATCTGTGGAGACTATAAGGGGACATTGAACCATGCGCTTCAGCAGAGCGCATATCCAGTTCCAGTGGTGCATCATTTATTACATTCACTTGGCAGGGGTACAGTTTTGCCAAATTGGATCTGGCCCAGGCATATCAACAACTAACAGTTGATGATGCCACTGCAGAGGCCCAAACCATTGTGACTCATAGAGGTGCCTTCAAATGTAAAAGGTTACAGTTTGGAGTAAGCGTGGCACCAGGCATCTTCCAAAGCCTTATGGAAAGGATGCTCCAAGGACTGCCAGGGGTAGTGCCTTACTTTGATGATGTGTTAATCTCTGCTGAAAATGACACTCAATTACAAGAGAGACTCAGAGAAGTCCTTACCAGATTCAAGAAAGCGGGGTTAAAAGTCAAGGAAGAAAAATGCACTCTTAGAACTGACAAGGTTGAGTTCTTGGGCTATATGATTGACAAGCATGGCATCCACCCTACAGATGCCAAGGTTCAAGCAATCAAAGAAGCCCCTAGATCAAAATGCAAAACAGACTTGCAAGCTTTCCTTGGACTTATTAACTTTTATCACATGTTCCTACCTCAGAAGGCAACCATTGCAGAACCATTACACAGATTGCTTGACAAAAAGTCTATTAGGGTCTGGGGCAGGAAGGGACAATCAGCATTTAACAGTATTAAAAGACTAATCACGTCTGATGCTGTGCTCATACAGTTCTCTGAGAATTTACCTGTTGTACTGACTTGTGATGCATCCCCATTTGGAGTGGGGGGCGGGGTTTGAGCCACAGGCTTCCCAGTGGGAGAGAAGCCCCTATTGCATTTTACTCTCGCACCTTGACCAAAGCAGAGAGGAATTACAGCCAATTGGACAAGGAAGCATTGGCAATTGTTGCAGCTATCAAGAAATTTCATGAGTATTTATATGGGAGAACATTTACCATTGTCACAGATCACAAACCTTTGTTAGGCATTGTGGCAGGAGACAAACCTACACCCACTATCCTGTCACCAAGAATGCTGAGGTGGACTGAATTTCTTGCTGCTTATTCATACAAACTTATCCACAAGCCTGGCAAGGACATTGGACATGCTGATGCCTTGAGTCGTGCCCACTTCCTTGTCATAAGGAGGACTTTGAACCTGAGGCACACACCTTTTTCCTAGAAACTGTTGCCAAGCTTCCAGTACACGCTGCTGAAATTGCCAGAGAGACTGCCAAAGACACTTTATTGGCTCCTATTATAGGCTGGATTAAGAAAGGTTGGCCTTTCAAGATCTACCTCACCTTGCCCAACCTTTTAAGTCCAGGCAAACTGAATTATCTGTATTAAGAGGATGTATTTTGTGGGGTAACAGGGTGGTTATTCCTGCAAAACTGCAAAGAGAGGTTTTGGAAATGTTACATGAGGGTCATCCTGGTATTGTAAGGATGAAGGGATTGGCCAGGAGTTATGTATGGTGGCCAGGTATTGACAAAATGGTTGAAAACTGGATTGCATCTTGTCCCAACTGTCAGGTAGTCAGGCCTGCCCCACCTCTCGCCCCCAACAGGAATGGGAATGTCCTAGGGGCCCATGGTCTAGGATTCACATTGATTTCGCTGGCCCTACCAGAGGGCACACCTTCCTTATTATAGTAGATGCATATTCCAAATGGCTAGAGGTAATCCCTATGGCATCCACCACAACTGATGCTGTCATCAAGCAGCTTAAAAGCTTTTGTAACCCACGGGTTACCTGATGTTCTTGTCTCTGACAATGGCCCTCAATTTACATCCAACCTTTTGAATCCTATCTAGCACAGCTGGGTATCAGACATGACCTGACTGCCCCTGGGCACCCTTTGGCTAACGGCTGGGATGAACGAATGGTATGTTTTACCAAGGAAAAGCTTCAGCAATTGGGTCCTGGGGACATCACTGAGAAAGTTGAAAAACTTCTTAGTGTTCAGCACATCACTCCTAACCCATCAACTAACTTATCCCCAGCAGAGTTGTTGATGGGTAGGAAACTCAGGTCTCCCCTTGACCGCCTTCATCCCACTTACGCACCCAATGCACCACTTGATTCCACTAGCAAAGTTCGCACGTTCAGTGTGGGTGATTCTGTTTATGCTAAGAACCTTATGGGTGAACCTTCATGGATTCCTGCTGAAATAACTCAAATCACAGGCCCCGTTCTTACAGGGTACAAACAGAGGATGGAGTCCTCTGGAGCAGGCACATTGATCAGCTTAGATCCAGGTTACCTCAGGAACATCGCAATTGTTCCTCTCTAGTTCCCATACCTAATGCTTTTTCTAGGGGGAGGGGAGGAACATGAGGATAATCAGCAAACAAGAATCAACCCCATGTGTAACAGCCATTACGACAGGAACCATCCCAAAACCTGTCACAATGCCAAAATCCATCCTTACAAGTGGAAGATTGCACATCACTACCTGACTTGGGTGCTGACATTGGGCTGGAGATGGGTTGGGAGGAGAGACCAGATTCTAACAATCAAACAGGGTCTTCTTTCACAGGAAGTCCAACTAGGAAATGTCAACAGACACATTTCCCTCTCACTGGGTGAGAACATTAAAACTTCTGAACCACGAAGGTCTCAACATACGTAAGAGCCCCACCTATTTAAAAGAATACATTAGATAGGTTGGGGTTTGAGTATGGACTGAACCTAGTGGGGAGGGGTGTTATGTATGCAGGTTTGAATGTCATTGGTTTAGTTTGAACTGTTCTTGTAAAATGTCAGAAATGATTGGTTTAAAAAGTGCGGGAAAACCCTGCACTCTGATTGGCTGGCAACTGCGGCTGCTGGCTATAAGTAGCAGCCGCAGCCAAATCGGGTCTGTTATGAGCTGTCATCACTAATAAACTCTTCACTGAAGCACTCCGCGTCTGACTCTTCATGCAAATCTAACACTTAGAATCTAAGGTAAAGAAGGAAAACAAAAATGTATTATCAGATACAGGAATTGGAAAAAGATGGACATAAAGCAGACTTCCCATATCTGGTGCTCTTTGTATTTGTGAAATTTCCACTCCCATCATTTTCTATTAATAGGACCAGGAACCACACTGCCAGGGAATTGGAGGAAATGTTCTCCATTCAGAGATAACAGTGGGGGATGTATGTCTTAAAAGAAAAAAGGAAATAAAAGCTCAGAAAGTAAATTAGAACAATTTCATGAGCTGCCTCAATATACAGAAAATTATGAGAACCTGATGGGGGAAATTTGCTGAAGATATATGAGGATAGATGAATATAAAGTACTAGAGTCAATATGTCAGTTTCAGTTTTCATAACCTTTCAAAAGCATATTCTGATCCTTAATTTCCCTCAACTCATTTATCACTGTTTGCACCTACTGCATATGTTTAAGTCAACTGTGGTATTTGCAGTTGTGTTCCTGGTTGTTTATCAGTGAGATCATGTTTAAGACATATAGTATCTGTTAAGTTTGCATGAAGAGACAGACACGGAGTGCTTCTAGCTCTTTGTTTATTAGTGACTACAGCTCAGAATGGACCCACTTTGGCTCGGCTGCGGCTGCTACTTATAGCCAGCAGCCGCAGTTGCCAGCCAATCAGAGTGCAGGGTTTTCCCACACTTTTTAAACCAATCATTTCTGACATTTTACAAGAACAGTTCAAACTAAACCAATGACTTCAAACCTGCATACATAACACCCCTCCCCACTAGGTTCAGTCCATACTCAAACCCCAGCCTATCTAATGTATTCTTTTAAATAGGTGGGGCTCTTACGTGTACGTTGAGACCTACGTGGTTCAGATGTTTTAAGGTTCTCACCTTGTGAGGGCGGAAATGTGTCTGCTGACATTTCCTTGCTAGGACTTGTGGTAATGGTAGAACCTGTTTGGTTACTACAACCTGGTCTCTCCTCCCAATCCATCTCCAACCCAATGTCAGCACCTAAATCAGGTAATGATGTGCAATCTTCCATTTGTGAAAATGGTTGTTGGTATTGTGACAGGTTTGGGATGGTTCCTGTCATGTTAGCTTGTTACACATGGGGTTGATTCTTGCTTGCTGATTACACTCATGATCCTCCCTTCCCCTAGAAGAGGCAGTAGGTATGGGAACCACAGAGGAGCAAAAGCGATGCTCCTGAGGCAATCTGGATCTTACCTGATCAATGTGCCTGCTCCAGAGGACACCATCCTCTGTTTGTACCCTGTAAGACCTGGGGTTATCTCAGCAGGAATCCATAAAGCTTCACCCATAAGGTTCTTAGCATAAACAGAATCACCCACAGTGAAAGTGCGAATTTTGCTAGTGGAATCTAGTGGTGCGTTGGGTGCGTAAGTGGGATGAAGGCGATCAAGGGGAGACCTGGGTTTCCTACCCATCAACAATTCAGCTGGGGACAAATTAGTTGAGGGATTGGGAGTGATATGCTGAACACTGAGAAGTTTTTCAACTCTCTCAGTGATATCCCCTGGACCTAATTGCTGAAGTTTTTCCTTGGTAAATCGTACCATACACTCAGCCCAGCTGTTAGCCGAAGGATGCCCAGGGGCTGTCAGGGCATGTCTGATACCCTGTTGTGCTAAATATGATTCAAAAAAGTTGGATGTAAATTGAGGGCCATTGTCAGAAACAAGCACATCAGGTAACCCGTGAGTTACGAAAAGCTTTTTAAACTGCTTGATGACAGCATCAGTTGTGGTGGATGCCATAGGGATTACCTCTAGCCATTTGGAATATGCATCAATTATAATAAGGAAAGTGTGCCCTCTGGTAGGGCCAGCAAAATCAATGTGAATCCTGGACCATGGGCCCCTAAGACATTCCCATTCCTGTGTGGGGGCGAGAGGTGGGGCAGGCCTGACTACCTGACAGTTGGTTTGTCCCGTGCCACAATGCCTAAAAGAGGTTTGTGATCTGTGACAACAGTAAATGTTCTCCCATATAGATATTCATGGAATTTCTTGACAGCTGCTACAATTGCCAAGGCTTCCTTATCCAGTTGGCTGTAGTTCCTCTCTGCTTTAGTCAAGGTGCGAGAGTAAAATGCAATAGGAGCTTCCCTCCCTCTGGGAAGCACGTGGCTCAATACCCCCCCCACTCCAAAAGGGGAGGCATCACAAGTGAGAACAACAGGAAAGTTCTCAGAGAACTGTATCAGCACAGCATCAGACGTGATTTGTCTCTTGATATTGTTAAATGCAGCTTGTTCCTTCCTCCCCCAGACCCAAACAGATTTCTTGTCCAGCAACCTATGTAGGGGTTCTGCAATGGTTTCCTTCTGAGGTAGAAACATATGATAAAAGTTAATGAGTCCCAAAAATGCTTGCAAATCTGTTTTGCATTTTGGCCTGGGGGCTTCTTTGATTGCCTGAACCTTTGCTTCTGTGGGGTGGATGCCATGTTTATCAATCATGTAACCCAAGAATTCCACTTTATCTTCTCTAAGTGTGCATTTTTCTTCTTTGACTTTTAACCCCGCTTTTTTGAATCTGATTAAGACTTCCCTGACTCTCTTGTGTAACTGAGTGTCATTTTCAGCAGAAATTAAAACATCATCAAAATAGGGCACCACCCTGGCAATCCTTGTAACATTCTTTCCATAAGGCTTTGGAAGATGCCTGGTGCCACGCTTACTCCAAACTGCAACCTTTTGCATTTGAAAGTACCTCTATGGGTTACAATGGTTTGGGCTTCAGCAGTGGCATCATCAACTGTTAATTGTTGATATGCCTGTGCCAGGTCCAACTTGGCAAAAACTGTGCCCCTTCCAAGGGAATGTAATAAATGATGCACTACTGGAACTGGATATGCGCTCTGTTGTAGCGCATGGTTGTTGTAGCGCATGGTTGTAGTCTCTGCAGATTCTCACTGAGCCATCAGCCTTGACTGGTGTGACTATGGGTGTCTCCCACCTGGAGTGGTCAGTGGGCTCTAAAACCCCTTGGGCTATTAGTTTATCTAATTGTGCATCAATTTTTTCCTTTAAGGCAAATGGGACCCTTCTGGGTTTTAAACGGATTGGTTGTACCTTGGGATCTAGGTTAAAGGAGATAGGGGTCCCCAAGTACTTGCCTAATCCGTTGCTGAAGACCTCTGGAAACTCAGACTTCAAGCCTCTTCCCACTCAGTGTTGCTCACGTGATTGATGCCAGTCACCTCGATGCCCAGCGGGTTGAACCACTCAAGGCCCAGCAGACTTGGCCGGTCTTTGTCCACGATGGTCAGTGGTAGGCGTTTGGTGTGGCCCTTGAACTTCACGTTGAATTCTCTTGTTCCAACTACTGGAATCTTGTTCCCTTGGTAGTCTTTAAGAGTCAATGCTTGCTTCTTGAAGTGCTTCTTCTGGATGTTGGGAAGAAGACACCATAGATAGGTATGAGCCTGAGTCCACTTCTATTTGGCAAGGCCTTCCTTCAATAAATACCTTGACATGCACTTTTCTACTTCTTAAGGGTGATGAATGACCAATGGTGACTGTTTTATGAGTTTCATTCTTCCCATTTGCTTCTGTGCTGCGCCCCATTTTCTCACAGAAATTGTTAGGCTTGAATTCTTTGTCTTTGCTAGTAGGAAACTTTCTTCTGATGGGTGGAGTTCTGGATGATTTGCAGACTCTTGCTAGGTGTCCTCTTTTATCACAATGGAGGCAAATGGTGTCTAAAAACTTGCATTCAGTGTGGGGGTGGCTTCCCCCACATCCTCTGCAATAGAAATCTTGCCTCTTTCTTCCCAGGTCTTTCTTTTTCCGCTCCATTCTGAGTCTGTAAATTCCTTCCTCCACCTCACTACAGTCTGACTCAGAATCTATTTGCTCACAATGAGTTGTTGTGGACTTTTCCACATCAGGATGGCTTGTGGCCTTGTTGATTTTCTTCATGGCCGCTGCTGAGGGCTTGGTAGCTTCTGCTGAAAAGGCCTCTTCTATTGTTTCTTTCAGCGTGATCTTAGGTTTTAGTAATAACTTGCTCTGTAGCACCTTGTCTTTTAGGCCCAGAACAAATCGATCGCGCATGGCCTCTTCTAAATTGTTAAATTCACATGCACCCCCAATGTCTCTTAAACTTGCCACAAAGTCGTTTACGTTTTCGCTTTCCCCTTGATCCTGATGGTAAAACTCGTGTCTCTTAATGAGGCACGATACTTGTGGGGCATAATGGGCTCTTAACAACTTTTCTAAGTCAGGCCATTCCATTACCTTCACGTCTGCAGCTCCCGCCAATGCCTTCGCCATCTTGAAAACTGCCGGACCGCAGTGCGTGAGAAAGACTGCCCTCTTCCGCTTCTCGGAAATGTCAGCGAGATCGTTTCCTTCCAGATACATTTGGAAACGATCTGCATACGACTCCCAGTCTTCTGCCGTCCGGATCGAACAGGGCTGGGGGTGTTCAGTGCAGCCATCTCTCTTCTTCTGTTCCATTGCCTTCTTCTTCAGGGAGATCCCACCTTCGTTGCCAGTGTTAAGTTTGCATGAAGAGACAGACGCGGAGTGCTTCTAGCTCTTTGTTTATTAGTGACTACAGCTCAGAACGAACCCACTTTGGCTGGGCTGCGGCTGCTACTTATAGCCAGCAGCCGCAGTTGCCAGCCAATCAGAGTGCAGGGTTTTCCCACACTTTTTAAACCAATCATTTCTTACATTTTACAAGAACAGTTCAAACTAAACCAATGACTGCAAACTTGCATACATAACAGTATCTACTACTCACAAATAATTTAATATATAAGAAACAACAACGATGTATAATATACAAGAACAACAAAATTCAATCTAAAATCTTCTATGAAGTATACTAAAAAACCTCTTGTGATATAA
This sequence comes from Naja naja, assembly GCA_009733165.1. Lineage (NCBI taxonomy): Eukaryota > Metazoa > Chordata > Lepidosauria > Squamata > Elapidae > Naja > Naja naja. The sequence goes on from CM019149.1 coordinate 209,394,567, forward strand.
CAATAATTGAAACAATGTTAGAATTTGTATTTATTGGTTGATTATTGATAAAAAGTCTGTTGTCCAAGCTTTCAGCCCCTTTATTTTAGAATTAGAATTCTTTTTATTGGCCAAGTGTGATTGGACACACAAGGAATTTGTCTTGGTGCAAATGCTCTCAGTATACATAAAAGAAAAGATACATTCATCAAGAATCAAATAAGGTACAACACTTAATAATAGTCATAGGGTACAATAAACAATCAAATCATACTAGGAAACAGTCCATATAAATCGTAAGGATACTAAGTGACAAAGTTACAGTCATACAGTCACAAGTGGGAAGGGATGGGTGATAAGGAGTGATGAGAAGGTTAATAGTAATAGTAGTGTAGACTTTGTAAATAGTTGGACCGTGTTGAGGGAATTATTTGTTTAGCAGAGTGATGGCTTTCGGGAAAAAACTGTTCTTGTGTCTAGTTGTTCTGGTGTGCAGTGCTCTATAGCATCATTTTGAGGGAAGGAGTTGAAACAGTTTATGTCTGGGATGTGAGGGGTCTGTAAATATTTTCACAGCTCTCTTTTTGACTCGTGCAGTATACAGATCCTCGATGGAAGGCAGGTTGGTAGTAATCTACCATTCCAAAGTCTTAAAAGAAATCTGTGAAAAGAAAGTAATCTTCAAGCATCATTGAGAAATAATTATAGCATTACATATCAAAAAACAACAGCAAAATAGAGTTACAGAAGGCCATAAAATTCAGTTTCTGGGAGGATGCTGAAGATAGCAATAGCAATAGCATTTAGACTTACATACCGCTTCATATAGACTTATATACCACTTCATAGTGCATAGCCCTCTCTAACCGGTTTACAGAGTCAGCATATTGCCCCCAACAATCTGGGTCCTCCTTTTACCCACCTCGGAAGGATGGAAGGCTTACTTCCGACTCTCTCTGGTGCAGTAGAATAAGACAGTAACATCAAACCTCAACTTTTTACTTTTCCATAATAGTATAAACTAGCCATTTCTATAGCAACAAATCTATCTAATCAGTAAAACCCGAAATCCAAGTTTCATTTTTTTTCCACATCAAGCACAAAGTCCAGAAGTGGTTTCCAAGTAGAAACAAAAGTATGTATGTTTTTTTTCTTTGATTAAAGCAGTCGATTTAAATAATGAATATATAAATAATATATAAATAAATAATGAAGCAGCTACATCATGAATTGATAATTGATTATTGTATTGATGTCAACAGCCACATAGATACATTTTCCTGAGGATAATCTTCCCCAACTATATCTTCCAACCATGCACCTATTCCTGCTATAATTAAGTCAATCCATCTTGCCGCTGGTTGTCTTCTTCTTCTATCTTTTAACCTTTCCCAGCATTATAGACTTTTCAAGATAACTAAGTCTTTGCATAATGTGTCCAAAATATGATTTGTTTGAGCTAGGTCATTTATGCCTTGAATGAGAGCTCTGGATTGATTTATCTGATGATCCGTTTGTTTGTTTCCCTGCATCTCTATGGCATCCTCAGGAGTCTTCTCCAACACTGAAGTACAAAGGCATCAATACTCTTTCTATCCTGTTTCTTCAAAGTCCAATTTTGGCTTTACTGTTGGCAATCAATATTACAATGCAGAACCCATCCTCCACTTCGTGCCTTTATTGACAGTTCTAAGGCTGGTGTTGTCATTAGTTTGGTCTTTGCTGGACATAATCTTAGTCCCATTTTTTTCCCTCACTGTGCTCCTTGACTTTCTAGAGCTAGAAGATAATTTGCGTTTTCAACTCTTGAGATAACATCATTAGCATAACATGGGTTATTGATGTTTCTTTCTTCAGTTTTAAAGCCAGGTTCATCTTCTTCCAATCCAGCTTCCCTCAATATATATTCAGTATATAGGTTGAATAAATAAGGGGAAGGTGTACAGCCTAACTCCTTTGCCCAGCTGGAGCCAATCTGTTTCCTCATATTTCATCTGGACTGTGGTTTCCTGTCCAATGTACAGATTTTGCAGGAGGACAATGAGATGTTCTGGTATTCCCATTTTCCTAAGGACATTCCACAACATGTCTTGACTGACACAGCTGAAGGCCTTTTTATAATCAATGAAGCACATATTGACTTATTTTTGATTTTCTCAGTTACCCAGCATACATCAGCAATAATTTGTTTCTTGGCTTTTTATAAACCCAGCTTGAAAATCTGGCTTCTCCCTTTTCATGTATGTCTCTAATGAGCAATGAATGATCCTAAACATTATTTTCTTATCACATGAAATTAAGAATATTGTATAAAAGCTTGTATGTCTCCTGTCTTTGATATTGATATAATAGGCTGATCACTTCCAGTCTGTTGTCCATTGTATCATTCTCCAGATTTGCTGTCAGAATTTGGTGAGAACTTGTATAGGTTCTTTTTCTGATGCTGGCCATGTTGTTGTAGGTATTCCAACAATCCCTCTGGGATTTAAGCTTGTTAATGATTGAATAAGTAATCAAATTTCAGTATACTCCTTTCATCTCTATTTGTTCTTTTTGAAAGCAGTTACTGTTTGTCCATTAGCATTTTGTAGCATTTACGAGTTGGTACTTCCTTCTGAGCCCGGAAAGTTTTGGAAGACTGTCCTCATTTTTCCCTACCTGTTTCCATCTTTGAGGTCTTTACAGATATCATTGTATATTTCCCCTTGTCTTTCTTTAAAAAATATCCCTGAAATTCTTTATTAAGTTTCTTCCTTAGGACTTCATCTTTCTTGGATTTGGCTTCTCTTTTCTTCTTAGCAATTTAGATATCTAGCTTGCTTTCTTTGGTTTCTTGATCTTGGGAGATATTTTTTCACATTCATCATTGGCAGCCTTGCATGTAAGCAGTTTGTGATCTATTCCACACACCCTAGTTGTGTCTTTGCTGTTACAGCAAGATTTCAACATTAGCATACCATTCTCCATCCACAAGCAAGACTCCTTGCTTGCATTTCTATGGATTTTGATTGAACTGGACCATAAATCTCATCAATCTTCTCTTCTTCTGAATCAATGGTTGAAAAATAAACTTGGATAATCTCACACTAAAGGGTTGTCCACAAAGTCGATTTGATATTATTTGACCATTGACTGCATTGCACCCAAGTACTGCCTTTGTTATATATCCTTCCTGGTTATGAAAACAGCAGCATTCATTCTTTGTTTTTCATAACGACTAGTAAACAGTATGTTCTTCTGAGTGAAATGTCAGTCCATTTCAATTGAATGATGCCTAAGATGTCAACATATAGTTGATTTATCTCATCTTTTACTGCGCTGAGCTTTCCCATGTTCATGCTTTTTATATTCCATGTTCCTATTGTAAATTCTCTTTGTGCCGCTTCAGATTTTCTTTTCCTTTATGGCAACATCAGCAACTAGACATCCCAAAGGCTTTAATCTACCATTTCATAAACACCATTAGTATCCTCAACTATTCCTCAGTAGCATGTTGAGAGTATCTGATCAGAGGGCTGCATTATCCGGTACTATATCATCAATCACTTTGTCCATGTGGTTTTTCTTGGTAAAATACAGACATGGTTTATCAATAATTTCTCCCGTGCAATATGAAATGATGCATTGCCATTGTCACTAAAGGGATCCTCCTCCTCCAGCAGCTTCTTATATTGCCGCGGCCCAATATAGGTATCTGCTTTCTTTAGCTGGGCATCTGGGATGACTTTTATATAATTGGATGATCCTGTTTGATCATACATTCTTGGAAGTCACTTCCATCATTCTTTATTCATCCTTCCCAGGTATCCTTGCCTATTCCATCCTGCAATGATGAAGCAGCAGAGCAGGATTTGAGGAGGAGAAGGTACAACTTATATGGTATCAGTAGTGCCCTAGAAATAAACAAAGTGGGATTCTTTTAGAGGAGTTTGAAATCTGTAGGCTGAGTAGTAGAGACCTAAAATAAAGAAAAGAAACAGTTTACATAAATCCTAATCAAGAAGGGCTCTGTGCTCTTGGCATGGGAACCATATGATGAGATGATTGGCCTTAAATTTAGAGTCATATCCAGTCATGTTAGTAGTCAAGGAGGCAGGATTCATGGGCCACAAGTCAGGTTTCCAGGAAAAATCCATTGTGGGGTGAGAGGTGGAAATAAGGACAAAAAATTCACATCATTCATTGAAGTGTGTCTACATTTTTAGTTCTTAGTTTCTGTAGTTTGGGGTCATGTCAAAATCTTGAAATATTATTGATCTAGAGACTTTAGTAAAGAGACTTTGATCTTATCAACTTACTTTTACACTCCCTCAAAACCTTGAAACAAATGTTTCCAGTGGAATTCCAAAATGGGACACTCATGTTTTGTGAGCATCTGCTTGGAGGCATCTGCTGGGAGAACAGGCTGAATGGTCCATAAGTCATTGTTAAGGAACAAAGTATAGGAAGGAGGGAGGAGAGAGAGGGGGGGGGGAGATCAACGAAGGCTCAAAATAGAGTAACTTTAGACATGTCAATTTCCAAATCATGATAACAGTGATGAAATTATTGAGATGAGATACCACTGGCTCAACAATTCAAAGTGAGCTTCATGTCCAAATATGGAATAATATGTGAATTTCTCTTTGCCCAGTGTGTACTCCTCATTTTTAATCAACATTAATCTGTAAGATGACCTGAGTTTTCCAGGAACATTCTCTTTATTCCAAATTGCAAGAAGGATGCTTAAAAACAAAACAAATTTCAATGTAAAAAAAAGGAAAAAGTTTTTTATATTCCACTCTTTCACTTTGGCTGAACTTTTTATTATTTCAAGCTTGTTAAAATAATCAATGTATTCTTATATCCTGGATTTTGTTTGTTTTTTTTGTTGTAGATATTTTATAAATTGAATTCCAGAAGAAGCAATTGATCCAAAATGTGTTATAAATGCTGGCTCATTATTATCCCTCATATCTAGGACAAGTAAATGATTTGTATATAATTCCAATAAGATTCAGTTTGGTTTGGTGGTAGAGGTGCTGGGTTAGAATTCAGTAGCCATGAAGTTTTAGGTACAAAGCCATCTGCATGACTTTGGCCAGTCCCTTTCTCTGAGCCCTAAGAAGAAGGCAATAGCAAACCACTTCCAAAATTTTCTTATCTGAGCAGTTACCAGAAGTCAAGACCGGCTCAAAGGCACCTAAATAAATAAACAAATATTTATTTAGAATGCTTCTATTCTATTGAATAAGAGTCAGCGGATGTAGTGGTTAAGGCACCAGGCTAGAAAAAAGGAGATTGTGAGGTCCAGTCCTGCCTTAGGCACAAAGCCAGCTGGATTACTTTGGGTCAGTCAATCTCTTTCAGCCCTGAGAGGAAGAAGCCAATGGCAAAGCACTTCTGAAAAACCTAGCCAAGAAAAATGCAGAGGCTAATCCAGGTAGTTGACAACAGCCAAGATGGAGCTGAATGCAATATGTATGTACTTCACAGACAGAAAAGGCAGCATTGCTTAGGGTTGGGAATTGAATTTAAAAATCAAGGTTTTCTCAATTTGGCACCTAGGAAAGCTCAGCAGTGATAGCTGGGACCATCAGTCCAGGCCTAAGATAAGACTCAAATATTGTCCCAAGTCTTTCCATGTTATCGACTTATAGTTTAGTTGTGTTCGGTGGGCTGATTTATTTGTGATTTATTATATTATGCCATTCATTTCCTTGCTTGTGTCACATGCTGTGATCTAACTTTGCAAAATCAGAAATACTGTAATGAATCAATAAGCCCTAAAATTTAGGAAGTATTACCCCTCTTGCTGATAACAGAGGAAATAAAGGCCTGTGGCCAAATTATTTGGCCTGTCATTTCCTCAAACCCTAGGAAGTTCAAAGACGGAAAAGTGAGGATTGCAATCAGGCCATTCAAGTCTTTCCCCTTTAAACATGTGTGCAATACATGCTCAAAGAAGGCGGGTCTTCAATTGCCCATTTGCATAGTATTGTCCCTCCATCCCCACCGACACCTCTGCTCAAACCATGTCAGGAGCAAAGAAACAGGACCATACATTAAGTTTACAGCACAGAAGATTTATTCAAACTTATGCAGAAGAATCTTGTCAAGTAAAGTTCAATACAGTTAATCCTCGACTTACGACCCCAATTGAGCCCAATATTTCTGTTGTTAGGTGAGATATTTGTTGAGTGAGCTTTGCCCCATTTTACGACCTTTCTTGCCACAGTTGATCAATCACTGCAGTTGATAAGTTAGTAACCCGGTTGTTAAACGAATCTGGCTTCTCCACTGACTTTGCTTGTCTGAAGGTCGTAAAAGGGGAATCACATGACCCACAGGACACTGCAACCATCATAAATATGAATCAGTTGCCAAGCATCTGAATTTTGACCACATGATCATGGTTTCAATCAGGGGTGGACTGCTACTGATTCGCACTGGTTCAGGTGAGCCGGTTGCTAATTTGACATCTGGTTCACCGAACTGGTAGCTGCAACGACTGGCTGGTCCCATCCACCCTGCCCACCCCTTCCAGGAGTCTCCACATGGCCCATTTTGGATCCTAGGTAAGTGCAAGGCCCACGTGGAGGCTTGGGGAGGGCAAAAAATGGGCCTCCCAGCGGCTCTGGAAAGCTGGAAATGGACCCGTTTTGGGCCTCCAGAAGGGGGAAAGGGCCTTATGGAGGTTCAAGGAAAGCCTCCACAGCCCAGGGAGGGCAACAAACAGGCCTTCCAGCCCAGGGTGGGATTCAAATATTTTAACAACCGGTTCTGTGGGCGTGGCTTAGTTGGTGGGCGTGGCTTGGTGGTCATGTTATTGGCTGGGCATAGCCAACTCAATATCACTCACATTGAGGCACGCATCTCCTCGTCTGGCCTCTCAAGACTGGAGGGATGCTGCAACAGTTGTAAGTGTGAAAAATGGTCATAAGTCACTTTTTTCAGTGCCATTGTAATTTTGAATGGTCACTCCACACAAGCAAAGTACCAGCAAAGGAAGGAAAAATAACTCCAGAGATGTTCCAGAGACAGGAAGTCTAGTCCTGGCAAGAATGTAATAAGGGTTAACGGAGAGGTAGTTTCTGTAAGCAACACCAGAATGTTTCCTTCCTGCCTTCCTTACAGGATTAGGCCAGTAATTTCTTCTAACAACCGGTTCTCCGAACTGCTTAAAATGTTAACAACTGGTTCCAGTGAATAGGTGCGAACTGGTAGAATCCCACCCCTGTTCCAGCCTCCACAGAGTCTCCAGAGCCTGGGAAGGCAGTTTTCACCCTCCCAGAGGAAAGCCTCTGGAGCCCAGGGAGGGTGAAAACATGGTGCAGGAGGCCACGCCCACCATGGCCACACCCAACCAGCAACTGGGCAGAGAACTGATTACTAAATTTTTTGAAGCCCACCCCTGGTTGTAGTGGTGAAAAATGGTCATAAGTCACTTTTTTCAGTGCCATTGCAACTTTGAATGGTCACTTAAACAAACTGTTGTAAGTCAAGGGCTTCATGTACTACATTGGCACCAGACAAGGGTCAACAGTATTCAAGCGGGGTGGTGGTGGTAGGGGTGGACTTAGATTATTTGTCTCAACGTATGGATTGTAACTGCTTAACTCCACACTGCCAGCTCTGTCTGCCCTTCTCCTACATACCCTTAGCAACCATTCTTTGCAGGTCTTACAAAACTATAAGGGTTAGGATAAATGGGAAGGCCTCCACTGAAGACATAATCCCTTCTCTTCTATTACCACCTTGGATAGGTTTCCAGAACAAAACCTTTCATACCCAGCTCAGCTCAGAGCTGAACATGCTTGATTCACACCTCAGGTGACCAAAGCAATATTTTTAAAGCAGGGGGTCATTTATAGCTGCAAACACACAATAAGGGCTAAACTCTTAGCGATGTTTGCCTGTCTTATAAAATGTTGCACATCTGACATATACGCTGGGGATTTGTTCCATTTTAGCAAACCTGGCGGATCCTCCTCACTGTGACCTAAATAAGAATACCTTGCTCTCTCTATAAAGCCTGCATCAGGATGTTTCCTGATTTATTCATGAAAGGTTTGCTTTACAAAGGCATCTGGAGACTTTTATAATCTTCAAACACACGATACATATAGTTGGCTCCTCTGTTGGCATTTGTGCAAATTGCTTTGAAATATGGTTATAATATATGAAAGCACACCGAAGCTAATTTAAATACATGATGCTGGCATAAATTGGTTAAAAGCATAAATGAGATTAACTATACACATCCCCCCCCCTGCTCTTGCAGAGAGAAGGTTACTTTCTGGAGTGAATAATTGATGGAGGGAGGATTGCAAACTTAACCTATTAAGTGGATAAAAATCTACCTATAATAAGTGGAGAAATATCGAAGGGACAGGTTCAGGTGATAGAAGGTGGCATTGCTCACTTGGGCCTAATGGGGTTTTCACCTTTGCAACTCTATTTTTTAATAATGTTTCATTAGCTCATTCAAGGGCACAAATTTAAAACACTTTAATTTGATCGTATTGTTCTTCATTCATTGGCCTCTTTAACCTCTACCATGAAGAAAGTGACATGAAATTAATCCTTTATGATTAATTCCTATAGCCTTCGTAGAAGGTCTATAACGATGCATTTTCTCCAATGTACTTGCAAGTCCTTGCCACAATATTTTTTCGTCTTCTTTTTAACAGCAGAACAGGCGAGAAGACTGCAAAGAAGCTTTCTTCTGGAAATTTGGATGAAAGTAGTTTAATTTACAATAGAATGAAAAGTGACATTTGTAAAGATGGTAAGAGTGAAATGCCAGGATCCATTATCCTGATAATTCTACAAATGTAGTAGCGTTCTGTTTGGGTAGGCTAATGCTCAAAGGCCATCCGCGTTAACTTGCAAAGCCTACTTCAGTTTAATGGCAAATTTCCAGATCCCTTCTCTGCCAAACATCTTCTTGTAATAAATTAGAAGAAGAATGGGAACGTAATATATTTCATCTAAATTTCACCCCTCTGCCTGCTGTGGAATCACAAAGATTCTCGTTAGGAATAGTTCCATTATTTGAGTCCTACTAGATTGCTTTTGGGTCAAAAATAGTGGCCAAAATTGCCCAAGAGTTTTTCTTTCTGTGAATGACAAATAAGGTTTTTTTTTAAATTACATTTATATGCCGCCCTTCTCCGAAGACTCAGGGTGGCTTACAATTTTTGGGATACAACCTAATGTGCTCAGCAATAGCCTTCATTCCATTGTATATGCCTGCTTATTACCAAGCGGCATTTTTACAAAGTCAGCTTATTGCCCCCAACAATCTTGGGTCCTCAGTTCAGATTGACAAAACAAGACTTTGTCTGACAAGGGTTTAACCTGGCAGCCTTTCTCTGTCAGAAAATAGTACTATATTATGCAAAATATGTATGTTGTCCTGATAACGTATGTCCCTTTTTTAACTGACATTCATGCATAATAGAATAGTTGAATAGAATAGAATAGTTTGAATAGTTCGGGGAATCAGCAAATACCTCCTCTGACTAGCCCCGCCCCCATCTATTCTCTGCCTCCCGAGTCCCAGCTGATTGGCTGGGTCTTCTTTTGTTGCCCTGCACAGGAGAACAGAGCTGGAAAGCAGGTTAGTGGGTTGAGGAGGGGATGGGATTTTGCAGTAACCTTCAGGGGTGGGATTCAAATTTCTTAACAATAGGTTCTGTGGGCATGGCCAAATTTGTGGGTGTGGCTTGGTGGTCATGTGATTGGGTGGGCATGGCTTCTATGTAAATATTGTAAATATTTAATTTTTTATTTAAAAAGAGCAACTTTTACCCAAAATCCGGCAAAGCAGGCAGGCAGATTGAGCTGCTCACAGAATCACAGATTCACTTAGAGATCTATCTGCAATCTGCTATCTGAGTCTGTCACATAAAATTTGCTTGCAAGCAAACTCACAAAATTAACAAGCAAACTCACAAAATTAACCCACAACACTCCATGTATGTAAATATTTAATTTTTTATTTAAAAAAAGAGCAACATTTACCCAAAATCAGGCAAAGCAGGCAGATAGATTGAGTTGCTCACAGAATCACAGATTCACTTAGAGATCTATCTGCAATCTGCTATCTGAGTCTGTCACATAAAATTTGCTTGCAAGCAAACTCATAAAATTTGCTAGCAAGCAAACTCACAAAATTAACCCACAACACTCCATGTATGTAAATATTTAATTTTTTATTTAAAAAAAGAGCAACATTTACCCAAAATCAGGCAAAGCAGGCAGATAGATTGAGTTGCTCACAGAATCACAGACTCACTTAGAGATCTATCTATCTGCAATCTGCTACCTGAGTCTGCACTGAAAAATAGAAGCTTCAGTCCTAAGGAAGGTTCAGCTCTGCTTTTAGATTAGCTAAAAAGCAAGAAATCCAACGATTTCCTGCTTTCTAGCTAATCTAAATCTCCTGGCACAGCCGAACAGCTGATGGTCAGAAAAAAAAGGAAAAATAGCAATTTAGCAGGCAAGTTTGATGGCGCGCATACCAGGTAAGGAGTGAGTGGGCAGGGCCGGGAGGGGTGGGCGGGGCCAGCCAGTGGTGCAGTTTCCCTGTTCTCTGAACTGGGCAGAATCATAACAACCAGTTCAATAGAACCGGTCTGACCAGGTAGAATCCCACCCCTGGTAACCTTCCCCCTGGAGTGGGGTGCAAATGGAGATTTTACAGTATCCTTCCCCTGCCACACCCACCAAGTCATGCCCACAGAACTGGTAGTAAAAAAATTTGAATCCCACCACTGACATCTACCCTATCAATTAGAGCATTTGGTAATGATTTCACCAGCCCACTGCCAAAGATGGCCATACTTCCATAGTCTGGCCATCTTTGGTGGTGGGATGGTGAAACTATGTCCTCATTCTTTAATTGGAAGGATGAACGCCTATAATGCATGGTTGTCATTTAAAGACGAATTACCAGGAAGAGTGTACAGGTTGTCCTCAACTTACAACAGTTCATTCAGTGACTGTTCAAATTACAACGGCACTGCAAAAAGTGATAGGTGATAGGTTTTCACCCTGATATGACCCTTGCAGCATCCCTACAGTCACGTGATTTACATTCAGATGCTTGGCAACCAACTCATATTTATGACCATTGCAGTGTTCCGAGGTCATGTTCTGTAACCTTCTAACAAGCAAAGTCAATGGGGAAGCCAGTTCGCTTAATGGCCAGGTTACTAAGTTAACAACTGCAGCGAAAGAAAGGTTGTAAAATGAGGCAAAACTCGCTTAACAAACTTACTCTGATGTAGCAACAGAAATTTTGGACTCAATGGTGGTTGTAGGCCAAGGATCACCTGTACATATTTTTGCATAATCATAGCACTGAATAAATGATGCCGTTGGTATCTAATGTCATCAGGACATTGTTGTGCAATGAATTTATTTATTTATTTGGTGTATGGCAAATGCATGGACTTATTGTAGTTCAAATGTTAAAGCTCTTGATGGACATTCGGACACAATGTGATGGATATTTTGTGGAGGAGCAACACAATAAATGATGTCAGTCAATGCAACTGACATCATCTGCCTGTTAAGGTCAACATGCAGACAACATAAACACAGTACCTCTTCTGTGGCCTGCAAAGTCTACTATACTGAAGTCCGTTAAACTGAGGTTGCATCCTGTTGCAGAATCAAAGAGGGTAAATTGTCCAGAGCATGACTGAGATCTTATGTGGCTATACTCTGTAACTATAAGCCCAGGTTTTGCATTTAGTTCCTATAATTGCACTGCCATCTACCTGGAAACATGATTTACTATTATTGCCGTGGTTCCAAGATAAATTCTAATGCTAATAGTTGTACCAGTTTTATGGATACTAATGGACTTGTGCCCCCTATTTTTATTGCAGGCTAGCCTAAGAAGTCATGTTGTGTTGCTGGGCAAGCTGGATCAATATATTATTTCTGATAGTCCTTCAATGAAATCTGAATGTATGTTTATGCCTAAACAATTTGTACTGTTTATACGTCTTACTAAAGACTACTCTAGGAATGGATCCTATGTATTTATTTATTTATTTAAGAGATTGATATAGCTGCCCAACTCACACACTGTGACTCCAGGCGGTGTACAACATTAAAAATCCAGTCTCACTCCCTCCCTCTCTCTCACACACAGACACAGATTCTATGCCTTAGTAATGTTTAGCTGTTGGAAATCGATTGCTTTAGCTCACTGAATTTATTTTTAAAATGTTCACAGTTGTGCACATACTCAAAACCACACACATTTTAAAATAGAATAAATATATATTTGTGTTTGTGTGTGTGTGTGTGTGTGTGTAATATATAACAATCTCAAACCACACAAATGTTTCAAATGAATATGAAATACAGTGAGTCGCATCCCTTTTACAACAGCCTCACAATATTTGCCACAGTCAAGCTAAACCAGACAATAGGAAAGTTATTTTAAACTAAAGTTTGCTGAAAATTTTCCACACAATATTAATCCAAATTAAAGCAAAGCGCATCCTGCATGCTTGTCAATGCAGTTCTGACCTCTTATGAACAACAGCTGCAAAGCAAAACTGATCGTTTCATTTCAAGATGATCAGAATGGCTGCTGCGGTATTGCACGTGTCTTTTGTTGAATTATAATGAAATCTCTTGCCCTCATTCCCATCAGACATACTCATGTAAACCCATATTATGCTGATTTTACACATTCCCAGCAGGGGGATTTACCCCGTGGAATTAATTGGTACTTCTTAAACATTTGTGTTTCAGTTTGAACTTTCCTCCTGTGTATAAAATTGAGTTCCTAAGACACAAGGTTGTCTGTTTCGTTCTCCTATACATTTTCTGCACTTCTCCTGTTCTATGAATTTCTCACTTGTCTTTCCTTTGAAATGGTATAAGGTGTGGTGTGAGGACTACAGAGAAGGACAACACACCTTACTTAAATTTAACATCTTTTAGAGAGTAGCAAGGAATGTTTTATTGAATGGGGGGGAAGTTGAATTGATGGTTTATTTGGGGGGTTAAAAAGAGAGGAGAAAGAGTAAGACTGCAATTCCTCACAGAAAGAAGGGCATAAGTCATAATTTTATATTTTCTTCCTATTTATTTATTTATGAAATTTATTGGCTGCCCATCTTATCATAGGGTAACTCTGGAAGGCTTATAGCAGGGGTCTTCAAACTTGACAGCTTTAAGACTTGTGGACTTCAACTCCCAGAATTCCTCCTCCAATCATGTTAGCTCAGGAATTCTGGGAGTTGAAGTCCACAAGTCTTAAACTTGCCCAATTTGAAGACCCTTGGCGTACAGTTACATATACAGTGAAAGCATAACAAGTTAAAATCAGACATTAAAACCAAGGAAAGAATTACTCTTTCGTTAAGTGCATACTGTTCTCATATGTAAAATCCCAAGGCTAAATAAATTAATACTGGCAAGGACTGGCAGTAATCAACAATTAAGAATGGTGCATGACCTCTGTAGGCAAGAATGGAGTTTTCCATTCCTCTTTCAGTTTTGAAGGATGATGTATGTTTTCCCTCCTTTTTAAAATGGCAGAACTTATTTTAATCATTAGATTAGCACTCACATGCGTCTTCCAGTTGAACAGTGTGCTGCTGACTTTGGATTGTCACACTGCTGAATTTTGAAAGAGTGTCTGGAAAGCACCCTTGAGCAGCCTTACTTGAACAAGAGACAGTCTTTTTCAAACTATGTTCTGGATCCCATCTGAACTTTGAGGGGCTATTAAGAGAGAGTAAGGGGGAAGGCACTCAAGTGCACCCAGTTCAATAGAGCTTGGCTCTTGATCAGAGGCTCTGGGAATGTTTGTTTTAAACTCACAAGTTCTAAAGGTTTTTTTTAAACAACAACAACAACCAACCAACAAGTTAGTTAGCTGGTTTTGTAAATTAAAAAAAAATCCAGAAAAGGTTTGAAAAGTCCTGGTTTAGAATGTGAGTATGTTACTGTAGATCAAGTTGCTCTTTTCCCACTAATTATGGGGGCAGCTGGTGGAAATGGAAGGATCCAGTCAGAGCTGAAGAAGCTTTTTGGATGAGAAGCGAAATGTCTTCAAAGAAAACCAGAAAGTCCAGTTGCCTCTTGAAAAAAGCACCTTTGGGACAACCATGGCCTGGATGACTGAGAATCTCCATAGACACCCATCACTGGGGGCTTTTAAGAAGAGACTGGACAGCCACTTGTCTAAAATGTAAAGGGTCTCTGCTTGAATAGGGGTTGGACTAGAAGATCTCCAAGGTTCCTTCCAACTCTGTTATTCTGTTATATCTTTTATAGCTACCATGGAAGAGGGACTGTATATCACAGATTGTCACCAGAACCCAACCCCTGGTGCTGTTCATGAGTTTCTGTCACCACAGTCAACTTTTCTTTTCCCCTTAAGCCAGTGGTGGGATTCAGCCAATTTGCACCACTTTGGGAGAACTGGTTGTTAAGTTTCTGAGCAGTTTGGTGAACTGGTTGTTGGAAGAAATCATTAGGGCAGAGAACCGGTTGTTAAATTATTTGAGTCCCACCACTGCCTTAAGCTCATCAGCACGTTTGTCTCATATTTTGCCATTATTGTTATTTTGTACGAGTATCAGTGAAAGCAGAATGCTGTTTCTTAGAAGCCCCAAGATAAGAAGTTTGATTCAAAGGTGCTTAATTTGAACTTTCCAAATTAGATTGGCAATTCACAACCACTGACTCAAATTTGATGTCTTTTTTCAAATTGATTTTCAAATTGATTTAATTTTCTAAGTCAATTCAAGGCATCAAGTTGGATGAAATCAGCCATCCAAATCAAATTGATGATTCAGATCAAACCAGAATTGAACTGAACTGCTCATCTGTACAAAGTAGTTTTGTATAAAGGCATAGGAACTTTCAAGAATTTATAAGGATGGCAAAGTTATTAGTTCGGTTCCTATTTTAATGTACTGTATGTTGACCAGATTTGTTCTTCTCAAACTAATTTATAAATTGAAACTTCATATTTCTATTCCTTTGCATTTTACAATGCAGTTTCTTAATTAAAATATATTAAATATACTTTTATTTGAGAAAAGTGAACACAAGGAAAATGTACAAGAATGCATTATATTAGGACACATTAAAAATAATAAAGGATTAAGTAAAACTGCAAGTGAAAACATATGTATTGTAGTAAGGAAATCCATCTGAAAACATATATTGCATAAAGAAAACACATTTAAGATAAGAAAAAATGTGACTCGAAGAGAAAATGGAATTTATAGATTTTTGTCATCCCATGTAATTGAAAGATTTTGTGATGTTTTCAAAATTAATCAATGCTGATTCCTGGTTTTCATGCCTTTCTTCTTCCTCTTCCTCTTTTTCTTAGTTTTATTTGGTTCATCTACCCAAATGTGGCATTTAGATTTGGAAAATAATTTTTATGAGGAATGACATGATACTTGGCTAAACCTTAGCTCATGGTTGTCCAACCTTTTGGCTTGTCTGGGTTGCATTGTGTAAAGAGGGATTTTCTTGGGCTACGTATAAGATATATAACATAGTTAAGGTATATAAATAGAAAACTTTATTTTTTAATATTTTTATTGTCTTGTGTGGCTGCATTGTTCAGGGCTGCATGTGGCCTGTGATCTGTGAGTTGGACACAGCTGCCCTAGATTGTGTATAGCAACAAACATATGGAAAATATGTACAGTTGATGGGTTTATTAATCAAAAGCTCAGTAACAACAGCAGTGGAAAAGCAAAGAAAAAAAAGTCCATTGTGACCTCTTGTAGGAGATCTATCTCAAATACAAGAGATAGACACAATGCAATACAATATTCAGATATACAGTACAATACAATACAATATCTTAGATACAATAGCCATCTAGTAGGGGTGTATTGCTATTATCCTTCTCAACTTTCCCATTACCTTCTCCTATTGGTATCTTATGATTTATCACTTTGTTGTTTGTATGTACACTGAGAGCTTATGCACTGGAGACAAATTCCTTGTGTGTCCAATCACACTTGACAAAAAAGAATGTTCTATAAATATTCTAGTCTATTCTATCTTATTTAGATCAGCTTGCAGAACTGTAGGAGAGCCAATAACAGTTTTGTTGCTTCTGTAAGTTCCTTGCCCAACATTTGTATCTGTCCAAACATTGAGATCCATGGAGAATGGCTCCTTGACCCCCATGACTGAGAAATATATGCTCTGTGTGGATAAGACATGAACGTCCCTGGTTTGCAATGTCTTCTTCTGAGCATTTCAAGGCCAGCCTGGTTTTCCCTCTCTCCTGTGCCTCTTTGTTTATCTAATTCTGGTCACTTATTTCTATTTCATTTTATATTATAGATATCATGTAGTCTATTGCAAATTGTGAATTCTCCCATAAAAGTGATTGGGCTATAAATAAGCAAATGCATACATTTATTGTATACCTACTTGGAGCTATTATGCACTGTCAGCTGGGGGCAAATTGGAGATCCTTCAGCAAATAGATTAGGAAGATGTGAATTGATGATGTGGTGTTCAAGTCACACCTGACCTGCTGAGAAAGTAGGGTGAACTTATTTTTTCTCCAGTTCCAGATTTAAAGCTCTCCCTGCTAATTTCTTTTGGCAAATCCATCCATTGGAAGAAAGTCATTTAGTATCAAAGTAATTTTAACCTATCTGAGGTTGCTGTGGACATATCTCTGCAGTCTCTGGCTACTGATATTCAGGGCCATTTGTCTTTTTGGCAGCAGATTCTCCCACTGGAAAAAAAAATCCCTTTCTTTTTTTTAACTTACCTTTCTGACCCTTTATGAGCCGTGGTGGCGCAGTGGTTAAAATCCAGTACTGCAGGCTACTTCTGCTGAATGCCGGCTGCCAGAAATTTGGCAGTTTGAATCTCACCAGCTCAAGGTTGACTCATCCTTTCATCCTTCCGAGATGACAGTGGACAGAACTGGGAGAGAATGTCTCCATTGGAGCCAATATTCTCAACCGACAGAAAGACCCATTTCATCAGAAAAGTGGCATCAGACCATCCATCTCCCCTCCTCTCCCATGGCTTTTCTTACCATAAGTGGTAAGAGGAAGAGAAGAAAGAGAAGGAGGTGATCACGTCATGGACTGAAGAACCAATAGCAGATGATGCATCTTCTGTTTATAATAACTGGCACCAAAAGAGACATTCTCCATCCCGTCTCTCTCCTGCCTCTGCTTCAAATGCAAGAACCCATATTTTGGTGTAATTTTTGTTAAGCTCTCAGGCTGGATGACTGCAGAAGAGCCCATAGATACATTTATAACTCTGGTTTTCCGAATGAACAAATTATATTTCAGAGCTCTCAATCTCAGTACAACACGACTCCCTAGACATTTAGTCCTTAGAGAATAGAACAGGTTGCAACATAAGAAATGGGATATAGCTACCCCTCAAATCTTTTAATGATGATCCCAGGTAGCAGAAGTGAATTTCTGAAAGAAGGAGATGCTTATGCTGATCAGTTAGTAATTCAACAACTCAGACTAATCTGAATTCAGTGCACACTTTTCTGTATGGAGCTTAGTACATATTTCTGCTATCTGATCTGCATTGATTTACCAATTTCTGACTGCTACTTATAGGCAGGTAACAACGTTCAACTGACTAATCAGTTAAATGAAAATATGGTTTTACCCAGGATTAACAGCCTAAAACTGTAATTTAGAGATGGGTAACTTGTTCACTTCCTTTGGTGGCTTCTAGTCCTCCTTTTATTGTGATTTCTACTATTCTCTCACACTTTGGGGATGAGGGAAGCACACAAAGAAGCAATACAATCATCTCTCAAATATGTTTAATGCAGATTTGAAAAAGAATTTTCAGATTCCCCACATTGCTAAACCACAGCAATCCTGCCCAGTGGTGGTATTCACATTTTTTTTACTACCGGTTCTGTGGGAGTGGCTTGGTGGGCATGGCAGGGGAAGGATACTGTAAAATCCCCATTCCCTCCCCACCCCACTAACCTGATTTCCAGCTCCGTTGTTGCAGGGCAACAAAAGAAGACCCAGCCGATCAGCTGGGACTCTGATCATCTGGGACTCGGGAGGCAGCGAATAGATGGGAGCGGGGCCAGCCGGTTCTCCAAACTACTTAAAATTTCCACTACCAGTTCTCCAGAACCTGTCAGAACTGGCTGAATATCACCTCTGTTCTTGCCCTCGTGTGACATATTAATTCTTTATTATTGCTCTGACCTGTTTTTCTGCCACACGCCCACCCCAAACAAAGATGATTCCTAGGAATACTGCACCAATTCAAAATGCTCATTGCTCAGTGAATGAAATGATATGTCTGTCACCTGATTTACAGAATAACAGAGTTGGAAGAGACCTTGGAGGTCTTCTAGTCCAATCCCTTGCTCAAGCAGGAGATCCTGCTTGAGCAAGGATGTAAAGCTATTCATGATGTAAAATGACGTAAAGCTATTCAACACCACAGACAACACTGCTACCCTTCAAAAAGACCTCGACTATGTATCAGAATGGTCAAACAAATGGCAACTTCAAATCTCAACAAATAAATGCTCTGTCTTACATAGTGGCAAAAGAAATCAGAAAATAAAATACAAGCTGAATAGTCAAGACCTTGTTGATGATCCAAACTCCATCAAGGACCTTGGAGTACTCATCTCTAATGATCTAAGTGCTAGAGCCCACTGTAACTACATAGCCAAAAAGGCATTAAGAGTTGTTAACCTAATCCTACATAGCTTTTTCTCTGGTAATATCACACTACTAACTAGAGCATATAAAACATTTGCTAGACCAATACTCGAATACAGCTCATCAGTCTGGAACCCACATCACGTATCTGATATTAACACAGTTGAGAAAGTCCAGAAATATTTCACAAGAAGAGTTCTCCACTCCTCTACTCATTGCAGAATACCTTATGCCACCAGACTTGAAATTCTAGACCTAGAAAACCTAGAACTACACCGCCTTCGGTCTGATCTAAGTATAGTATATAAAATCATACATTACAATGTCCTTCTGGTCAATGAACTTCAGCTTCAACCATAACAATACAAGAGCACACAATAGATACAACCTCAAGGTTAACTGCACCAATCTTGATTGCAGGAAATACAACTTCAGCAACAGAGTGGTCAATGTCTGGAATACTCTACCTGACTCTGTGGTTTCTTCCCCAAACCCCAAAAACTTTAACCTTAGACTATTGACCTCAGCCCTTTCCTAAGAGGTCTGTAGAGGGCATGCATAAGTGCACCAACGTGCCTACCATCCCTGTCCTATTGTTTCTTTTATTTTTCTTATATGTATTCATTTCATGTATTCACAACTATGTTTATCTTTATACTTATTGTCTTGTAAGTGATTGACAAAATAAATAAATAAATAAATAAATAAATCCTATACCATTTTAGACAAATGGCTGCCCAGTCTCTTCTTCTTCTTTACTTCAATCAACATAAGTGCTTAGTGAACATTGCATTGTCTGAGTTATTTTACTTATACAGTCCCATACTAGTGACAATGATACTAATAGTATTAATAATGATGATGATGATGATGATGATAATAGTAATGATAGCATATTGTTTGCTTATAATCCAGTCTCTTCTTAAAAGGCTGCAGTTTTGGAGCACCCACAACTTCTGAAGGCAAGCTTTCCACTGGTTGACTGTTCTTACTGTCAGGAAATTTTTCCTGAGTTCTAGGCTGCTTCTTTCTTTGTTCAGTCTCCATCCATTGCTTTTTTTGGTAATAAGTTTTTATTTGATTTGATTTGATTCATTCATTGCTTTTTGTTTTCTCTTCTGGTGCTTTGGAAAATAGGTTGATCTCCTCTTCTTTGTGGCAGCCCCTCAAATATTATAACACTGCTGTCATGTTGCCCCTAGTCTTTCTTTTCACTAAACTGCATATATCCAATTCCTGCAACAATTCTTCGTATATTTTAGCTTTCATCCCCCTAATCATTTTTGCCACTCTTCTCTGTACTCTTTCCAGTGTCTCAACATCTTCTTCATATTGTGATGACCAAAATTGGATGCAGTATTCCAAGGGTGGTCTTAGCAAGGAATTATAAATCAGTAGTATCACTTCTTGTGATCATGATTCTACCCCTCTGTTAATGCAGCCTGGGATTGCATTGGCCTTTTTTTGCAATTGATTTTAAATCTTTAATTGATTTTAAATCTTGATTTTAAAAGAGCTTTAATTTACTACTTTAATTGCTGAATCAAACTGAGTTTAAGTTGACCAATTTTGCTCGTTGGAGCATTGAGGATGTTGAATCGATGCAGCAACCCCACAGGTTGCAACGAAACACTTATCACAATTCTAGGCCTGAGGAGAATTATGGCCTGGGTGGTCAAACTTCCAGCAGCCTTGGGCCTTCTCTGATGCAAGACAGCCCCACTTTTTCAATATCCCCAGCTTTTCATCAGCCTTCCTGGAAGAGCGAGGCTTAAAAGAAAAGAGACATAATTGCACCGTGACTGGCTGGTTTTGCGAAGGAGAGACCCTCCTGAGCCCCTAATCCCACCTGAGAAATTCCAAGAGCTGTCATTAGGCTGTGGGCTCAGTTCATCTTTACTTCTTTGCCCCTTTAAAATCTGGTTTTGGGTTCTCAGGCAGGAGGAGACGAAGGAGTTCAGTGTCAGTTCAGTGACAGAGAAACTGGGCTCTGTGAAAGGCAGGGGAAGTACATGCCATCACCATCAATCAGTGTTAACAGGCCCACGAACCAGCACAGCAAGTCACTCGCCCCTGTCATCTCTTGAAGGCAGATGGAATGTAGGAAGCACTTAAGCCGTACCTCTCAGATTGCCCTGCTTAACTTAGGTGGGTTGTTGTGCTGGATCTTGAGGTCCTTATAAGGAAGGGATTTAAATCTTAATGGAACCAGATGGACTGAGGGCCAATCAGTGACAAGGGCAGCTGATCTGTATGTTTAAACATGCAGAGGGAAGGAGAAGTTAAACAGTACCTCGGAGAGACTCCTGTGGAGGATTGCAAACTCACCCTCCCTCTTTCTCAGCTAAATTTAAAAAAAAATATTGAAAAGAATACGTGAGAAAAGAAATCTGGAGGCAGAGTTTTCTGCTGCGGGCAGGTGAAAGAGACCATCCATCTTCCTCACTTCTTCCCTTTGCTTTCAAAAATGGCTCCATCAATTTCCATTTTCTATCAGCAATGTAAAATCAAATCGATTTATGATTCCTGTAGGTCTGAAACAAGACAGCAGTGGCATCTGTGCACGGGTCAAAAAAAAAGTCAAGATGGTAGCTATGACCATATAATCACCCTTTGCAATGTATTGTGTGAATCTCCATCTATTCTTTATCCTTTTTTCTTTGCGTACTAATTGGCTATCCTCACCAATACTAGAATAGAATGGAATGGAATGGAATGGAATGGAATGGAATAGAATAGAATAGAATAGAATAGAATAGAATAGAATAGAATAGAATTCTTTATTGGCCAAGTGTGATTGGACACACAAGGAATTTGTCTTGGTGCAAATGCTCTCAGTGTACATAAAAGAAAAGATACATTTGACAAGAATCATCAGGTACAACACTTAATAGCAGTCATTGGGTACAATAAGCAATCAAATCATACTAGGAAACAGGCAATATAAATGATATCACTAAAATAAATCATATAAATCATAATACTAAAGCTAATATTAGTACTAATGCTGCCTAAAACAAAATTTGCAAGTAAGTGGACCCTTTAGAAATTTATTAGAATAAGTCCTATTGATGATATTAATGCTTATTTCTGAGGACACATCCTTTATCCTCTGTCATTAGATCTCTAACAACATTGTCCAGCATTGTCTTGCTGTATGACACAACCATACCTGTTTAGAGACAAAGGTGTGAAATTTATTTTATGCTGCAATATTGCAAGAGCACCTAAAAGAGAAGGGATATAATGTATTGTGAGCAAATGATTGTATTGTAAAATGTGTTACATTGCATTGCATTATTGCATAAAAGTGAGAAGATAAAAAAATATTATTATCAGGAAGAGGGATTACTAAATAATGCGGTCTTGCAAATGGACTTCTATGCCATTTGGCTAATAGGATATTAGCCAAATAGGATATTAGCTGAGTATTACTATTTTGCTACAACAATCACATTCATTAAATGTGCTATGTACAGGTAGTCCTCGACTTATGACCACAATTGAGCCCAAAATTCATGTTGCTAAGTGTGACATTTGTTAAGAGAGTTTTGCCCCATTTCACGACCTTTCATGCCACAGTTTTTAAGTGAATCACTGAAGTTGTTAAGTTAGTAACTTGCTTGTTAAGTGAATCTGGCTTCCCAGATTGACTTTGCTTGTCAGAAGTTTGCAAAAGGCGATCACATGACTCTGGGATACTGCAAGCATCATAAATATGAACCAGTTGCCAAGTGCCCAACTTTAGATCATGTGACCATGGAGATGTTGCAATGGTCATGAAAAACGGTCATAAGTCCTTTTTTCAATGCTGTTGTAACTTTGAATGGTCACTAAATGAACAGTTGTAAGCTGAGCAACATCTGTATCTGCTTATTTGTATAATCCTGACCTCAAATGACAAGATCCTTTGTAATGTTTGATTTGACCTATTCCATACGGAGTTCGTCTTGAGAGGAAGCATTGACAACGATGTGGAGCCATGAAAGCCCAGGAGTTTGGATGGTGGGATATGTTGAGGGCATGTTCGTAACTTTCTCATATCAAATGACCTAAGCGCCAGAACTTACTGTAACAGCATTGCCAAAAAGGCATTAAGAGTTGTAAATCTAATCTTATGAAGTTTCTCCTCCAGAAATATCGAATTGCTAACTAGAGCATACAAAACTTTTGCTAGACCAATACTCGAATACAGCTCACATCAGTCTGGAATCCGCACTGCTTATCAGACATTAATACAATCGAGCGAGTCCAGAAGTATTTCACGAGAAGACTACTACACTCCTCCGCTCGCAACAGAATACCCTATATCACCAAGCTTGAGATTTTGGGCTTGGACAACCTTGAACTACGCCGCCTATGGTTAGACTTAAGCGTAGCACACAAAATTATCTGCTGCAATGTCCTACCAGTCAATGACTACTTCAGCTTCAACCGCAATAACACAAGTGCACACAACAGATACAAACTCAATGTAAACCGCTTCAAACTTGATTGCAGAAAGTACGACTTCAGCAACAGAGTGGCCAATGCCTGGAATGCACTACCTGACTCTGTTGTTACATCCTCTAACCCCCACTCCTTAAACTCAAACTAACCACTATTGACTTCACCCCATTCCTAAGAGGTCTGTAAGGGGTGTGCATAAGTGCACCATCGTGCCCCCCATCCCTGTCCTATTGTCCCCATTTATTCTTACCTATTTCCTGTATTCTTACTCATGTTTATACTTATATTTATTACCTTGTAAGCAATTAAAAAAGCAAATAAATAAATAAATAAACTTCAGGTTTTACTTACTTTCTTTAATAACAATTTCTAACTTGCTTTCACTAAAAATAAATTGCAAAGCTGGTCACGGTAGGCTAAATTAATAAAGTTGTGCAAAATTATGCAAAACAAGACCATGACAAGAGCAACAGAAAAAGCTCTGAATGACCCAACAGCCAATGGACTCAATCAAAAGCCTGGCCAAACAGGTCCTACTAAATGATAACAAGAATAGGCACTGAACATAACTGGGAATGAATGGAATTTCATTGCTGATAACCTTCTCTAAGAACGCTCTGAGAACACAGCTCCAAATCTTGCCTGATATACTGAAAACCGAATATACACAGCATCTTCAAGAGGGCATTTTCGCTTGATCATAGTTGCTAGGCATGTTTTAATGGCTTCACTGACTATAAGATATATGAATTTGAAGAACAAGAAAAGTCTCTGCTAGAACTGCCTAAAAAATGACCAGAATTGCAAAATGGATGATTTGCTAGAAAATTTAAATAGCACTGCAGTAGTTGTCCCCAGAACGTTGTTGCTTACACAACAAAACCTTCATAGGAAAGTTGTCAGAGGGAAACCTTTTCTCTGACCCCATCGCAAAAATCATTACCTAAAGTATGCAAAAGAAAATCAGTGGCAAGCTTGAAGTGCTTTGGAACAAAATGTTTTAGACTGATGAAACAAAAATTGAACTGTTCAGCCATAACATCAATGCTCTCTGGGGGGTGAAAAACAGCAAAGCATTTGAAGGAATAAACACCCCCTCCCCCTCAGCATGGCATAATATAACATAGAATAATAGAGTTGAAGGACCTCAGACTTCTAATCCAACCCCTTCCTCGAGCAGAAGATCATTTCAGAGAAATGGTTATCCAGCCTCTTTTTGAAAGCCAAAAATGTATTATATTTTTGAAATGTAATCTAATCTAATCCAGTAAGGTATACTAATTATTAAAGCTCTATTAAGCCTTGGAGTTGTGTGATAGCCAGTAGCATAGGAATTATTGCATGGGTGGAAGAAATAATGACTCAGCTTAGTATCCACACTGTCAACTCTGAAGTGAACCTGGCTGAAGCCATCTTGTGCTGCCTCATAGCTGCCACGAAGCCTGAGAAGGGGAAGGGAGGGGGGAAAGTAGGTAGGCCGGCTAACAGTCAAAACAAAAAGTTTTCCTGTGTGAACCAAGGTCATTATAACAGGTGGCTGTTGAAGGAGGAGATGAGCCTGCCAGATATATTCATTGGACAATGTGACATGTGACACCTGGGAGGGGGATTTTTACTCTTTTAATTAGGTGAAAACTGCTGGATCTTTTAGAATTGGTTTTCACCAGCTGTGCAGATATGATGTACTCAATAAACATGTTCTTTGAGGAATCTATTTATTTATTTGTTTCTTTGTCAAACATGTACAAGATAACAAGTATGTTGACTACTGCAATGCTATCTACATGGGGCTGCCCTTGTGTACCACTCGGAGGCTTCAACTGGTGCAGAATGCGGCCGCACGGATTGTGATGGGAGTATCCTGATACAGAGAAAAGCAACAAAGATAATTAGGGGACTGTAGGCTAAAACATATAAAGAACAATTGCTGGAACTGGGTATGTTTGGTTTAATGAAAAGAAGGACTGGGGAGACATGATAGCAGTGTTCCGATATCTAAGGGATTGCCACAAAGAAGAGGGGGTCAACCTGTTTTCAAAAGCACCAGAGAGCGGGACAAGAAGCAGTGGATGGAAATTAATCCAGGAAAGAAGCAACCTAGGCCTAAGCAGAAATTTACTGACAGTTAGAACAATTAATCAGTTGAATGACCTGCCTTGAGAAGTTGTAAAATGTTGACACGTTACAATATATAGTAAATAATTCTCATGTATTATTAGGACCCACCTTTTGACAGGAATGCCAATAATCAATGCTTGATCTAGCATACAGAACCTTGATGGCGCAGTCGTTAGAGTGCAGTACTGCCTGCAATTTGGCAGTTCGAATCTCACCAGGCTCAAGGTTGATTCAGCCTTCCATCCTTCCAAGGTGGGTAAAATGAGGACCCAAATTGTTGGGGGCAATATGCCCACCCTCTGTAAATTGCTTAGAGAGGGCTATAAAGCACTGTAAAGTGGTATATTAGTCTGCTATTGTTGTCATAGAAACAATCCTCCAATAATTTTCCATTTGATTCTGGATTGGTTGTAAAATGGTGTTTGAAAACTGTATGATAGATCTGGTGTATAATATGTATACCATATTATAAGGTATTTTCTTGATGTCTCTCCTACAGTTTTTCAAATGAATCTTCAAATGTTCCCACATGATATGTATATTGTACATCATGTAATGTATGTGTGTGTGTGTGTATGCATATACTGTGTGTGTGTATATCCATATCCATATCTATATCTAAATCTGTCTATCTATATACTGTATATATATGTGCAAGTCTTGGCATGTTCGGGTCTTTTCCCGTGTAAGATTGATACAATCTTACACGGGAAAAGACCTGAACATGCCAAGACCTGCATACCTGTACCTGTGAAAATCTACGAAAACAAATGTATATATATGTATATATATGTGTGTGTGTGTATATGTGTGTGTGTGTGTGTATGCATACATATAATTTTTGAAAGATAAAAACTAATGCAAACTAACTTAAATAAAAAAGAAAGACATCAAAAAAGCTAAAAGGTCAAGAAAGAAAAACATGCAAAAGAAAAATAGAAAAGAAATAAAAAAAGATTCAAAGAAGTAGCTACCAGAAAAAGTTCTATAACTGAACTTCTTGTGCCTTCTACAAAGGTATTCTTGAGCACATGCCTGGTTTGTATCTATTCCATATTCTCAATATAGCACATTAACCTTGACTTTATCTTATCACAAATAACTGCCACCCAAATTTCAGGTCATACCCTTCAAACCCCCAAAGCTTTCTCTTTCTCTTTCATCCAAACCAAACAGTAAGCTGCAAAACACAATTTCAAATCAGGTAAACTCAATTGTCCTCTTTTATCTTGTAACTTGTATTTATTCACCTCATGTTTCCCACCTCCACTACCACCCATATTTACATATATCATTCTACCACTATTTGAATTGTGCATGGGTTGTCAAAACAGGTATTGTCTGAAACAAAAACATCATTCTAGGCAAGACACTCATTGTTATCACAGAAATTCTCCCCAGCAATGACAGTTCCAGTTTCTCCCAGCTTAACATGTTTTTCAAAACTTCATTCTGGGCCTTAATATACAGTAGTTATTTTGAAATAGCATACAATTCATAGTTGTCATAGAGATACCCAGATATTTTACTTCTTCTCAATTTTAAAACCCATTTTATTCATCAATTCTGTTTGATCTATTTTCACACTTTTTGTTAACACCTTTGTCTTTTGTTTATTCATCTTAAAACCTGCTAATGCACCAAATTCTTTTAATTGCAATTTCCCCAGGTTTGAATGTCTTTCTCTATCTGTCTCCCAAAAGGCTATATTAACAACCAATGATATGAGAAGGGAGGGTGGTTTCCACAGTTTAAACTAAAAGTTAATGCATTTCATTTTTAATTAGATTGTTTGGAAGCTAGAGTGGGGGTGGGGAGGAACCATTTGAAATAATTGAGAAAATCAAACTGAAGGAATGGGGCAGGAAATAAATCTTCCACCTGATACTAGCTACTTCTTCTTTATGAAGGTATGTGATAAAGCCAAATATTGCTTTATTAACTTACTAACTGAAAATTAATTTGTTGATCAAATTGCATCGATTACATATGAATGGTTTTCCAGTGTGTTTTCTTTTAGAGTTTCCCAATCTCCAGACATTGTTGAATTAAAATGCTTAAATTTCCCTAATTAGCATGCTGGCTAATGATGTTACAGGCCAAAAATACCTGTAAACTCAAGCCTGATTTGTTGCGTTGCAACAGCTGCCAGTTGTGAAGTGGCATTCTTTAATAAGGGCTCTTTTAGGTAAGACTTAAAGCCTATCTAAGGCAACAGTTGATTGTTGCTATGGTCAACCAAGAGAGAACTGATGAATACCAGCATCTTTCTGTCCATGTTTCTCACCTATCTGTATTTCAAAGGGCATTATTATTATTGAGCCTTCATGTTCCAAAAATAACTGGTACTCATTTGTTAACATTTTGTCAAGAAGAAAAGAGAAGAAATCTTTCCTTGGGTAACCTTCCTAAGAGATCATCTATAGTTTTGTTATCAGCAGTTTCAAAACTAATTTAAAACAAAATCTGCTATGAATGCCTCTTCGATCAATTAAAATCAAATACATAACAACAACCACAGCAGTTTTGGAGGGCCAATGCAGAAAAATACCATATGAGCTGCGACTGTGCCCCTGTGGACAAGGGGTCATTGAAATTATAGCTCATGTCCTGCTGTACTGCAGGTGTCAAACTCGCCGTGTCATGTTGTCTGTCATGTTGCTGTTTTCATGATTCGCATCCAGCTTGCATGAATGCATCGCAGTGGCCTGTACCATATGAGCTGCTGTGCATCATTGGCTCATGTCACTGCTGGCATTTGCTGTCATATGGGCCCCCTTCATGTGATGCATCTGGCCTGCGGGCTGCCAATTTGACACCCCTGTGCTATACTATTTCTATAAGAACTCACGGACTCATTTTATAACACCTTACCTAATCAAATATCCAAGAAATACTTTTAATTATATAAATTTGATTTTAAAAATATCCAATAAATAATGATCTTTTTAAATACAACTACTATTATTAGAGCAGTATGATGTAGTTTCTCTGAATATGGCAAAATTCTGCTAGGCTGTATGTAAAATTAGGCAAACTTTAACTGTCTACTGTTAATCCACCACCAATCGCAATATGTTATTCCATCTTTCATTTTTATTTTTTACTATTATTATTGTTTTAATGCTTTTCCTTGCTAGGCCATGACCCTAATAAAATTGATGATGATGATAAATAAAAATAAACAGGTTTGGTGAGATTGGCAGCACAGAAACTGATCTTGACTGATTGCAAAAACTGAACTTTACTCATGGCAAAAAGCATTGGTTAGGATTAGGATGGGAGACCAAGGCTATAAACTAGACAGAGATGTACAAAGAAAAACCTTACCTCCCAAAAGACAGCACCAACAAACTACCCCCATATTGTTATTAAGAAAACTATATAAGAATTACCGTGAAGTCACTAGTGATTGAGGCCAACTCATTTATCTAAGTGAAACAGTATGGACATTGCTCAATATGTTGGATTAGAATCAGGTACAAGTTCACCTCAAGCAATGGAAACCAACAGCATGATTTTGGACCAGTTGTCTCTCAACTAATTTATCATGCCAGACTCTTTGGGGGGAGGGGTCGTATTGGAGGAGGGATATTATGTAAGTCACCCTGAAGTCTTGAATGAAATACAGTCTAATAAAATAGCAGGTATGAAATGTTGCTTAGTATTTGACATGTATTCCATTCCATTTTAATTACCATCTCCTTAACAAACCACATTTTACTGTGGTTGCATTTGTCTACTCTTATCTCCAATTTTCAAACAGTGTGTTGACACATATGCACATCCTCCTGTCCTGAAAATACAATCTAAAAAAATCCTGCACCATATTCTTCATGTGCAGATTGGAGGAGAATGTCTGCTGAGAGTCACAGAATGTCACAGAGAAGTGACATGTCATCAACTTTCTAATTTCTCCCCGATATGGGTAAAATGTGTTGGTAAAATGTTTCACCCAATAATGCTCCACCTTCAATGTACTTCTGGTAAAGGGACTTTCATGGAACTTCGGAGTTAGCCCAACTACCTTCTCTGATAGTCATATATAGACTATAATAAGCTTCTGCAGGTCATCCATTTTCCCCCAACCATCAGCTGAAACTAGAAGCTCCATGAATTGTAACTGGATCTCCACAGGAACTCAAGAGACTTCTTTGTGTGATCAAAACTTCAGGGCTGAGAGCAGGTATTGTGCTGACATCCCTTCAGTGGAATTTGATCACCAGTTTGGTTGCATTTTTCCCTGTGTATCTGATAGGGCGCTTGAGGAAGATGGGGCCAATGGTATAATTTTAACTTCAGTACAGACAGCAATCAGGTGTCTTCATTTTTCAGCTAGAAAATGAACCCACTGGAAGAGTTTCTTGCAGAGGGAAAAATGATTTTTGAGCACCTTTCACAAGAGGTTTCTGAGAATTTGATTCTTGGATGCGTTGTGGAGTTTGTACCTGAATAAACACATAACACAACCACTGAGCCTTACAGTAGAATAAGAAAAGGAAGAAGAAAGGACTTTGAAAGAAGAAGAAATGAAGCAGGTTATCTGGATTCCGCATCTTCTCACAAACAGGCTTTTGTTAAGGGGGGAAAGAGAGTCTTGGATAACAGAACTGGGTTTGGCAGTGTTTGAAAATGTTCCAAGAATGAGGAAGGGATTGTTTGGAATTCCTGGAACATGTGCATTGATCCATTAGTGCCAAGCAAAAACTACTTCTACTTCATTTTGTTTTAGTACCTAGAAAACCCTAGAAGTAAAATGTGGAATTCTGTTTGAATATAGTGAGTTAAAAATATATGACAGATTCAGAGAGGACAAGCCAATTAGCGATGAGAAGAGAATCCTCTGGCAAAAAAAAATTGAAGGTATTCTTATGACTGCAATCTCATATAATATGTAAGCCAGCCACCTATCCCTGCCCTCCCTCCTTCAGAATATTTCACTATCTCCTCCAGACACTCAATATTCTATGTTAATTAAACATGTTTAGTTCTCACTGGGCCCTTTTCAGTGGGCCTTTTCCTCCTCCTCCTCCTCCTCCTCCTCCTCCTCCTCCTCCTCCTCCTCCTCCCTCCTCCCCCTCCTCCTCCTCCTCTTCCTCTTCTAAACTGCAATCAGATTGGTTGTTGCACAATCTGAGTCCCATCCAACTCAATGATTTGTCTTGAGTTCCATTGGCTCCACGTTTTTGTCCAATAGTAAATCTCTGTATCTAAAAGCTGGTATGATTCCCCCTTCTCCCAAGATACACTGAGATCCTCATTGTAAAATCCCCAAAATTCTGCTACCTAGGACTTCAGTGGATTATACAGAGGTGTCAAACTCGTGGCCTGTGGGCCGGATATGCCACGTGCTGGCCATCCCCACCCCCAGTTTAGTGAAGGGGGAGTTGCGATATGTCACGTGACAATGATGTGACGACGCAAGTTTGACAACCCTGTCCTAGTATATCTCAAGTGTGCTGAATTAGGGAAGAGTTCTGTACACTGTGGGTGGACAGATGAGAGGGCAAATGACAAAATGTGTATTGTAATGACATTCCACCTTTTCTGTGTTGTGTTGCACTACCCAAATAGGTGAGAGGCAGACTCTGTGATGTCACAATGCTCATTTTGACATTGATAAGACTTTGTGCACCTATTGTGCAAAGAAATATGAAACCATTATGATGATGTCAGAAGAAAAGATGGCTGTTATTTTCATAATTAGTTGCAAACATAAGCAGCCTGATCTCTTACTCTCATCTTGGTGCGACCTAGCAAGTCCATTCTTTGCCTTGCATTCTTCTTGCAGTGGGCTCTGGTTACAGCTCAGCTAACATCATCCTTAAGTGGTGGTCTTGCTCTCTGAATGCACAGCAGTTCAGACAAAGCTTATCTTTGCCTTGAAATAACAGGCAGAGGCTGGCTATTGGAGGAACCTAACAAGAGAATGTGGAACAGCTTGCTTAGCTTTGTCAAGGGCTCCTTTGTGTTTCAAATCCAGTGCTGATTGAAGCAGAACAACATGGAGAAACTGCGAGGTTGTTTGGACTTCTCGGTCCTTGTCCACGGACCGCCTGAAAGGAAGGAACTGGGGACCCCACACCTGGAAACGGGATTTTGGAAGACAATTAGAGGGATCAGGGAAAAGCCAGGCCCAGCCACAGAAGCTGATTTGGAAAAGAAACCTCATTCTCTTGAGCTGAGGAATGCAAACAGGAAGAAGCAAATAGTCCTTTGGAGTGTGCGCAGCTGCCTGGGAGCCCGAACACTCTGGCAATAGTTATTCAGTCTGCATGTTACAATAGAAGAGAAACTCTGGCTTTGACACCACATGTGATCACTGAGCAGAAGTCCTTTCATTCACTGGGGGTGGGGAAAAAGGAAGGCAGCTGTGGCTGTCTTCATCCAAAGTTGCTATTCTCTATGTGATGGCATTCATTTTTCCTTCCCCTCCCCCCATATTGAAATGCAGGTGGCTCTTGGGTGTTAATCAGAAAGGCTTAATCCAACCCCAAATATCGAAAGCAGATCCCTATGAATGAATCTCTGACTCTGACTGGGGAAGACTCTGCTTCCTTGTAGGCTACTGCATATTGTCTGTCGCTCTTGAGATGGCTTCTTGGGAACAGGAGTTTCCGACTTGATCTGTCCTTGCATTTATTATTTTGTGGGGGGTGTTGAATTTTAGAAATGGGAAAAAAGGAAGGAGGGAAAGAATGTAATAATATCTTATAATTTTGGTGCCAATCAGCCATTGCTCCAAGTATCACATTATGTATACTTAAATTATGCAAATTGAGGAGATGCTTCCTCTAAATTGCATTCTCAAACTGGCTAGTTATCTTTCTTAATTTAAATGCCTTTAATGACCTTCCTGGGTTTTCTTCAGTTGTTTAGCGGCTTACCTTGGATGGCTTTGTTTCTTAGAAGAGATTTTTTTTTATGGCTTAACTCTTTTTCATCAACTGTATTCTCTTTTCCATTTTATTCAGAGTGTAGTAACACATTTTCAAGCCTGTTTCAAGATTCTGCAGAGATGAATGCATAAATCCATGTTTTTTGCTGCACCATCATGTCACAACATTTGTTATCACATGGCCTGCAAAATCCAGGGTAATGACAGTCAGCTTCCTTGAGTAAAGACTGTAATTATGAGTATTTGTGTATTCCTTTCACAATGGTCAGAGAAAAAAACTAGATTTCAATTAATGTTCGGAGGAGAAGCACCTGTATTTTCTTTTCCAGCTTTATAAATCCTGAATAAATTCACAATGCCGGTTCTGTATTTGCAACCAATAAAGTAGACTGGAATTTTCATTCCAGATCTTAGAGCATAATTCAAGGTCAGTTAGGTAGGAAGGACTAGCACTGCAGCCTATTTGGAAGTAAGCCCTACCAAACTCCATGCCACACTATTGATTTAATCATGGGATAGTTAAATCCTTTTAAGTGATGTGTGCATACATCCACCCAAATGCACCCACTGTACAAGAACAACTGTAAAGCAAGGCAACTCAACCAAGTATACCAGAAATATATTCAGATACACATTGATTTTTTTTGTATGTATAACATTACTGGAGTGTGCATATGAATCTCCATAGCTTCCGTACATTATGCACTTAAGAGACCCATGTACTCCATTCATTAAAGTACCCCACATTTCATAAGCATCCATTGGGGGGAAATGGGACAACTTGCCGCAGCTAACTCACTGCAGGACAACTTGCCATAGTCAACCTGCCACGACCAACTCACTGCGGGACAATGTAATAATTCTATTTAACTATTTAAAATAAATAAAAACATATTTTAATTTTTACCATTCACATTTTATTCTGTCACTCCTTTTGCATCCATTACTTTAATGATTCTATTCCACCATTTCTTTGATATTAGTGTAACTCTTGTACCGCAGCAAGTTATCCTGTGGCGAGATGGCCGTGGCAAGTTGGCTATGGCAATCTGGTCATGGTGAGTTGGCTGTGGCAAATTGTCATAGACCCTCCAATGGAGATGTAGGTTGTAGGGGAGGTTGGGACAAGGGATAAAACCAGAGGTGGTATTCAACAGGTTCTGACCAGTTCTGCAGAACCGGTTGCAGAAATTTTGAGTAGTTCAGAGAACCGGCAAATACCACCTCTGACTGGCCCCTCCTCCATCTATTCTCTGCCCCACTGCAGGGGGAAGGTTACTGCAAAATCCATTCCCTCCCCACCCCACTAACCTGTTTTCCAGCTCTGTTCTCCTGTGCAGGGCAACAAAAGAAGACCCAGCCGATCAGCTGGGAGTTGGGAGGCAGGGAATGGATGGGGGCGGGGCCAGTCAGAGGTGATATTTGCCGGTTCTCTGAACTACTCAAAATTTCCGCTACTGGTTCTCCAGAACTGGTCAGAACCTGCTGAATACCACTTCTGATGTAGGGCTTTAAAGACGATAACTAGCACCTTGAGTTGCGCCTACAAACATTTGAGTAACCAACACAGCTCACACAGAAGTGGTGTTATGCATCCTGTATATCTGGCACCATTTACAAACCACAAGGCACTTTCTGCACCAGTTTCCAAATGCTCTTTGAGGAGCAGTCCCTTGTAGAACATAATGCATAAAATAAAACTACTTTATATCCTACCTTTTACTTCTGGACTTCAAAGCAAATGGAAATTAGGTTAAAAACAAACAGTCAGGAGAAGCTGCAGTTAACAGATGCCAGGTATTTCCCCCTACAGGTTGTCCTTGACCTATGACCATAATTGAGCCTGGAATTAGCTGTAAGTCGTGATGGTTGCTAAGTGGGTCAATATGTAGCCGGGATGATTTTATAGGCTTTTTTTGCAGCAGTCTTTCAGTTTATGAACAGAGCATCAGGGAAAAATCTTCTACTACTCTCTTTGCAAATGTAATAACGGTGATGATTATCATGCCAAATGTTTTCTCGATCTCTACAAATAATTCAATACCTTGATTTGGATTGATTAATCTGAACAATTCAGATGCATTAATTGGGTGCAATAATCTTAGTTGGAGATTTAATCCAAATGGGTTCAGAAGTCTAAATTTAAAAAAATCATTTTTTAAAATTCTATATGGAGATTAAAATGAAGTTGGATCTTTTTTTCTCCTCAAAAAGTGAAAATTTAAGTGATAACCCATCATGAAATGCCTGGTATGAGAATGCATATTTTAGTTACAACCTGAAAAAAAATACTATCAAGTGTGCCATGAATTTTGGTTCCCTGTATTATATTCCATTTAGGATAAGGTTGGTACATTTAAGAAGTGAATATTTTGGATTCACCTGCAGTTTGAATTGACTTCATGTCATGTTTTGCACAGGCAATGTTCTGGTCAGCAAAGAGATTATGGGTATATGGCATTAATTTTGCCCCTGTCATGCCTCAGAAAGCTGTTTGGCCTTTTATTTCCATGTTTATCATTTCCTTTTTGTAAGCAGGAATCATTTTTTAAAAAGCAGTACTTTCTTCTCAGAAAGTGAGAAGAATGTGGACTTTAATGTCTAAAGTACTGATGGCTGGTGCCTTTTACAAAGGTATTTTCCCCTTGGTTTATATTGAGACATACTGTGCTTCCAAACCATTTCTATAACTTTGAAAACATTGTATTGATTTTCATTTATTTTGTATAATATTACAAGGACAATCAACCCTGAAAAGTAGTAACATTCAGATCAGCGTTTGAGGTTTTGAGGTATTATTCTGTGTCACAGTGGGATTATTTTTTTAAGCTAGAAAACCCAGATTCATTTATTTATTGTATTGTTTTCTAAAATTGGGCTTTTCCTCATCTACATATTTCTGAACATTTCCCTTATGTACCTGCTTAAATGCTAATTTCCCCTTGTATTCTTTTTACCCCTAATTTCCCTGTTTCATGCCTTTTAGGCATCAACTTTCCCAAAGCGTACTTTTTAAAATGGTAATGTAACTACCCTTAACATATGCAGTATTGTATGAAATGCAAACATCCTACCTGGGCTTTATTTTACATTACTTTTCCAGATATATTTCATTTTATAGACTCATCCTTTACAAGTAAGTGTTTCTGCTATGTTGCCAAAGAGCAATTGTTAGGATTTTTCCTCAGTACAACCCAGAACACATTTCATTTCAAGACTGCATTTCATTTTGCCACACAAAAACTGTTTTATTGTACAAAATTAAGCTCCCTGTTTCCTTACTTCTAAACAATGCTAATTCTGTACTTGCTTCTATTCTCCTTCCTAACTTATTCTATCTACTATCTTTACAAGTTTAGAACTATTTCTATTCTCTAAATCCGTACGTTCTTTTTCTAGGTTCCTATTCCTGTGTTTGTAGCACTGTTTTCTTATCTTAACTACTAGCTCTTTAAATCTTTTGCTTTTCTCCAGGTCATTTTCACTCCTTTATAGACTTGTAAATAGGATTTTCTTTCTCCCTTTCCAACATCCTCTGATTTTGATCGTGTGACTGTGGGAAGGCTGTCATAATTGGAAGACAGGTTGTAAATCACCTTTTGCAGTGTCGTAACTTTGAAAGATAGTTAAACAAACAGTTGCAAGTTGGGGATTACTTGTATATTTATTAAATAAATAACATGTTCACAGCTTCCATTCACGGCTGCCTGCCCTGTGATGGAGTGAGTATTTTGACACATGATACCGGTTTACTCCTATAGAAATCGATGGCAGATTTCATTTGCAACTCTACTACCAAGGATTGGATTGTTGCTATGTTGGCCAATCCTAACATTTATGCAGATTTAAAATAATAATTGGAGGAGAAATAAACTAACTTGGGCCACACTGGGAACTGGGATCCACAACTTACATGCCATATTGATTATAACGGATTATTCTTTCCCTTGTCTCATTTTTGTGGTTGATCTAGGAATTCCTTAGTTTACAGATAAGGGAAAGTTCACAGAGGGAAGAAGGCAAAGGAAAAACTGTTTTAAAAGAGATACCATCCTAAAACTGTTTGGTTGATCAGAGACTTAAGAGCTGTGGGCCGGCTATGCCAAAAGCTGCAGTATAAAAAGATAAATGAATACTTTCAAAAAAGAGATGTTTGCAAGGAGGGGTTCCTGTGACACACATTAAAGGCAATGTGTAGATTGTGGCTACCATTTGACCTTTCAACTTCCCATTGTAAACCCTTCTGATTGCACCGATAATTAAGGGAGATTTGAGATTGTCAAAGTTACCTGCCATCAAACCAAAGCCATCATCTTATAATTTTTCCCAACCTTTTTTCTTTTTCTATTTCTGAAGGCCTCTGGGTTAATATTATCTCCTTGTTGTGACAAGGTGGAAATAAAGTTTGGCGCAGCAAGACACTCCAGCCCAGCCTGTCACATAAGGAAAGTTTAGACTAATACCATTGTCCACTGGTCTTTAAACAATCAAGGCTGTTTAGGGCAAGCTTAGATGCCTGCTGCACAGATGTTGACTCTGCATGCAGGCGTGCTTCAGAAATCAGAAGTTAGTAGAGATATTGGTTTTTGTAAAATGAATGTGCCCAAATGATGGGTCACACAAAGAACAGCGGCTCCCTGTGATTCATTTATTTTGCAGTCTCCTAGGTTTTCATTGACCCTAGATGGTGAGAATAATGTGCACTGGGCTTTATTTTCTGAAGCAAAATATAGCCATGGGATATACAAAACGAAGCTTTTTAAAGGTAAAAACTGTATGATTGTGTTGAGTTATGGGAAAAAATGAACGATAGTTGCAAAGAATCTGTCGAAGCATCTTTCAAAAGTCACATTTCTTCCTCCAGGAAACACAGACCTCTACTGGTGTCCATGACCCCGCTTTGTGGGGCAGTATTTTAAAACAAAAATTAAACAAAGGAGGTGAACGGAGCTTTAGAAACGAATGGAATAGAGGGCTATCACTTTGAGCCATACAATATTTTTACAATTTCAAAAATAAATAACAGGAAGTAGTATAGGATAATACCCATGTGTTATGCATGGGTATTATCCTATACTACTTCACGAGCATCCCAGTTACATAATGGAATCAGATGATCACCAAGCATCTGTAATGCTGAAAATATCTGCATCACCCAGAGAAAAGAGCAGGAATGAAATTACTTTGAATTGTGACATCTTTGGTGGTCTCTGAGCTTGGTTGTTTTCTTGCAGACATCTCATTACCCAATTAAGAGCCTTGGTAGCTCAGGCTGTTAAATGCCTGCTCTTAAGATCCAGCTGCCTACAATTATTGTAGGCTCGAATCCCACCAGGCTCAAGGTTGACTCAGCCTTCCATCCTCTCAGGGTAGGTAAATTGAGGACCCAAGATTGTTGCGGGCAATTAGCTGACTTTGTAAAAATGCCGCTTAGTAATAAGCAGGCATATACAATGGAATGAAGGCTATTGCTGAGCACATTGGGTTGTATCCCAGAAATTGTAAGCCGCCCTGAGTCTTCGGAGAAGGGCGGCATATAAATGTAATTAAAAAAAAAATTAGGTGATGAAACACCTGCAAAAGGCAAGGTCAGAATGCACCAAGGACCCCAGAGTTCAACCCTGAGCTACAGTTATTCTCTTCTATTGGTATTACTTTGAATTATAATCATTTTCTCATTAGCAAGATCTAAGTTTGGTAGAGAACCATCAGAAGAAAGAAAGGAAGGAAGGAAGGAAGGAAGGAAGGAAGGAAGGAAGGAAGGAAGGAAGGAAGGAAGGAAGGAAGAAATGTATCCTTTAAGGGGACTAAAACCCTATCCAGAAAAGGGTTTACACTTAACTCTCAATTAGTTTCTTAACTGATCAACAGTATTGATATACTTTCTGAATTAGTTGCAAGGCAAGGGAGCTGCATATTCTATTGGCACTGCACTCTGAATTCCTGGATTCTTATGGCTTCATGCAGATGATAAACAATTGTAAGGAGCAGAAGATAGAACTCCATGTGACCTGCCCATCAAGATAGTATTTACATTACTGCAAAAAGGAATGGGTGCTAATTTTCTTTAAATCATACTGCACTGAGAAAATAAGAAGACAAACCTACAGGCTTCAGACCAAAATCTAGAAAGGAAAAGATGAAAATGAACAGGATTAGAGCTGAGGTGGCGCAGTGGTTAAGAGTCCAGTACTGCAGGCTACTTCTGCTGACTGACTGCTGCCTACAATTTGGCAGTTTGAATCTCACCAAGCTCAAGGTTGACTCAACCTTCCATCCTTCCGAGATGGGTAATAGGAGGACCCAGATTGTTGGGGGCAAAATGCTGACTCTCTAAACTGCTTAGAGAGGGCTGTAAAACACTGTGAAGTGGTATATAAGTCTAAATGCTGTTGCTATTATTCAAGAAAAACTGAAATTTGGATGCCCCATTAAATATTAAGATGTTACCTACACAACTTCCAAAAATATTTCAGAATTCCCATCCTTTAATACAGGAGGTATCAGATTGTCTCATAAAAAAAGGCATTTATATTGTTTACTGTTCAACCAATCTGTCTCATTTCTGATTGCCTTGATTAGCGAAGAAGACAAGAACAATGCCTTACAACCAGGGGTGGGATTCAAATTTTTAACAACTGGTTCTGTGGGCATGGCTTAGGTGGTAGGTGTGGCTTGGTGGTCATGTGACTGGGTGGGCATGGCTGGTGGTGTTATTGGCCCAACTCAATATCACTCACATCAAGGCACGCATCTCCTCGCCTGGCCTCTTGTGACTGTGGGGATGCTGCAGCAGTCGTAAGTGTGAAAAATGGTCATAAGTCACTTTTTTCAGTGCCACTGTAACTTTGAATGGTCACTCCACACAAGCAAAGTACCAGCAAAGGAGGGGAAAAAACTCCAGAGAAGTTCCTGAGACAGGAAGTCTAGTCCTGCCAAGAATGTAATAAGGGTTAATGGAGAGGCAGTTTCTGTAAGCAACATCAGAATGTTTCCTGTTATGTTCGCATAGAGAGGCAGGACGCGGAGTGCTTCAGCTCAAAGTTTATTGTGACTTCAGCTCAGAACGGACCCGAATGGCTCAGCTGTGGCAGCTATTTATAGCTGGCTGCCAGCCAATCAGAGTGCAGGGTTTTCCCGCACTTTTACAACCAATGAATTCAAACACTTTACAACAATAACCAGTCATTTTAAACTCTGCATACATAACACCCCTCCCCACTAGGTTTGGTCCATACTCAAACCCCATCTATCTAATATACTCTTGTAGATAGGTGGGGCTCTTACGGGTACGTTGAGACCTGCGTGGTTCAGGTGTTTTGGGAATCTCACTTTGTGAGGAAGGAAATGTATCTGCCAACATTCCCTTATGAGGACTTCTTGTATTAGTAGAAGCTGTTTGGTTACTACAACCTGGTCTCTCCTCCCAATCCATCTCCAACCCAATGTCACCCCCCTAAATCTGGTAGTGATGTGCAATCCTCTATTAGTAAAAATGAAAAACCCTGACAGGTTTTGGGATGGTTCCTGTCGTGTTAGCTCGTTACACATGGGGTTGATTCTCACTTGCTGATTACCTTCATTATCTCCCCTTCCCCTAGAAGAGGCTGAGGGCATGGGATCCAGAGAGGAGCAAGGGCAATGCTCCAGAGGCAGTCTGGACCATTACTGGTCTATGTGCCTACTCCACAAGACACCATCCTCAGTTTGAACCCTGTAAGACCTGGGGCCTGTAACCTGGGTTATCTCAGCAGGAATCCATAATGGTTCACCCACAAGGTTTTTAGCATAAACAGAATCACCCACAGTGAATGTGCGAGTTTTGCTGGTGGAATCTAGAGGTGCGTGGGGGTGGTAAGTGGGAGGTCCAGGGTAGACCTGAGTTTTCTACCCATCAACAGCTCGGCTGGAGTTAAGTTAGTGGATGGACTAGGAATGATGTGTTGGATACTGAGTAGTTTTTCAACTTTCTCAGTGATGTCCCCTGGACCCAATTGTTGGAGTTTCTCCTTGGTAAATCGTACCATGCGTTCAGTCCGGCCGTTAGTCGAAGGATGCCCAGGGGCAGTAAGGGCGTGTCTGATACCCTGCTGCGCTAAATATGATTCAAAAAGGTTAGCAGTAAATTGAGGACCATTGTCAGAAACAATCACATCAGGTAACCCATGAGTTACAAAAAGTTTCTTAAGTTGTTTGATAACAGCGTCTGCTGTGGTGGAAGCCATGGGGATAACCTCTAACCATCTGGAGTATGCATCAACTACAATAAGGAAAGTGTGCCCTCTGGTAGGGCCAGCAAAATCAATGTGAATCCTGGACCATGGACCCCTAGGACATTCCCATTCTTGTTTGGGGGCGAGAGGTGGAGCAGGCCTTACTTGCTGACAGTTTGGGCAGGATGCAACCCAGTTTTCAACCATTTTGTCTATACCAGGCCACCATACATAACTCCTGGCCAATCCCTTCATTCTGACAATACCCGGATGACCCTCATGTAACATTTCCAAAACCTCTTTCTGCAATTTTGCAGGAATAACCACCCTGTTACCCCACAAAATACATCCCTCAAGACAGATAATTCAGTTTGTCTGGATTTAAAAGGTTGGGAAACTTGAGGTAGATCTTGTAGTGGCCAACCTTTTTTAAGCCTT
Organism: Naja naja; assembly: GCA_009733165.1. Classification (NCBI taxonomy): domain Eukaryota; kingdom Metazoa; phylum Chordata; class Lepidosauria; order Squamata; family Elapidae; genus Naja; species Naja naja. Next base: position 209,435,348 of record CM019149.1, read on the forward strand.
GTAGTGGCCAATAATCCAGCCTACAATAGGAGCCAATAAAGTGTCTTTGGCAGTTTCTCTAGCAATTTCAGCAGCATGAACTGGAAGTTTGGCAACAGTTTCTAGAAAGAAGGTGTAAGTTTCAGGAGCAGGGTCCTCAGTGTGCAAAGGAAGTGGGCAGCGACTCAAAGCATCAGCGTGCCCAATGTCTTTTCCGGTCTGTGGATGAGTTTATATGAATAAGCAGCAAGAAATTCAGTCCATCTCAGCATTCTTGGTGACAGGATGGTGGTTGGTCTGTCCCCTGCCACAATGCCTAAAAGAGGTTTGTGATCTGTAACAATGGTGAATCTTCTCCCATATATGTACTCATGGAACTTCTTGACTGCTGCCACGATAGCCAACGCTTCCTTGTCCAGTTGACTGTAGTTTCTCTCTGCTTTGGTCAAAGTGCGAGAGTAAAATGCAATAGGGGCTTCCCTTCCACTGGGAAGCATGTGACTCAACACCCCCCCACTCCAAAAGGGGATGCATCACAAGTCAATACTACAGGTAAATTCTCAGAAAACTGTATCAGGACACAATCAGAAGTGATTTGTCTCTTGATGTTGTTAAATGCAGCTTCTTCTTTTGTGCCCCAGACCCATGCAGATTTTTTATCCAGTAATCTGTGTAAGGGTTCTGCAGTGGTTGCTTTCTGAGGTAGAAACATATGATAGAAATTAATAAGTCCCAGGAATGCTTGCAAGTTTTGCATCTTGGCCTGGGGGCTTCTTTGATTGCCTGAACTTTGGCTTCTGTGGGGTGGATGCCATGTTTATCAATCATATAACCCAAGAATTCTACTTTGTCAGTTCTTAGTGTGCATTTCTCTTTTTTGACTTTTAGCCCACTTTTTGAATCTGGTTAGAACTTCTCTGAGTTTCTTGTGTAACTGAGTGTCATTTTCAGCAGAGATTAAAACGTCATCAAAATAAGGCACCACCCCTGGTAACCCTTGTAGCATCCTTTCCATAAGGCTTTGGAAAATGCCTGGCGCCACACTTACTCCAAATTGTAACCTTTTGCATTTGAAAGCACCGCGATGGGTTACAATGGTTTGGGCTTCTGCAGTTAAATCGTCTACTGTTAACTGCTGGTATGCTTGGGCCAGGTCCAGCTTGGTGAAGACTGTGCCCCCGCCCAGAGAGTGTAATAAATGATGAACCACTGGAACCGGATATGCGCTCTGTTGTAGCGCATGGTTCAATGTCCCCTTGTAATCCCCACAGATTCTCACGGAACCGTCTGCCTTGACTGGCGTGACTATGGGTGTCTCCCACCTGGAGTGGTCTGTGGGCTCTAATACCCCTTGGGCTATCAGTTTATCTAATTGTTCATCAATTTTTCCTTCAATGCAAAGGGTACCCTTCTGGGTTTTAAGCGGATTGGTTGTACCTTGGGATCTAGGTTAAATGTGATAGGGGTCCCCAAGTACTTGCCTAATCCGTCGCTGAAGACCACTGGAAACTCAGACTTCAAAGACTCTTCCCACTCAGTGTTGCTCACGTGGTTGATGCCAGTCACTTCGATCCCCAGCGGGTTGAACCATTCCAGTCCCAGCAAACTTGGTCAGGGGTAGGCGTTTGCTGTGACCTTTGAACTTCACGTTGAATTCTCTTGTTCCAACTACTGGAATCTTGTTCCCTTGGTAGTCTTTAAGAGTTAATGCCTGCTTCTTGAAGTGAGTCTTCTGAATGTCTGGTATCAGTCTTTGAATAGTGTCTCCTGACACCATAGATAAGTATGAACCTGAGTCCCTTCCATTTGGCAAGGCCTTCCTTCAATGAATTCCTTGACATGCACTTTCCTGTTATTTAAAGAGGATGAATGACCAATAGTTACTGTTTGATGAGTTTCATTCCTTCCATTTGCTTCTGTGTTGCACCCCATTTTCTCGCTGGTGTTGTTTGGCTTGACTTCTCTGTCTTTGTTGTTTGTAGCAAACTTTCTTCTGTTTGGTGGAGTTCTGGATGATTTGCAGACTCTTGCAATGTGCCCTCTTTTTTCACATCGGAGGCAAATGGTGTCCAGGAACTTGCATTCAGTGCGGGGGTGGTTTCCCCCACAACCTAAGCAGTGGAAATCATGCCTTCTTCCTTCTTAGGTCATTTCGTTTCCGCTTCATTCTGAGTCTGTTAATTTCTTCTTCTTCTCCACTGTATTCTGACTCAGATTCAAGTTCATCAAAATGAGTTGTAGTGGTCTTTTCCCCATCAGAATGGCCCGTAGTCTTGTTCATCTTTCTCATTGCTGCTGCTGAGGATTTGGTGGCTTCTGCTGAAGATGCTTCCTCTATGGCTTCTTTCAGCGTGATCTTGGGTTTCATCAGTAATTTGCTCTGCAAAACCTTGTCTTTAAGGCCCAATACAAAACGATCGTGCATGGCCTCCTCTAAGCTGCTGAATTCGCACACACCCCCAATGTCTCTTAAGCTTGCCACGAAGTCATTTACGCTTTCTTCTTCCCCCTGATTGCGGCGATAAAACTCGTGTCTCTTAATGAGGCACGATACTTGGGGCACGTAGTGTGCCCTTAAAAGCTCTCCAGATCAGGCCATGCCATTACCTTCACGTCTGCTGCGCCAGCTAATGCCTTCGCCATCTTGAAAACTGCCGGACCACAATATGTGAGAAAAACCACCCTCTTCCACTGCTCAGAAATGGCAGCCAGATCGTTTCCTTCCAAATACATCTGAAACCGATCCGCATACGACTCCCAGTCTTCATTCTTCGGGTCGAATGGGGCTGGGGGCGTGTTCAGTGCAGCCATCTCACTCTTCTCTGTTCCGCATTGCCTTCTCTTCAGGGAGATCCCACCTTCGTCGCCAGTGTTATGTTCGCATAGAGAGGCAGGACGCAGAGTGCTTCAGCTCAAAGTTTATTGTGACTTCAGCTCAGAACGGACCCGAATGGCTCAGCCGCGGCAGCTATTTATAGCCGGCTGCCGCGGCTGCCAGCCAATCAGAGTGCAGGGTTTTCCTGCACTTTTACAACCAATGAATTCAAACACTTTACAACAATAACCAGTCATTTTAAACTCTGCATACATAACATTTCCTTCCTGCCTTCCTTACAGGATTAGGCCAGTAATTTCTTCTAACAACCAGTTCTCCGAACTGCTTAGAATGTTAACAACCGGTTCTAGAAAATAGGTGCGAACTGGTAGAATCCCACCCCTGTTTACAACTCTAAATCTCCTGCCCACAGTCTCAGGTTAAATCAATCAAAATGTATCCATCAAAATAGAAACAGCAGGTGTCAAAAGAACATTCATGAGCCTCTTCTCAACAGAATCTTAATTTAGGATACACAAGAATAGCTGTATTGGTGACCTGTTTAATGGACAGACCACAGTTGGCCATTGGTAGCTCTTCTTACCATTCAACCAAGGAAGCCCCAAAAGATAACAGCCCAGCAAATATAGTGGTGAAAGAGAAGAAAATTCTGCACTGTTATTGCTGTGTGGAGATTGGGGGGGGGGGCGTAATCTCTTATAGGAATAGATTAGACAACCATTTGTCTAAAGTGGCATTGGGTGTCCTGCTTGGAGGTTGGACTAGAGGACCTCCAAGGTCCCTTCCAACTCTGTTATTCTGTTCTGTAATGATCTTCAGAGCTGCTGATTCGTTCTGTGTGTTTTTCTCATATCTGCTGGGTTATCTAGTCCCATAAATCTTTTTTTCCAGAACCAACTATGTAATCCGTTTATTTATTTACATTCTGAATGTTCTATGACAGTGGTGGCTAACCTTTTTCAGCTCCCAATAATTGCCGATAATTATCTGATAATTGCCGATAATTGCATCATGCCTGTGCATGCCATGTGCCATGGTTTTGCGCATGCATGCGCAACTCCCTCCTCGTGCACCACACATTTTTGCCCATGTGTGCATGATTCCCCCTCATGCATGCGATTCCCCCCTCGCATGCTGTGCGTTGGTGCATGCATGCACAATTCTCCCTCATGTGGAGCTCATCTGCGCATGTGCATGTGATCTCCTCTTGTGCAGTGTGTTCCTGCACATGTACACACTGCTTTTGCGCACCCCCTCCCCCCAAGCATGCGCACCAGATCCCTGACAATCAGCTATCAGGCAGCGACACGCATGCACCTGCACAATGGGCCTCTTCTGGGCGACCTCTCATGTGCTGGGGGAAATGGCTCTGGGTGCCACTTCTGGCACGCATGGCATAGGTTCGCCAACACAGTCATAATGTAGAAGGTATCTACCACATTTGTTAATAACATCACAAGTGGATATTTTTATTCATCCACATAAATGATAAAATGGCAGATGACAACATGCCAATAAGAACTGAAGAAGCTTCTTGGGTGCGAAGCGAAATGTCTTCAAGGAAAAACGAAGTAAGTCTAGTTGCCTTTTGAAAAAGCGCCTTTGGAACAATCATGACCTGGAAGACTGAGAATCTCCATAGACATACCAATAAAAAAAGAGATCAAACATCAATATAGATGTAAACACTGAAAAACAGCACTTTGAATTCTAAAAGAAAACATTTAAAAATCTATTGAAATCAGAGGTTGTTCTTAAACATTTCTTTAAATCTTAGGAGGGCCTGAATCAACCTTCCAAATATCACCTTAGCTTTGTGGCTTCTTCAGATGGTTGAAATCCCATATACAGAGGGGTAAAAGTTCTAAAAGACCTCTGAATGATTGGGAGATAGAAGAGGGGGAATCAAAGTAAGAACAAAGGATAAGAGCAAAATGAAGCATATCCGAGAAAAAAAAATGTCAACTTTGCATGTAAAAAACTGGCAATGTATTCCTTGGTTTGAGCTCATTTCCTTTATGATGTCTTTATTTAGTTGTGCCTTCCATACTCATGCTGGCAAGTAGTCTTTTCCTATTATGGTATTCTTCAGAGTACCATGAAAGGTTACACTTGGAGACAATCTGCATGTCTTAAATTATGAGGTGGAATGTTGAATACACATTTGGAATGTATATAGATAAAATTACTGCAGTTTTATTGACCATTTTACCCACCCGCGCGCTGCCTAAAGAACTTGTCTGAATGATTAAAGTTCACATAGTATGCAATAGGTTTCTAAATTTCATTTATCTCATATAAATATCCTTAGCGAAGAATAATAAGACATATTTAAGAATGTCGAATGTATGCAGCATTTCTAGAATTCAGGACAATTGTTTCAAGGAAATGATCTTCTATTCCTTGCAACATTTATTGCTTGAAAATAGAATTTATAATAAAACATTATTACATTGCCATCAGAAGGAATAACCTTTCCTAATTGCCAACAGATTAAAATATTAAAGTTGTTCTATGTCTGCTACCAATTTGTTATTAGTTAGCATTTCCACTATGGAGCATTTGAAGAAGATGTAAAATTGCTTCATGCTCTTTCATAATCAGTCATATATGTTACTTCAATGGCAATGTGTAAAAGTACTTCAGGAAATTATTGTCAAGAAAAAATGTTAAGCAAATCTGCCTTTATAAAACTGTTATTGTAGGCATGTACTGTACCTAACTTAATTATTTTCCCTTATGCACCACTGCTAAGCAAACTAAGGCAAAGTGATTGGGAAAGTAACTATATGTGTATGATGATTCATTAATACACTTCAAGTCTGCAGAAGAAAAAAGTTGTGTAGTACTAATTTCAGGAAGCTTTCTCAAATGGGTTTTAGCATGTTAGTAGAAATGGGATGGGCACAAAACAATTCATACCAACAAAATTCAGGGGGTGGGTGGTGGAATTAAAAGTGAACATTAATTCAAAGTACTAAAGTACTAAAAGACTGGTTTGAATATGCAGAAATTTGAATGTCATGCAAATAGAATGACAACTCAAAGTCATTTCTTTGTTTCAAGGGGAACAATACAATACACTTTGAAGCAGTGTTGGGAAAGCATGAGTCTAAAATCCATTACAACCTTTTTCAGTCAAGATGTGGCTTATCAGCAGAGGTGGTATTCAGCAGGTTCTGGCCAGTTCTGGAGAACCGGTAGCAAAAATTTTGAGTAGTTTGGAGAACCGGCAAATACCACCTCTGACTGGAGATTTTACTGTATCCTTCCCCTGCCAAGCCCACCAAGCCATGCCCACAGAACTGGTAGTAAAAAAATTTGAATCTCACCACTGCTTGTCGGCATTACATTTTGAAAACATGTTCATTGCATTTCAATGTTTCAATGTTCAACATTTCAATTTCTGGTTACCATGACTTTATAGTCACCCTGCATGAATTGAAATAGGCTTACATGAAGGTGGGTCATAGTGGATCACCTTGCCAGACCATTGAATAATTTGCTTTGTAACACTGATTTTCATAATTTCTTCAGGAAAAATTGCCCACATCTCTTCTGAAACACACGGCTCTTTTCCTGACATCTGAAAATCATCAAATGTATCAGCAACATCTATCCATTCATCAGACTTCTTCCTTATGTAAACATCCCTTTTTTTTCTGGTTTGCAGCCCATCTTCTGTTCTCTAGGTAACACAGAAAAAAAATATGGGGATCTTGACAATTGGATTTTCCAGCTATTTACCAAATTGCTTTTGCTCTAAGAAAGGCTCTGAGAGATTGAAGGAGTGTCCCTTATCCAGAAGTTAAGGGGGAAAAAAGTATGTTGAGACCCTGAAAAAAAACACACACACACACAGATATATATAGATAGATAGATATAGATAGATAGGTAGAGATAGAAATAGAGATAGGGATAGAGATAGAGATATATATGAATGGCTAGACAGTTTTAATAAATTGCACCAGTGCTACCCTCAATGTGAGCCCCATTTCCTACTCTGGTTTTCCTTCAGAAATCCCAAACAGAAACCCCAAGCCAAGAATCCAGATAACAAACCCTGAACTAGAATCACAGAATTAATTGTAGGTTTACAAAGGACCACAAAGAGAATTGAATCAAACCTTTCCTTAAAATCTTCCAGAAGATATAGACTCTACAGCCTCCAGAGCTAGACTTTATTTTCATTATAATAGAGGTTTTTCTGTCAGTAATCTTTGTCTTGTATTAAGTGAAATCTAGGCTATGGACCATTTTGGGGAATACTACATAGCAATTTGGTTTTGTTTTGTTTTTTTAAAGCAAAGCTAAGATTCTCCTCCCCCCTAAAAAGTTCGTCCTGTATCAAGATAATGATTATATTGGATTGATTTTATTTTAACATTTTAATGGCATTAACTAAATACCATCATATAGTACTCCTCATGGATGTAATATTTCCCTCTCTTTTATCATGTTGGACATTAAATTTTGGCAGCAACTTTTAAAAGGACCTTGGGGACACACTCTCAGGGGAGCCCCAAGCCTTGTTCAGAGGATGCAAGGAGCCCATTTTTCTCCCTGCCTTTGTTAGGGCTCAACTGCTCAAGCTTGTTTCCATTCGATGATGGCAGATAAACGTTTCCACCGTGGGGAGTAATTTGGGAGTAATTTGATGACTTTAGCAAATACCTACCCATGTCCCTCCCCTTCACCACCGCAGACATAAACAATTCACAAAGCGTTGAAGCACAATTCAAGGCTGTTGAAAACCTGGAAAGAATGGGAATGAAATAAATGCTATCCAGGAAAACTTTTGAAACCCTCCACGGCATGCTGATAGGCTCCCCGGAGAGAAGACATCATCTACGACAGGGCCGGCATCACACACGCTGATACTATTAATAAAAGGGAATGGCTCAGATCACAGGAATTAATTAGCTTGCAACTCCAACTGCCAGGAAGGGCGCAGCACCACGGTAGCATTCTGGAGTGTGTTCGTATTAATGACTCTCCGACTGGCGCGCTGTTGACAGAATCTTGTCTGGTTCAACAAAACTGTGGAAGCAGCTTTTAAACTTCAGGGGCAACCCCCATCAAGCAGCGGTGGTTCTCCCTGCCAAAGCTACTAAATCAGGGCTCAACAGCATCTCCTGCTGCCCTACCAAAACCTACCTGCTGAAACTGGAAAGGCCCTCCCAGCCCCTCTAAGTGAAACTGACAGCAGAAACTGTGCTGCTTCTTGGAACACTATAAAAATCTGGAACGACATCAGAAGAAGGGCAGGGATGACTTGTTAAGAAAGGAGTGCAGAGAGCAAAGGGAAGTGGAAAGCTGGAGGGTGGCCTAAGACCAAACTCTAGCAGTCAGGCAGGAGGGCAACGTAGCCACATATTGAATCCCATTGGACATCTGAGTCCAGTTGGAGCAGGCCAACAACCCATTTACTCCTGTGTCCCAAAACACTCAACCTATGAGGAGGGATGCAGGCAGGCGGGAAGGAAGGAAGGAAGGAAGGAAGGAAGGAAGGAAGGAAGGAAGGAAGGAAGGAAGGAAGGAAGGAAGGAAGGAGGCGGATGGGCAAGTTATTTTCAACAAATGTGCAGATGGACAAGGGACATGTGAGCTATGACTCTGGCTGTCTGCTGGTTACTCCTTTGGTCATTCTCCCATACAATTTTCATTGTAGGCACTCCTTCCTTTCAATCTGTTCACATCCACTCACAGCTTTTTCGCCCTGTGGAAAAAAGAGAAGAGTCTTCACATTTTTCTAAAAGTGTGGTCTTGCTGCTCTGCATTTGATCTTCTCCTGAGGCCCCCCGAGTAACCAAGTCCTTCTGTCCATTAACTCACAATTTACGGCAGTGTTATGTGATATGCACCAGAACGCATTTATCTACTTGAGCCTGGGGGAGGGGGTTGGGGGGGGTCTGCATTTTAGGAACTTGCCAGCTTTACCTCTGCCATCTGAAACTCATTTCCAGGATAGACAGGAATTCTGTGTGTGTGTGTGTGTGTGTGTGTGTGTAGAAAAGAGATGGAGGTGGGAGATCTAGAGTACACTGTTTAAAGTTCTTTTGATTTTGCAGAAGTTGAACGGCGCAGTGAAATATGGTTCTTCTGGAAAAGCCACTGGCATTTTAATTTAAAAAGAAAAAAGAAATTACGACAACTTTTCCATGGGTAAATGACAATTTCTCAAAGCATCCCAAATTATAGCGTTCTTTTCAGACAGTGGTGGTATTCTACAAGTTCAGCCTGGTTCGGCCAAACTGGTAGCTCCAATGATCATCTGTGAGTGAATCTCTTCTCTCTGACGATCAGCTGCTGGGCCCTTCCACCGGCCCCAGCTCTATACTGACCTTATTTCCTGCTTTTCAACCTCAGCTGCTTCACACGGCACAGCTGATTGCCGTGCATCAGCTGTTTTACACACAGGGCTTGCAGAAGGTAAGTTGCAAGCACTGTGCATGCGCAAAGCGCGCTCACACCAAACCGGTAGGAAAACTTTTTGAAACCCACCACTGTTTTCAGAGACCCCTCCATGGGTCCAGATGTGTCTTTTGACTTGACTGAGAAATTCCTTCATTCCTCTGTTTAGCTTTGTAGTCCCCCAATCAGGGCTTCTGTGATCTCATCCACTGTTCATGGTGTTGCAGATAGGGTTATTCCTGTCTTGATCATCAGGGTTACACAGAGTAAAAGGCATTTTTTTGCTGAATCCAATCCTCCTTCTTCCATTGTCCCCCCTTCCCCCATCTTGACATTTTGTTGACAAAGGTCCTTCAACACCATGATTTACATCCTTGTACATGCAATGGGAAGAAACCCACTCTCAGTGAATTCAGTGCGTTATGATCCTGCATATGTCGTGTGAATAATGTTGATGCATCATTATGCTCTGCACAATTTTAATGGGTTACATTTTTATTACTTTGATTTTTCATTTTCTATGAGTTATGTTTCCCTGCTTTGAAATAACCTTTTCATTTATTTTATTTTATTTTGCCGGTATTGAGTAATCCTGGATACATCAATTGTATTTCAAACATTAAGAGTCTAGGATACAAAACCTAAAAACATTTGAAAGTAAAGGTTAAGGTAAATCTAAAGATCTGTGCAGTTGGTGCATATTGTAAAGGTAAAGGTTCCCTTTACACATGCATGCTAGTCATTTCCAGCTCTAGGGGGTGGTGCTCATCTCTGTTACAAAGCTGAAGAGCCAGCGCTGTCCGAAGACGTCTCGGTGGTCATGTGACTAGCATGACTAAATGCTGAAGGCACATGGAACACTGTTACCTTCCCACCAAAGTGGTCCCTATTTTTCTACTTGCATTTTGACATGCTTTCGAACTGCTAGGTTGGCAGAAGCTGGGACAAGTAACAGGAGCTCACTCTGTTACGTGGTGCTAGGGATTCAACCGCCAAACTGATCACCTTTCTGATCGACAAGCTCAGCATCTTAGCCACTGAGCCACCATGTCCCTTGTTGCATATTGGCATATGGGTAATTTTACTTTGAAATGTGACGAACCCTTTTCCTTTCTTTAACTCTCTTCATTTCTTCTTGCAAGCTCCAGTTCTTACTTCTGGTTTCTGATTTCTGTGTTTCCATCTCTACCTAATAGTACCTGTTTCTGCTTCTCTAGAAGGTGAAGACAATCCAGGGGCCATTAACCATACCCATTTTCTCTAATATTTCTACTTTTTTCAGCCTGATCTATCTATCCTTCCATTGCCCACCATCCAGTCAGAGCTGAAGAAACTTCTTGGATGAGAAGCAAAATGTCTTCAAAGAAAAAACAAGAAAGTCCAGATGCCTCTTGAAAAAAGCACCTTTGGGACAACCATGACCTGGATGACTGACAATCTCCGTAGACATTTAACTTAATCTATGTTTTTTCCATTTTCATATCAGCTTTAATAATAATAATAATAATAATAATAATAATAATAATAATAATAATAATAATAAAATTGGGTACTTTAATATCTTAATCTTTCTAATGTAACCCATTTTAAAATTATAGATAGACCTCAATTTACAACCATAATTGGGCCCAAAATTTCTTCTCTTAAGTGAGACATTTGTTAAATGAATTTTGCCCCATTTTATGGTCCCCTTGCTACATTTGTTAAATGAATCACTTCAGTTGTTAATTTAGTAACAGGGTTGCTAAGTGGATCTGGCTTCCCCATTGACTTTGCTCGTCAGAAGGTCACAAAAGATGATCTCATGATGTCAAGATAGTGCAATGGTCATGAATATGATTTAGTTGCCAAGCCTCTGAATTTTGATCATGTAACCATGACTATGCCACAAAGGTCGTAAGTGTGAAAAATAGTCATAAGTCACTTTTTAAAGTGCTGCTGTAACTTTGAACGGTCACTAAATGAACTGTTGTAAGTCAAGGACTACCTGTAGCTTTAGCAACAAACACATTGTTGTCTACACTTTCCTCCAACAATATACATTTCTGTACATGGATTTTCTTTTTAGAAGCGGAGGGGGCTGTGAAATTTGGAAGGGTATAAAAACTAAAGTACAGTTTAACTTTGCCTCATTGAGTGTTCAAGTTATGATATTAAGCCAGCACCATAATATTTCAGTCAAAAGGGGACATAAATTGACATGGGTCTCTTTGGTGGACCTTGAAAGATTTTTACTACGGACTTTCTGATAATATCTGGTTCAATGTTTTAGCTGAAGTTGAAGCTTTCCTGCCAACTAGGAACTAGGAAAAGAAGATACTTCTTTATTGGTTTGAAAAACATTAGAGATGAAAGCAAGTTAGTCCCATGAAAGCAAGTTATGTCCAAGCAGACCACATAGATGGTTCTGTGAAGGTAATGACATCATAGGAAAACATTCTGGTTTTTCATTCCCCAAAAGGCAATTGTAGTTTGGCCATGTCATGCAGGGGAATTCACTGGAGAAAGCAATTATGTTGGTAAGAGTTAGTGGTAAAAGGAAACCAGGCTGCCAAAGAATACAAAGGCTGGACACCATCAAAGTTGATACTAGCAAGAGCACAGAAAAACCCAGTGCAAGATCAGAAGATGTGGAGAGACCTGGCCTCTGGGAGTCTCTAAGAGTTGGACACGATTGAATTGTTAACATCCTCATCCTCATTCTCATATGAATGAAAAATGCTTAATATATCAAGGTAGATGGACTGCAGTGTTCATTTTTTCTCCTTTTCTAATCTTGATTACAACCTGCTTGGTTAGACAACAGTGTTATTCCTCAGGGCAGGAAAAAGAGCTAAAATATTATATCTGGGTCTTCAAAGCTTGACTCTTCCACAGTTGTTCTTCTATTAGTCAATTCAGTGATTTTAATTAAAAATGGAACAGTTTGAACATAAGGCATAATTAAATAGATGCCTGCTATAGCTTCTTTATTGGTATGGCTCATTTCACTATCTCAGCACATTCTTCCATTGAAATGATCAACACCACATAACAAATCTATTCCTTTGCGTTTGGTGATTGCTTGTGACTGTTTTTCAAAACTTTGCCTTTCTAGCTGCTGTAGTTTTATCCCTTACAGCAGAGTTACAGTAATGGAAAAGGGGATTTATGGAAAGGCAATTTGCAGACATGTCTTCGCTTAAAAGGAAACATTGTGTATTCCAATGGGATCTCATTCCAAATGTATTTAGGGTTGCAGTTTGATCAAAAGTATGTTTTTTTTATCCCATAAAGTCTAATAAGTTCAGGATGGCATCTATATGTCTACGGAGATTCTCAGTCATCCAGGTCATAATTGTCCCAAAGGTGCTTTTTCAAGAGGCAACCAGACTTTCTTGTTTGTCTTTGAAGACGTTTCGCTTCTCATCCAAGAAGCTTCTTCAGCTCTCAGAGAAGTGATTGAGAACTTGGTTGAGAAGTGAAACATCTTCAAAGAAAAACAAGACAGTCCAGTTCCCTCTTGAAAAAGCACCTCTGGGATGATGGCATGTTATAGAGCATAAAAGTGAATAACTCTCTTGCTGAACTAAAATTCTCAGCATCCAAACTAGCATGGGCAATGGGGCTTGGTGCTAGGAGTATGTATGTAAGACTAATCTTGACTTACGGCCACAGTGGAGCACAAAATTTATATTGCTAAGTGAGATATGTGTTATGTGAGTTTTGTCCCATTTCACAACCTTTCTTGCCATCGTTGTTTTTATTTATTTATTTATTTGAATTTTTTTTATTTAAACAACGAACATAAACAAACACAAAACATACAACATTAAGTAAAAATCTTCTTTCCCTTATACAGTGTGTCGGTTGGTACATATCTCTTGTGCACAATATCAACAGTCAGCCCATCCTGTTTTACAATTCATAATGTATACAGCTACTATCCGCTTAGCATCGTATTATTGTCAAATCATTATCAGACTGTATTTATAAATTCATCTCATCTTTTTCGAGCAAGAATCAACTATTATAAAGCCTAGTTTATGGTGTCATTCATTTCCAAATAATCAAACATAGAATATGCCACCGTTCTTAAGTGAATCGTTGCAATTGTTAAGTTAGTAACACGGTTGTTAAATTAATCTGGCTTCTCTATGGACTTTGCTTGTCAGAAGGTCGCAAAAGGTGACCACATGACCCTGGGACACTGCAACCGTCATAAGTATGAGCCAGTTGCCAAGCATCCTAATTTTGATCACATGACCATGGGTATGCTCCAATGGTCGAAAGTGTAAAAACGGTCATCAGTCACTGTTTTCTTGCTGTTGTAACTTTGAATGCTCATTAAATGAACTGTCGTAAGTTGAGAACTCCCTGTATGTGTAGAGGTCTTACTCCTATTCTTAGATTTTATTTTATTTATTTTATTTATTTTTATTCATATTTATATGCCTCCCTTCTCCGGAGACTCAGGGTGGCTTACAATTTTTGGAGCACAACCCAATGTGCTCAAGCAATAGCCTTCATTCCATTGTATATGCCTGCTTATTACTAGGGCTTTTTTGCCCCCCCCCAAGCGGCATTTTTACAAAGTCAGCTTATTGCCCCCAACAATCTTGGGTCCTCAATTTACCTACCCTGAGAGGATGGAAGGCTGAGTCAACCTTGAGCCTGGTGGGATTCGAGCCTGCACTAATTGCAGGCAGCTGGAATTAAGTGCTAGGCATTTAACAGCCTGCACAACCAAGGCTCTTAAATTGGTTTCAGTACCATTAGTTTGTAAAGAGCAGCACTTTTAAGACTGACTGGTGTGGTACTAATATAGGACTTTCTGTGCAAGGACTAATTTACTTCTAAATCAGCTGCACTATAATCCAAACTGCAAAAAAACCCAGTTTTTTCTTTTTTCAATAGTGAAGATCAGGGGTCTCCAACTGTGGCAACTTTAAGACTTGTGGACTTCAACTCCCAGAATTCCTCAGCCAGCTTTGAATTCTGGGAGTTGAAGTCCACAAGTCTTAAAGTTGCCAAGGTTGGAGACCCCTGATCTAGAGAACGTGTAGACAGTCTGTTTCCCCTTGGAGGGAACTCTTTCTTCATTTTTCTTCCTAGTTCCTCAGCAACAGCTTTCCTAGAAAATCCTCTAAGGGAGATCCTGTCATGACCTAAAAAAATAGGCCCTATATAAAGAGTTAATTCATTAAAGTCGATACAACTATTAAAACACCCTGGCAGGCAAATAGGGAGAGAAAGGAGTATTCAGTATATTTGAGTTATTTATAAAAATGATGAAGGTGGGATTAAAAAAAAATCTAAATAAAATAAATTGTAGTATAATATAATAAATTATATCATAACAACATAACACAATCTGTCAGGATAAAGGCAGAATAAAAATTGAATAAATAAAGAAATATTTCTTAAAATATTTGAAACAACAGAATAAATAAGCCGCCCTGAGTCTCTGGAGAAGGGCGGGATATAAATATGAATTTAAAAAAAAATAGCTGCACAAAAGAAGAGAAGAGAAAAAGATAGTGGCTAAAAAATAAAATATCAATAAATAAACAGGAAGTTAACATCTATAAAAATGTTTATTAATTAATTAAATCTATAGAATTGAGGTCATTTTTTCAATTTTTTAAATTAAAAAACCCATGGGCAACATGGGTTAAAAAGAGATTCAGTCACTAGATTGCACCTTCCATTTTGACACTGATGAACCTCTCTAGATGTCCTTTTCTAAATCATTTTCAAAGCATGCCCAACTATGTTCCTTTATGGAATCCAAGGACGTTTTTCTGTGTTGTTTAACAAAACTATGCATTTTTGACCAGGATTTTCTGCAGTATAGATTTTCAAAAGAAAAATGAAGCAGGTGGCTTTGCAAAATTTGGAGAACCTCAAAATTTGAAGAACAACTTGACTTCAAACCATTGATGTAATGGTTTGAAAATGTGACATTAAATGTATTCATATTCAAATGCAAATTCAGAGAATTTGTCTCTGTCCTTAGTCATAATTGTTGAAGGTAGAGAATTGGAAGGTATCTAAGAGATAATCAAGTCCAATCTCCTGGACACTGCAGGATTCACTATACCCATGATGGCGAACTTATGGCACGCATGCCACAGGTAGCACGCAGAGCCATTTGTGCTGGCACGCGAGCCGCAGGCAAATTTACCTCACTGTTCATGCTTATGCCTCACAACTGATTTTCGGCCTGTTTGAGGCCTTTTTTTGAGGACAGCTTCTGCATTGCAGGCCAAAAAGGCCATTTTGTCACTTCCTGTATTCCTGTATTTCCAGAAATACCGGAAGTGACAAAACAGGTCCATTTTTTGGCCTGCAAAAGCTGCAGAAGCTGTTCTCAAGCCTCTGGGAGGTCGAAAAAGGCCTCAAACGGGCAAAAAAAAATCAGCTGGAAGATGCAGTGCAGGTAAGGGGGAAGGATTGCATGCACATGCACAGGGGACATGGGGAGTGCACATTGCCTTCTGGGTGGTGGCACACGAATGTGCAAGCACAAGCGCATGCACAATTTTTGGCACAGGAGCCCAAAAAGGTTAGCCACCACTGCCCTATACCATCCCAAATAGATAACTATCCATCTACTGTCTGAAGATCCCAATTGAAGGGGAAGAAATCACTCCATGAGTTAATCTATTCCATTGATAGACAGTTCTAACTGACAAGAAGTTTCTCTAATGTCTAATTTGTATCTCGATCCTTGAAGCTTCATCAATTCATTCTAATCTAATCCTCTGAAGCAAGTGAGAATAAGTCCAAAGCCCTCTACAGCATGACACCCTTTCAGATATTTGAAGACAGCTGTCATGTCCACACTCACCATTCACCTCTGCGAACTAAACCTATCTAGATTTTTAAATCATTACTTATAGAGTTCTTCTGTCACCATTTTGGTAGTCTTTCTCTGACTTATCAATATCTTTTTAAAATTGGATTGTGCAAAAATAAACACAATATAGCAAATGTGCCTGGATCAAGACAGGATAAAGTGTAATAATTTATTTTTATTTTATTTTGGGATTTCTATGCCCCCCCCCCTATTTCCTGAAGGACTCAGGGCGGCTCACAACGATAAAAAGATACAATACAAATATTAAAAAACAATTAAACCAATATCCCAATAAACCAGTTAAAATTGATAAACTGTCTCTAAAAACCCCTTCCCCTCCATCAGTCCAGGTCGGCAAGCTGGAAAAGCCATGTTTTCAGGCCACGACGGAAGGATTGAAGGTCAGGGGCCACCCAGAGCTCCAGGGGCAGCTGATTCCACAGGGTGGGCGCTCCCACCAAGAAGGCCCTGCCCCTGGGGGGTCGCCAGCCGACATTGTCTGGCTGACAGCACCCCAAGGAGGCTCTGTCTGTGGGAGCGCAGGAGACATTGGGAAGTTGTTGCTGGCAGCAGAGTTTCCCGCAAATACCCTGGTCCTAAGCCATGTAGGGCTTTATAGGTAAGTACCAGCACCTTGAATCTCACCCGGAGGGCAACCGGCAGCCAGTGCAGCTCACGCAGGAGGGGTGTAACATGGGAGTATCAAGACACTCCCATCACAACCCGTGCAGCCGCATTCTGGAGCAGTTGAAGCCTCCGAGTGGTCCTCAAGGGCAGCCCCATGTAAAGAGCATTGCAGTAGTCCAAACGGGAGGTAATAAGTGTAATAATGACTTTCTGTGGACTCTTATTCCTCTTGATGTTCCTCAAGAGTCTGGCCTCCTTTGAAATTGTATTATAGTATTGAGATGTTATGTCTGACCATCAGATGATACCCGAGCTGGCTTGAACATCTATCTGGGTTTGCAAAGAGTAGGCAAAGAGTAGGGTGAATACATGTGTTTCTTTTCCTCAGAAGCACCTGCTGTGCAAGAAGACCAGGTAGGAATTTTAAAAATACCACAGCAAGCCATCCATAATGAAGTCCAAACAGCAACAGCAACATTTACATACAACAGAGACTGTAAGGAATAGAATCTATAAATACAAGAAGCTATTCCAAAGAGCTTTTAGTACCAGTTAATTTAATTGTGGGTCTTCACCTTCATTTTTATTTCTTTTGATTATTTTTATTTAAAGCCTTTGCTCATAGATTTCTATAGTTTATGATGCTAGGCTAGAAACTAGGAGACTGTGTCCTGCTTCAGGCATGAAAAATCAGCTGGGTGACTTTGGGTGAGTCACTCTCTCTCAGTCCAACTCTCCTCACAGGATTGTTGTTGTGGGAAAAATAGGAGGAGGAAGGAGTATTAGGTATGTTTGACTTATTTATAAAAATAATAAAGCAGGAATTGAGATTTTTTTTAAAAAAATCAAAATAAAATAAATTGTCACATAATATAATAAATTATAGCAACAACTAAAATGTCTTTGAATATTAGTAGCTTGGACAGTGGTGAGATTCAAATTTTTTTACTACCAGTTCTGTGTGTGTGGCTTGGCTTGGTGGGCATGGCTTGGTGGGATTCAAGGTCTTAGTAACAACATATAAAGTCCTACATGGCTTGGGTCTGGGGTACTTAGGAACGTCTCCTGCCGGCATCACACTCCAATCGCCCTGTACACTCCCACAGACAGGGCCTCCTTGGGACACTGTTGGCTAGACACTGTCGGCTGGCGGTGCCCAGGGGTAGGGCCTTCTCTGTGGGGGCACCCACCCTGTGGAATCAACTCCCGTGGACTCGCTTGGCTCGGATCTCCGGCTCCTTCCACAGAACTTAAAGACTTGGCTATTTCAGCAGGCCGGCCTGGACTGAACCAAGAAGGGGGGGGATTGTCTTTTAAAAATTTTAATAGTTTTAACTGTTCTTGTTCTTAATTAGGCTTGTATTGTTTAATCGTTTTTAATTAATTTATTGTACTTTTTATTCTGTGAGCTGCCCTGAATCCTTAGGGAGAGAGAGCGGCATACAAGTGTAATAAATAACAACAACAACAACAACAATAATAATAACGGCAGTGGAAGGATACTGTAAAATCTCCATTCCCTCCCCAACCCACTAACCTGCTTTCCAGCTCTGTTCTCCTGTGCAGGGCAACAAAAGAAGACCCAGCCAATCATCTGGGACTCAGGAGGCAGAGAATAGATGGGGGTGGGGCCAGTCAGAGGTGGTATTTGCTGGTTCTCCAAACTACTCAAAATTTCTGCTATGGGTTCTCCAGAACTGGTCAGAACCTGCTGAATACCACCTCTGAGCTCAGGTTGCTAGTTATGTTGTTGGTTTGAGCTCCGAGATTGTGCACAATCCAAAGCACACTGAAGATTGTCTCCTTGAATGGGGATGAAATGTTTTGAATCAAATTGCAAAGTTCAGAGCTCAAACTAACAAACATAACAACAACTTAATATAATCTGTTATGAAATAATAATTGTACTAAAAAAATTCCCCCTCTTCCACTTTCCACTTTGCTTTTAGCAAAATGGAACTGTTATCTGTGCAAAAGAACCTCTTTTCACACCAAATAGTCATTAGTATCTTTATCATCCAACCAATATTTTTTCTAATACTCATCTAATTTGGCAGCCAATTTATGGATTCCATGCTTTGCTTATGGATAGGCTTATTACGAGGCCTAACAATTGTTTTCAGACCAAATTATCCTGGCTGGGTCAAAATAATCCAAGCTATGTTATGGGATACTGTGATACATAAATGAGGTTTTCTGGATCTCCCATTATTCTGCATCATTGGATGAATATGGGTTTGAGGGAAGAATAAAAATTCTTATTTATTTGTATTACTCTATTCATTTTTTTTTATAAATCTGTACATTATATTGCTTTTAAATTCTTTTTTTCTTCTCTTCCTATTCTGAAACATTCCAAGTATATTTATCTCCTCCTCAAAATTTCCACCAAAGCAATGCTTTTAACCAGTTCATGCAGAGGTGGTATTCAGCAGGTTCTGACCAGTTCTGGAGAAGCGGAAATTTTGGGTAGTTCGGAGAATCAGCAAATACCACCTCTGACTGGAGATTTTACAGTATCCTTCCCCTGCCACTCCCACCAAGCCACACCTACAGAACCGGTAGTAAAAAAATTTGAATCCCACCACTGAGTTCATGTCCTTTAGCTATTATTTCTCCTCTTATTTCTTGATTGCTAAGTATGCTCTGGAGTCTTTAAAGTAGAATTTCCTTAAAAATAAATTATCAAGGACAAAATGCCAACCCTAGAACACCTATCAACATACTTACTGATTCCTTCCAAGATCTCTGAAGTGTTAATGACATGACTTATTTTTGCAGAAATCAGTTATTTTATAACAATGTCACCAGTAACATTATTTTCCCCCAGAAGTCAAGATAATTATCCTCTACTGTTTACATCTCCACTGGATCTTCTTTTAAAAACTTGTTATGGATGGCATTTTCTAGTTCTGTAGATCTCATTCTTGGAGATCTCTTACATTGTGGAGAAGTTACCGAGTTCATATCCAAGTATTCCTTTATTGCTTTTCAGCCTTTTGGCTAAGATCAAGTGTAGTGTAGTATTCCTTTAAAAAAAGATGGGTGAATATAATTCAGTTCTAGTTATTTTAAATACTACTAGTAGGGGGGAGAGGATTAGCCAGAAAATAAAGATAGATGACAGACAGACAGACAGACAGGAGAGAGAGAGAGAGAGAGAGAGAGAGAGAGAGAGAGAGAGAGAGAGAGAGAGAGAGAGAGAGAGAGAGAGAGGAGTAGGTTATTCAGTAGATTGATTCTTGGTAATCCTCCTCCAAGCACTAGTAGTACTTTAAATAACTAGAACTGAACTATATTCGTGTCTGTGTCTGTGTCTGTGTCTGTGTCTGTGTCTGTCATGCCCCTGGTGGAGACTGACTCTGAGGGAGAGGAGGAACAGCTGACAGGGAGTGGAAGTGTGGCTCTGGAGGTTATGGAGGAGACTGAGGAAGTGCAGAGGCTGGCTAGGCAGTCAGAGGAGGACCCAGGCCTATCCCCTCTCCATCCTAGGGCATGCAGGGAGGAGAGGATAAGGGAGAGACGTGGTCTACTGGGGAGGAGAGGGCCTAGATTCTCTTCATGGGCTGCAGCTGTGACAACTGGATAAGAGGACGGACATGCATACGGGCGAGTGCTGGAAAAAAAGCGTGGAAATATCTCTAATTTATTGTTCCTCTCTGAGTTTGGCATCCTTCCCAGTGTGTGTTCTGATATCTGTGGATGAATTCAAGCCCTTATCTTGGCTGGTTTGTGATGTTTTTTACTCGTTATAATTTAAATGGCATTTCCTCCTTCTTGTAACTGCTTGTGTGGGAGTTTTTTGTCTCCAGTCAAGGATATTTGGAACTTGGAAACAAAGTGAAGGAATAAAAGGGGCTTCACCTGATTTTTGTGACTGTGTTTATTTTGTATCCCACCCTGGGTCATCACAGTGTCTGTGTCTGTGTCTGTGTCTGTATCTATATCTATGTATCTATGTCTCTATATCTCTATATCTATCTATCTATCTATCTATCTATCTATCTATCTATCTATCTATCTACAAACTCTGTGTGTGTGTGTGTGTGTGTGTACATACTGCCAATCTAGCAGTTCAAAAGCATGAAAATGCAAGTAGAAAAATAGAGACCATTTTGGTAGGAAGGTAACAGCGTTCCATGCACCTTTGGTATTTAGTGATTCTGGCCACCTGACCACGGAGACGTCTTCGGACAGCGCTGACTCTTCGGCTTTGTAACGGAGATGAGCACCGCCCCCTAGAGCCGGAAATTATACATACACACATACATACATACATACATACATACATACATACATACATACAAAGTTTTCTACTGCTGATTTTTTTAGGTGACCTTTTGAGAGGTTTGATCATGCTCCCCACTGGGTAGAGGCTGCTATTATCATGTCATCTGCAATAACAGGGACACCTGCTATGTTTTGGAAAATCTCTGCAGTTTTTAATGTCAAAACACTTCACCACTTGATTTTATGCCAAAAAACCTAGGCACTGGCATTTAAATCTTGTTTAGAGACTGTTAAAGCAGCACAATGCTGATGATCCATTGTCTAATCTTATTGGGTATCTATCTCTGTCATCTCAGGAAAAGAACAATCTCATTTCTAGCTACCTTATATTACACATTTGCTATTTTTGGTACAGCTCATTTGTTTATCTATCTGGATTTAAATTGATCTCTAGGATATGTGCAAGCTTATTTTTTTTCTTTCCATTAAACTTAGAAAAAAAAACCCGTCTGAGGTGGGGAATGTTGTTTTTGCTAGGATTCTGGGTCTAGTACAAAGATGAGCCAACAACCACACAAATGTGGGAGGCATTTCTTTTTCCCAATGTATATCTTCCCAACCCTTAACTCCACTTTCATAGCACTTTGTTCTTGTTTCTATAATTGTGAAACATGTGAAATTTCTTACACTTAATACCTTGGAATTACCATTCCCAGAATTCTCAACCATCTCGGTGGTTGGCTGAGCTGGCTAGAGTGGCCCCAACAAGTGTGGAATTGAACTAATTCAGAAATGCTGCTCTAAAGTATATGCATAGAATTTCTAGATTTCAAGATGTAATGCGTTTATCCATAATTTAAGACACTTTCACACTAGCATCGTTTCCAGCTTTGCTGATAAAGAAGTTCAAATCTACTGGTCAGTGGTATCTGCAGAAGAGAAAGATAAAGTCAAGATGGCAGCCATCCCAATGTGACACTTTGATTACATGTTCAGTAGTAGGCGGTTACATGCCCCGTACTACTGGCAAATAATTATTATCTGCAAATCTCTCTTAATGCTGACATTCATTGAGCATTGACCCATCTATCTATTTGTTCTAGCACAAACAAAGACCACTCAGAACCAATCAGTGCTGATCTTCCTTCTATACAGACAATCAGAGCCGACTATCTAATCAAATGAGTTGCCACTAGTCATGGAACAATGAAGTGCCCTTTCCTCCACTCCATAAAGAAGAGAAGAAAAAGATTGTTAGCCTTCCCTTCATCTATTTTCAGTATGTCTGCTTTTTTTAAAAAAAGAAAGAGGTTGCTAGGAAGCCAGGCCACATAGAAGAAATAAATCCATTGAAAATTCTTCCTACACCCTACTTCCTCCTTGCCATTGTAAAAGTCTGCTGTGCATGCCATCAACTGAAGAGCTCGATGTGTCCCTCAATAACTGACCGTGGCTGCAATGCCTATTTGCCCGCTAGATTGGAGGAGTGAGGTAGGCTCAAAGGAAAATAAGTTCTGAGCAACGTGTACAAGAAGAGACATGTTCCCGGTATGGGATGCTGACCTGCTGGGTGATGGATGTGGGTGGGTGTGATCTATATGAAGAACAGCTGACTTGATCCTTGGATTTAGATGACCAGGCAGAGCCTGAAGGTGGAGTCAAATGTGTCATCAATTTGGAGTTCCTACACTCCCACAAGAAATCTAAGCCCAGCCTCCCCCATAAATTCTGTTGACTCATATCTAGCACCAATTGCCTTGGGCATTAGCAGATCAGACTCTTGTTTATACAGAGCATGTATTTAACTTGAAATGCTTTGAACTCACTTCTGTTCCTGGTTACTTGCATTGCAATCTACACTAAAGGGAAGGCAAGGATTGCCCCAATAGGAAAATGGATTTCTACCAGCAAACAAGCACTTCACAGAATCTGGAAATTAAAATTGAATAAGGTAACCATAACAGGATAAGAGATTCATGCTGTCAACATAGACAGCATCCTGAGAATAAGCTCTAATATGGCAGAATAATTCCCACAATCTTTCTGGAAGTTCTCTTAGGTAGCAACAGATGCTCCCTCTCCTGCTTTTTGTTTTGGTTCCACCATCCTATTACTCTCCTTACCTTGCTCTTCCAATAAGGACCACCTAACTTCTAATCAACGAATCAGATACTCTGTCCTAACAAATGTTTTATTATCTCCATTTGCTTTTTCTGCCTCTGATCAGCAGCTAAATTAGTTTATCCCACTTTTCTGAGCTGTCAAACATAACTGATGAGCTGACCTTGGTTTTACCAATTAGACTGCAGTAGGTCTATCATTCTCTTATTTCTGCTGCCTTTGGATCTCTTTTGCAAATTGAAGTCCTGTTAAAGCAGAAGTTTACTTGCATAGTTTGGTCCATCCTGACAGTTTGAGAAAGGTGTTTTTTTTTTTAACCGATGTAAAGCAATTAAATCTTTTTGGGGTCTGAAGCTGAAACTAGATGAGTGCCACCAGGAAAAGTCAAATGTCATTCTGATCTCAAACATGACAGAATAACGGCTTAACAAGAGCTTAACTATGTCCAGAGCTGTATTCAAACACCCAATTTTAGCTTGTGACTTTACCTTCATAATCCTAAATGAAACTAAACCTAGCCCATTTTCTTCAAGAACACAGAATGTGTGCCAAAAGGCCTTATCTCCTGTAAAGAATATCCATGTCTAAGTTTCTTTAGTATTTAGTATTTTAAAAACCATTTCACCCAAGATGGCAACAGGATCAGATGAAAAGGACTGGATATCACAGATAGGATCAACATCCTTCCGATGTTATAAACTCCAAATTCCAACAGTGTCAATGAAAATAGCCAAGAACTACAACTTTGCTACAACCATGGAAGTTGCAGCAAAGGCATGAGGTTGCCTGCCTGATGTACAGAATGGGGCGTGGCATTTTTACTATGCCAGATCCCTAGGCTGAAATACAATGCACCTCTCCCTGTTGAACACAGTGAAATCTATTCTGTATAAACATGTTTAGAGTTCATTTGTTTAAAATAGTTGCTTACAGAAAGCAAAATTTCTCAGTTGATGATAGATAATGGAAAAAAGCAGATCTCTTTAATGCAGCTAAAGCTAATCATGGAAACCCACGTAAGGAACGTCATGGTTTCCCCACAGCATCTCGTGTATGGGCTACTTTTAGGTATTTCTACAAAGGCAGCATCTTGCTTTTCCTTCCATTGAATAATGTATTTCAGGTGGGAGAGAAGGGACAGGATAATCCACAGCACCATCCATAAAATGATGTTTATGCTGCCTTCTTGTGTGACAGATCATGGGACTTTAACTTGAAATTAGGATATGATAATACCCATCCCTCCAAAAATTCATCAGGGGTGTTCATTCTGAAGGGATGGTTAAAACGAGGATTTTATACAATTTAATGGGATTACACAGGGGATGGATTTGGCCCGACAAGCTGTGTATATAATGATAATCAACTCCAGTTGGATGAATTTTGCTCTGTGAGCTGGCTGGCAAACTTCTTCAGCTAGCTGAAGTGATGAGCATACAAGATCAGGTCTCCTGTTAATATGCAGCAAATGTTTCCATTAAATCTTCTGACACAGTCCTACAGGAGTCTAATTTAGTGCTCTTAACAAATACAGAAACTCATTTGAGCAGTAACAGTATTTGATTTATTAAAAGAGTCATAAGTATTTGTCAGTAGCCACAGTTTAGTAAGTAGTCAGAAGTTTGTCTCTGCTTAAACTGACAGCAAAACCCTTGATGTGGGATTAGGATTACACCAGTTGGGTCACCTCCTGAATCATCTTTCAGAACCATGTGATTATACTGATTGGCAGACAGAAAATTACAGGACTCCCTTTAATGTGAATGACAGATCAGCCTTTGCTGATCAGGTACCCATTGGGTGTGCTGTCCACTTCCATAATCTCAAAATACCATGGGCGTAAACCACCATCTCAAAGTAACTAATGTTTCTCAAAAACCCTGGTCAAACTATTCATGGACCACATTTCCCCAGACTGTAGCTGAAGGCCTCATATGATTAAAGGTATTGAAATATGATTGACAGAGCTATTGAGAGAGACAGAGATTCTTTGCTTGTGAGCAAGAGAGATCAGTCCCTTATAGGGAAAATTGTGATTTACTTCTGGCATCCTCAGACATCTAGGTTCACATATAAAAAGGGTTTAGAAAAGAAAGAAAAGAAAAGAAAAGGGGAGGGAAGCTATCTTCACATGATTTTGCCCATCAGTTAACTGAAATGGCTTTGAGCAAGGATAATTTCATCATCTCACCTGCTAGTTCATTGAACTAGTCAGAAGAAAGTTTTGGATTCAGTGAAGATACAAATGTCTGGTTAAGATTATTGGAAATTGGGAATACCCTGTCTCATGTGGGCCAAATAGCAATAGCACTTAGACTTATATACCGCTTACATATCAAAAAACAACAGCGAAATACAGTTGCAGAAGGCCATAAACATTCAGCTTCTGGGAGGATGCTGAAGATAGCAATAGCATTTAGACTTATATACTGCTTCACAGTGCTTTACAGCCCTCTCTAAGCAGTTTACAGAGTCAGCATATTGCCCCCAACAATCTGGGTCCCAATTTTACCCACTTTGGAAGGATGGAAGGTTGAGTCAGCCTTCAGCTGGACAGAATTGAACTGCTGAACTGCTGGCAGCAATCAGCAGAAGTAGCTTACAGTACTGCATTCTAACCACTGCGCCATATTGGTAACACTCCATAGGTAGTCCTAGGTAAAATAAAACTAAAAAAAATCATCACAATTTAATAAATATATTATTGGGTTACCTAATATTATTGAGTTCAGTGCTGAAATGTAACAAAAAGAGGTTGCATGATTTTCATGAGTTAAGGTGGAAACAAATAACAACAAAAACAAAACTGAAACTGAATGACCAAAGAACATAACATGTGTAGATTTGCAATGTAGTATTAACTGAGATGGAAGAACAAAATAAGACTCATCCCCTACTTTTGGATATAACTTGCACTTTTTCTCTGATGCTCAGTGCAAATCTTTGCTTTGGGGGGGAAAAAAGTCCCCCAATTAATGATAGAATTATTTATAACATGAGATCAAAGGATTTTGAAATTCTAGTGTGCCTCCACTCTTGGGTTATAGTTATTACCACTAGGAAAATCAATCATTTAAATATGAGCCAGCAGTATGTGGCAGCAGCCAAAAAAGCTAATGCAATCGAGGACAGAATCCAGATCATGTGAAGTGTTAGTACCACTTTATAAAGCCTGTAAGATCACACTTGTAATACTGTATCCAGTTTTGGTCACCATGTTGAGACTCTGTAAAGAATGCAGAGAAGAGATGATTAGGGGGATGGAGGCTTAAACTTTTGAAGAATATTTGCAGGAATTGGGCTTGTCTATTCAGTGAAAAGAAGGACGAGGGGAGACATGATAGCAATGTTCCAATATCTGAGGGGCTGCCACAAAGAAGTGAGGGTCAATCTATTTTCCAAAGCACCATAAGGCAAGACAAGAAACAACGGATGGGATGGAAACTAATCAAGGAGAGAAGCAACCTAGAACTAAAGAGAAATTTCCCAAGGGTGAGAACAATTCACCAGTGGAATGACTTGCCTTCAGAAGTTGTGGGTGCTTCATCACTGGAGGCTTTTAAGAAGAGACCGGACAGGCGTTTGTCTGGAATGGTATAGACTCTCCTGTTGAGCAGGGGTTGGACTAGAAGACCTCCAAGGTCCCTTCCAACTCTGTTAACCTACTATATTTATGGCTACACAGTCCTTTTGCTGGCACTGGTGGGTTTGTGAATTATGCATGATCCTCTCTCATGGAGCATTTCTTCACAATAAGAGAGAAACTTCAGTTTCTTTTTAAAAATCTGCTGAGTTAGAACAATTCATAAATGTCTAAAAATTACAATTACATATAGCATTTGCAGACTATACTTTTAATATACACGATGTAGAGCTCCTATAGCAAGAATCTCTTTCTGGCATTCTACAAGCGTTCCATTTCTTGTCACACAAAGGCAAAAGATTTGAAAAGGAAAAAAAGCGCATATAGCCAAATCGGTATGGGATGGGTTAATTTCCATCCTGTGTTGCTGAAAGCAGGTTGAAATAGGCTATTGTGTAATCACCAACAGTTGAATTGACTTAATGGCACCTAACATGCTGC
The DNA here is from genome assembly GCA_009733165.1 of Naja naja. Lineage (NCBI taxonomy): Eukaryota > Metazoa > Chordata > Lepidosauria > Squamata > Elapidae > Naja > Naja naja. The sequence goes on from CM019149.1 coordinate 209,462,480, forward strand.
CAAGCCAAACTGGCAAGGAAACTGAGGAAGCCATTCTGATCTGTATGCTTTGTAGGACTCCCTTGATCTTTGTTAACTGTTCAAATCCACTTGGATTCGTCATCTAACTTTTAATTAAAAACAATAATTATCGTTTGTCATCTATCAGTCCAACTTCCTTTTGGGCCGTTTTGATGATTTAGTTTAGACAGTTTCATCATGTGCAAAATGTCCTCAAATACTTTTCTTGATTGCTTGCCTTATCATCAACTTGTTTTTGTTTAAGTCAGATAAATGCTCTCCTCTCTCTTTTTTGCTTTGTTGAAAATGCTAACCGTGCTACAGAAATATTATGATTATGATGATAGTGATGATGATGGTGATGATAATGAAGGTCATGTAGTTGAAATTTGGATGCTTGGCAATTGGCTTCCCCACAGTTGGCTAACAGAGCTAACAGAGTTGGAAGGGACCTTGGAGGTCTTCTAGTCCAACCCCTGCTTAGGCAGGAAACCCTAGACCATTTTAGACAATCTCTTCTTAAAAACTTCCAGTGTTGGAGCATTTACCACCTCTGGAGGCAGGTTGTTCCACTGATTCTAACTTTCAGGAAATTTCTCCTTAGTTCTAAGTTGTTTCTCTCCTTGATTAGTTTCCACCCATTGCTGAATGTCCTCAGGTGCTTTGGAGAATAGCTTGACTCCCTCTTCTTTGTGGCAGCCCCAAGATGTTGGAACACTGCTATCATGTCATCCCTAGTCCTTCTTTTCATTTAACTAGACATACCCAATTCCAGCAACTGTTCTTCATATGTTTTAGCCTCCAGTCCTTTAACCATCTTTGTTGCTCTTCTCTGCACTCTTTCTAGAGTCTCAACATCTTTTTTTACATCGTGGTGACCAAAACTGGATGCAGTATTCCTAGTGTGGCCTTATCAAGGCATTAAGTGTGGCCTTAACACTTCATGTGATCTTGATTCTATCCCTGTTTTATG
>CM019149.1:209464452-209586013 GCA_009733165.1 Naja naja
GAGGACAACTTCTGCAACCTTTGCAGGCCAAAAATAGGCCCATTTTGTCACTTCCTGTATTTCCAGAAATACCGGAAGTGACAAACAGGCCCATTTTGGCCTGCAAAGCTGCAGAAGCTGTTCTCAAGCCTCTGGGAGCCGAAAAGGCCTCAAACGGGCAAAAAAAATCAGCTGGAATGCAGTGCAGGTGGGGGAGGATTGCATGCACATGCATGGGGACATGGGGAGTTTTGTGCCTTCTGGGTGGTGGACAGAATGTCGACACAAAGCATGCACATTTTGGCACAGGAGCCCAAAAGGTTAGCCACCACTGCCCTATACCATCCCAAATAGATAACTATCCATCTACTGTCTGAAGATCCCAATTGAAGGGAAGAAATCACTCCATGAATTAATCTATTCCATTGATAGACAGTTCTAACTACAGATTTCTCCCTAATGTGTTGTATCCGATCCTTGAAGCTTCATCAATTCATTCTAATCTAATCCTCTGAAGCAAGTGAGAATGGTCCAAAGCCCTCTACAGCATGACACCCTTTCAGATATTTGAAGACAGCTGTTATGTCACATCACCATTCACCTCTGCGAACTAAACCTATCTAGTTTTTAAATCATTACTTATAGAGTTCTTCTGTCACCATTTTGGTAGTCTTTCTCTGACTTATCAATATCTTTTAAAAATTGGATTGTGCAAAAATAAACACAATATAGCAAATGTGGCTGGATCAAGACAAGATAAAGTGTAATAATTTATTTTTATTTTATTTTGGGTTTCCTTTTTAATTACGAACATATGCCCTTCTCGAGACTCAGGGCAGCTTACAATTTTTGGAGCTGACAATTCACTCAGCAATAGACTTCATTCATTTATATGCCTGCTTATTACTAAGCATTTTACAAAGTCAGCTTATTGCCCCAACAATCTTGGGTCCTCAATTTACCTACCCAGAGGAGATTGACTGAGTCAACCTTGAGCCTGGTGGGATTCGAGCCTACAGTAATTGTAGACAGCTGGATCTTAGAGCAGGCATTTAACAGCTGTTACAGGACTCCCTACTATTTCCCGAGGACTCAGGGCTGACAAGCGATAAAAGATACAATACAAATATTAAAAACAATTAAACCAATATCCCAATAAACCAGTTAAAATTGATAAACTGTCTCTAAAACCCCATCCCTCCATCAGTCCAGGTCGGCAAGCTGGAAAAGCCATGTTTTCAGGCCACGGACGGAGGATTGAAGGTCAGGGGCCACCCAGAGCTCAGGGGCAGCTGATTCCACAGGGTGGGCCCCACCAAGAAGGCCCTGCCCGGGGGTCGCCAGCATTGTCTGGCTGACAGCACCCAAGGAGGCTCTGTCTGTGGGAGCAGGGAGACATTGGGAAGTTGTTGCTGGCAGCAGAGTTTCCCGCAAATACCCTGGTCCTAAGCCATGTAGGGCTTTATAGGTAAGTACCAGCACCTTGAATCTCACCTGGAGGGCAACCGGCAGCCAGTGCAGCTCACGCAGGAGGGGTGTGGGAGTATCAAGACACTCCCATCACAACCCTGCAGCATTCTGGAGCAGTTGAAGCCTCCGAGTGGTCCTCAAGGGCAGCCCCATGTAAAGAGCATTGCAGTAGTCCAAAAGGTAATAAGTGTAATAATGACTTTCTGTGGACTCTTATTCCTCTTGATGTTCCTCAAGAGTCTGGCCTCCTTTGAAATTGTATTATAGTATTGAGATGTTATGTCTGACCATCAGATGATACCCGAGCTGGCTTGAACATCTATCTGGGTTTGCAAAGAGTAGGCAAAGAGTAGGGTGAATACATGTGTTTCTTTTCCTCAGAAGCACCTGCTGTGCAAGAAGACCAGGTAGGAATTTTAAAATACCATAATGAAGTCCAAACAGCAACATTTACATACAACAGAGACTGTAAGGAATAGAATCTATAAATACAAGAAGCTATTCCAAAGAGCTTTTAGTACCAGTTAATTTAATTGTGGGTCTTCACCTTCATTTTTATTTCTTTTGATTATTTTTATTTAAAGCCTTTGCTCATAGATTTCTATAGTTTATGACGCTAGGCTAGAAACTAGAGACTGTCCTGCTTCAGGCATGAAAAATCAGCTGGGTGACTTCGGGTGAGTCACTCTCTCTCAGTCCAACTCTCCTCACAGGATTGTTGTTGTGGGAAAAATAGGAGGAGGAAGGAGTATTAGGTATGTTTGACTTATTTATAAAAAATAATAAAGCAGGAATTGAGATTTTTTTTTAAAAATCAAAATAAAATAAATTGTCACATAATATAATAAATTATAGCAACAACTAAAATGTCTTTGAATATTAGTAGCTTGGACAGTGGTGAGATTCAAATTTTTACTACCAGTTCTGTGTGTGTGTCTTGGCTTGGTGGGCATGGCTTGGTGGGATTCAAGGTCTTAGTAACAACATATAAAGTCCTACATGGCTTGGGTCTGGGGTACTTGAGGCGTCCTCCTGCCGCATCACACCAATCGCCCTGTACTCCCACAGACAGGGCCTCCTTGGGACACTGTTGGCTAGACACTGTAGGCTGGCGTGCAGGGGGTAGGGCCTTCTCTGTGGGGCACCCACCCTGTGGAATCAACTCCCGTGGACCTTGTTTGGCTCGGATCTCCCATCTCCTTCTTTGCAAGAACTTGGCTATTTCAGCAGGCCGGCCTGGACTGAACCAAGAAGGGGGGTTGTCTTTTAAAATTTTAATAGTTTTAACTGTTCTTGTTCTTAATTAGGCTTGTATTGTTTAATCGTTTTAATTAATTTATTGTACTTTTTATTCTGTGAGCTGCCCTGAATCCTTAGGGAGAGCTGACATACAAATGTAATAAATAACAACAACAACAACAATAATAATAAGCAGTGGAAGGATACTGTAAAATCTCCATTCCCTCCCAACCCACTAACCTGCTTTCCAGCTCTGTTCTCCTGTGCAGGGCAACAAAAGAAGACCCAGCCAATCATCTGGGACTCAGGAGGCAGAGAATAGATGGGGTGGAGGCCAGTCAGAGGTGGTTGCTGGTTCTCCAAACTACTCAAAATTTCTGCTATGGGTTCTCCAGAACTGGTCAGAACCTGCTGAATACCACCTCTGAGCTCAGGTTGCTAGTTATGTTGTTGGTTTGAGCTCAGATTGTGCACAATCCAAAGCACACTGAAGATTGTCTCCTTGAATGGGGATGAAATGTTTTGAATCAAATTGCAAAGTTCAGAGCTCAAACTGACAAACATAACAACAACTTAATATAATCTGTTATGAAATAATAATTGTACTAAAAATTCCCCTCTTCCACTTTCCACTTTGCTTTTAGCAAAATGGAACTGTTATCTGTGCAAAAGAACCTCTTTTCACACCAAATAGTCATTAGTATCTTTATCATCCAACCAATATTTTTCTAATACTCATCTAATTTGGCAGCCAATTTATGGATTCCATGCTTTGCTTATGGATAGGCTTATTACGGGCCTAACAATTGTTTTCAGACCAAATTATCCTGGCTGGGTCAAAATAATCCAAGCTATGTTATGGGATACTGTGATACATAAATGAGGTTTTCTGGATCTCCCATTATTCTGCATCATTGGATGAATATGGGTTTGAGGGAAGAATAAAAATTCTTATTTATTTGTATTACTCTATTCATATTTTTTTTATAAATCTGTACATTATATTGTTTTTAAATTCTTTTTTTCTTCTCTTCCTATTCTGAAACATTCCAAGTATATTTATCTCCTCCTCAAAATTTCCACCAAAGCAATGCTTTTTAACCAGTTCATGCAGAGGTGGTATTCAGCAGGTTCTGACCAGTTCTGGAGAAGGAAATGGGTAGTTCGGAGAATCAGCAAATATCACCTCTGACTGGAGATTTTACAGTGTCCTTCCCCTGCCACTCCCACCAAACCACACCCACAGAACCGGTAGTAAAAAAATTTGAATCCCACCACTGAGTTCATGTCCTTTAGCTATTATTTCTCCTCTTATTTCTTGATTGCTAAGTATGCTCTGGAGTCTTTAAAGTAGAATTTCCTTAAAAATAAATTATCAAGGACAAAATGCCAACCCTAGAACACCCTATCAACATACTTACTGATTCCTTCCAAGATCTCTGAAGTGTTAATGACATGACTTATTTTTGCAGAAATCAGTTATTTTATAACAAAGTCACCAGTAACATTATTTTCCCCCAGAAGTCAAGATAATTATCCTCTACTGTTTACATCTCCACTGGATCTTCTTTTAAAAACTTGTTATGGATGGCATTTTCTAGTTCTGTAGATCTCATTCTTGGAGATCTCTTACATTGTGGAGAAGTTACGAGTTCATATCCAAGTATTCCTTTATTGCTTTTCAGCCTTTTGGCTAAGATCAAGTGTAGTGTAGTATTCCTTTAAAAAAAGATGGGTGAATATAATTCAGTTCTAGTTATTTTAAATACTACTAGTAGGGGGGAGAGGATTAGCCAGAAAATAAAGATAGATGACAGACAGACAGACAGACAGGAGAGAGAGAGAGAGAGAGAGAGAGGAGTAGGTTATTCAGTAGATTGATTCTTGGTAATCCTCCTCCAAGCACTAGTAGTACTTTAAATAACTAGAACTGAACTATATTCGTGTCTGTGTCTGTGTCTGTGTCTGTCATGCCCCTGGTGGAGACTGACTCTGAGGGAGAGGAGGAACAGCTGACAGGGAGTGGAAGTGTGGCTCTGGAGGTTATGGAGGAGACTGAGGAAGTGCAGAGGCTGGCTAGGCAGTCAGAGGAGGACCCAGGCCTATCCCCTCTCCATCCTAGGGCATGCAGGGAGGAGAGGATAAGGGAGAGACGTGGTCTACTGGGGAGGAGAGGGCCTAGATTCTCTTCATGGGCTGCAGCTGTGACAACTGGATAAGAGGACGGACATGCATACGGGCGAGTGCTGGAAAAAAAGCGTGGAAATATCTCTAATTTATTGTTCCTCTCTGAGTTTGGCATCCTTCCCAGTGTGTGTTCTGATATCTGTGGATGAATTCAAGCCCTTATCTTGGCTGGTTTGTGTTGTTTTTTACTCTTTATAATTTAAATGGCATTTCCTCCTTCCTGTAACTGCTTGTGTGGGAGTTTTTTGTCTCCAGTCAAGGATATTTGGAACTTGGAAACAAAGTGAAGGAATAAAAGGGGCTTCACCTGATTTTTGTGACTGTGTTTATTTTGTATCCCACCCTGGGTCATCACAGTGTCTGTGTCTGTGTCTGTATCTATATCTATGTCTCTATGTCTCTATGTCTCTATATCTCTATATCTATCTATCTATCTATCTATCTATCTATCTATCTATCTATTTATCTACAAACTCTGTGTGTGTGTGTGTGTGTGTGTGTGTACATACTGCCAATCTAGCAGTTCAAAAGCATGAAAATGCAAGTAGAAAAATAGAGACTGTTATGTATGTAGGTTTGAATGTTATTGGTTTATTTGAACTGTTCTTGTAGAATGTCAAATGGTATTGGTTTGAATAGTGCGGGAAGAAACCCTGCACTCCCATTGGCTGGCAGCTACGGCTGCAGGCTATAAGAAGCAGCCGTAGCCAAGCCAGGACGGGTCCATTCGAGCTGTAGTCACTAATAAAGTCTTTGCTGGAACTCCTCGTCTGACTCTTCATGCAAACTTAACACTGGCGGCGAGGTGGGATTTCCCTGAAGAGAAGGCGACGAACAAGCAACTGGCGAGATGGCTGCGCTGAACACCCCAGCACCGTTCGATCCGGCGGAAGACTGGGAATCGTATGCGGATCGTTTCCACATGTTCCTGGAGGGAACGATCTCGCCGGCATCGAGAGCGGAAGAGGGCTTTCTCACGCACTGCGTCCGGCAGTCTTCAAAATGGCGAAGCGTTGGCGGAGCAGCAGAGCTGAAGGTAATGGAATGGCCCGATTTAGAAAAACTTTTGAGAGCCCATTACGCCCCACAAGTATCGTGCCTCATTAAGAGACATGAATTTTACCGTCGGGATCAAGGGATAGCGAGAATGTTAATGACTTGCAAGTTTAAGGGACATTGGGGGTGCTTGTGACTTTACCAACTTAGAAGAGGCCATGCGTGTCGGTTTGTTTTAGGCCTTAAAGATAAGGTCTTACAAAGCAAACTATTAATGAAACCTAAGATCACGTTTAAAGAGGCCATTGAAGAAGCTGTTTCAGCGGAAGCCACCAAGTCCTCAGCAGCGGCCATGAAAAGATTAACAAGGCCTCAAGCCAGGCCTCAAGCCATTCTGATGGGGATAAATCCACATCTACTCATTCTTGAACAAATAGACTCTGATTCTGATGGCAGTGAGGCAGAGGAGGGTTTTAAACTCAGAATGGAGAAGAAAAAAGACTCTGGGAAGAACAGGCAAGGGTTCTATTGCAGAGGCTGTGGGGAGGCCACCCCGCACTGATTGCAAGTTCTTTGACTCCATTTGCCTACGTTGTGAGAAAGGGGTCACATAGCCAGAGTCTGCAAATCATCCAGAACTCCACCAGCTAGGAAGAAATTCCTGATAGAGACTTTAAGCCCAACAATTTCCTTGAAAAAATGGGGCGAAATTTAGAAGCAAATGGCAAGAATGAAACTCACCAAACAATCACTATTGGTCATTCTTCACCCTTAAAAAGCAGAAAAGTACATGTGAAGGTGTTTATTGAAGGAAGGCCTTGCCAAATGGAAGTGGACTCAGGCTCTTATTTATCTATGGTGTCATGGGACACTATCCACAGACTCTTTCCCAAAATTCAGAAAAAGCATTTCCAGAAGCAAGCACTGACTCTCAAAGACTACCAAGGGAACAAGATTCCAGTAGTTGGAGAGAGATTTCAACGTGCAGTTTAAAGGCCACACCAAACGTTTGCCCCTGACCATCGTGGACAAGGATCGCCCAAGTTTGCTGGGACTTGAGTGGTTCAAGCCACTTGGCATCGAGTGACTGGCATCCATCCGTGAGCAGTTCTGACTGGGAAGTCCTTGAAGTCTGAGTTTCAGAGTCTTCAGCGAAGGACTCTGAGTTTCCAGAGGTCTTCAGGACTGGGCAAGTATATGGGGACTATTGCTTTCAGCCTAGACCCCAAGGTGCCAATTCGTTTAAAGCCCAGGAGGGTTATTTTAAAGGAAAAAATGGATGCACAATTAGATAAACTCATTGCTCAAGGGGTTTTAGAGCCTACTGACCACTCCAGATGGGAAACACCCATAGTCACACCAGTCAAGTCTGATGGGTCAGTGAGAATCTGTGGTGACTACAAGGGGACACTTAACCATGCTGCAACAGGCGCATATCCTGTACCATTGTGCATCATCTGCTCCATTCCCTTGGCAGGGAACACAATTTGCTAAACTGGTTGGCTCAGGCATATCAACAATTAACAGTTGATGATGCCACTGCAGAGGCACAAACAATTGTGACCCATAGAGGTGCCTTCAAGTAAAAACTACAATTTGGAGTAAGCGTGGCACCTGGCATTTTCAGAGCCTTATGGAAAGAATGTTGCAAGGACTGCCAGGGTAGTACCTTATTTTGATGATGTCTTAATCTGCTGAAATGACACTCAGCAAGAAAGACTCAGAGAAGTCCTTACCAGATTCAGAAAAGCGGGTTTAAAAGTCAGGAAGACAAATGTACACTCAAAACAGACAGAGTTGAGTTCCTGGGGTACATGATTGACAAGCATGGCATCCATCCTACTGATGCCAGGTTAAAGCAATCGGAAGCCCTAAACCTCGATGCAAGGCAGATTTGCAACCTTCCTTGGACTTATTAACTTTACCACATGTTTCTACTCACAAAGCATCTATTGCTGAGCCCCTTACTACTTGATAAGAATGCTGTTTGGATCTGGAGGAGGAACAGTCAGCATTTAACAGTATTAAGAGACTAATCACGTCTGATGCTGTGTTGATACAATTCTCTGAGAATTTACCTGTTGTTCTGACTTGTGATGCATCCCTTTTGGAGTGGGGGTTTGAGTCACAGCTTCCCAATGGATGGAAGCCCCAATTGCATTACTCTCTTGTCCAAAGCAGAGATTATATGCAATTGGACAAGGCTTTAGCAGTTGTTGCAGCTGTTAAGAAATTTCATGAATATCTGTATGGAGTCATTCACCATTGTTACAGATCACAAACCTTTACTAGGCATTGTGGCAGAGACAAACTACACCCTATCCTGTCACCAAGAATGCTGAGGTGGACTGAATTTCTTGCAGCTATTCCTACAAACTGATTCACAGGCCTGGCAAGGACATTGGACATGCTGATGCACTGAGTGGTGCCCACTACCTTGCCACAAGGAGGACTTTGAACTTGAAACTCACACCTTTTTCCTGGAACCGTTGCTAAGCTTCCAGTCCATGCTGCTGAGTGCCAAAGAAACTGCCAAAGATGCTGTGTTGTCACCTGTTAGCAAGGATGAAAGGTGGCCTCTTCAAGATCTACCTCACCTTGCCCAACCTTTTAAGTCCAGGCAAACTGAATTATCTGTATTAAGAGGATGTATTTGTGGGGTAACAGGGTGGTTATTCTGCAAACTGCAAGGAGGTTTTGGAAATGTTACATGAGGTCATCCTGGGATTGTAAGGATGAAAGGTTTGGCCAGAGTTATGTATGGTGGCCAGGTATTGACAAAATCGTTGAAAACTGGGTAGCCTCTTTGTCCCAAATTGCCAGTGAGTCAGACCTGCCTCACGCCCCACACAGGAATGGGAATGTCTTAGGGGCCCATGGTCTAGAATCACATTGATTTTGCAGGCCTACAAGAGGGCACACTTTTCTAGTGATAGTAGATGCATACTCCAAATGGCTAGAGGTAATTCAATGACATCCACTACTACTGAGGCTGTTATCAAGCAGCTCAGAAATTGTTGTAACCCATGGGTTACAAGATGTCCTTGTCTCTGACAATGGCCCTCAATTCACATCTAACATTTTTGAATCCTTTCTAGCTCAACAGGCATCAGACATGCCCTCACTGCCCCTGGGCACCCTTGATAACGGCGGGCTGAGCGTAGTGCGGCACCAAAGCTGGCAGCCTGGGTCTGGGGACATCACTGAAGCAGAAAAGCTTCTTAGTGTTCAACACATCCTCCCTGGCCCATCAACTAACTGTCCCCAACAGAGTTGTTGATGGGCAGGAAACAGGTCTTCCCTTGACGCCTTCATCCACTAGCACCCAGCACCACTGAGTTCCACTTCCAAAGTTAAGTTCTTTTAGTGTGGGAGATTCTGCTGTCTATGCTAGGAACCTTATAGGTGACCCTTTGTGGATTCTGCTTTGAAATAACTCACATCAGGCCTCGTTCTTACAGGGTACAAACAGAGATGTGGCCTCCTCTGGGCAGGCACATTGACCAACCCAAGTCAGGTTCCCTCAGAACATGCAGCCCTGTCTCCCTCTAGGTCCCTCACTGATGTTTCTTCTAGGGGAAGGGGAACAGGAGAGAAAATCAGCAAACAGGAATCAACCCCATGTGTAACGAGCCGTTGCGACAGAATATCTAATCCTGTCTTAATCAAGATACCACCTGAATGTTAATTCTACTAGACTATGGCTGAATTTTCTTTTTTTTTTTTTTTTTTTTTTTAGAAAAGTTTATTTACAATATAAAAGACATACAAACATACAAACATACAGTCACATATGAATAAAAATACATCACACATTAGTTGCAGATCGGAAGTGTTTTTCCATAAGCAGTTACAGTCTTATATAATCATAAATATTTCTTCTTATAATATTAAGCTTGGTTTAATCTCTATTGTGAAGTTTCCTTTTATCACCTCTTTCGAGTTCTTCTGTCACCTTACGTCTCTATCTCCTGCTTCTATAAATTCTAGTATTCTAATATTTCAAATAACACTCTATTTTCCAACATTTCCATTTCCATTTCCTTCATTCTTATGTTCCATCCAATTATACCACTTTTCCCATATCCTGTAATAATCTGTATCTTCTTTTCCATTTAATTTGAGAGTTAGTCTCTCCATTTCAACACATTCATACATTTTGTTTATTACAATTTGTATAGGCGGAATTATAGGTTCTTTCCATTTTTGCTAAAACGATTCGAGCCGCTGTTAACAGGTGTGCAATCAGGTATTTGTCTTTTGGAGGAAATTTTTCTTTATCATTCCAAGTAGAAACAGTTCTGGTTTCCACTCCAGCTCACAATCCATCACCTCCTCAATCCAATTTTTGATTCCTGTCCAATATTTTTAATTTTTGGGCATGTCCACCACACATGGTAGTAGGTTCCTATTTTGTCCTGACATTTCCAACAGTTTGGATTTGCCGGGGAATATTTTTGCCAGTCTAGCCGGGGCCAAATGCCACCTGTACATCATTTTATATTGGTTTTCCTTGTACGCCACTGACTTTGTATATTTTAAGTTTTCTTCCCAAATATCTTCCCAATCATTTAAATCTAATTTGTATCCTATATTTCGCTCCCAGGCTACCATTGATCCTTTTACTAATTGTCCCACTCTTTCCTGTTCTAACAATAATTTGTATAATTTGGATATTAACTTTTCCTCTAATCCCAACAATATTTTGTCCAGATTTGTATTTTTGTTTCTATCCCATATTCCTTTATATCTTTATTATATCTTGATTTAATTTGTAAGTAGACCCAATTATCTATTGATATGCCTTCCATCTCCAAATCTTGTTTTGTTTTTAGTTTTCCATCTGTATCCAATATCTGGTAATATTTAAGTTTTTATTCAAATCCATTGTATTTGGATTAAAGGTTGCTTCCATTGCTGAAAACCACCTTGGTATTTTCGTATAATTTTTCTTTCTTATCTCAGCCCAATTTTTAATCAATGCATTTCGAATTATATGTTTTGTAGTATGATTTTGTCTTTTATCCGTCGGGTTCCATAGAAGTGCATGCCATCCTATCTGTAGGTCATGCCCCTCAAGTGTTAATATTCTCCTATTTTCTAATCTGACCCATTCTTTTGTCCATAGCAGACTCATGGCTTTGTAATAGATTTCCCAATCTGGCAGTCCCAGTCCTCCTCTACTTCTATCGTCTTGAAGATATTCTCTCTTTATCCTTGCCCTTTTTCCCATCCAAATGAACTTCATTGTCATCTTATTCAATTCCATGAAAAATTTCTTATTTGTTAGTATTGGAATAGTCTGGAACAGAAATAAAACTTTGGGAAGAATATTCATTTTAATTGTTGCAATCCTCCCGAGGAAGGATATTTGCAATTTATTCCAATTTTCTAGATCCTTTTTGATTTGTTTTAAAATTTTTATGTAATTATCCTCCCACAGCATCATTGTTCTTGCCCTTATCCAAATTCCTAGATATCTTATTTTATTTACTATTTGTAATCCCATAATCTCTTCAAGCCTCTTTTGTTTAGAGATTGTCATATTTTTAACTAACAATTTGGTTTTCCCCCTATTTACCTTTAAGCCTGCTAATTCCCCAAAATCATTTATTTCTTTCATTAAAATCGGGCCTGTCTCTAAAGGTTCTTCTATTATGAAAGCCATGTCGTCTGCAAATGCCTGTGTTTTATATTCTTGATTTCTAATTTTTGCTCCTCTTATATTTTCATTTCCCCTAATTCTCGTTAATAATGTTTCTAAGACTGTAATGAATAATAGTGGTGATAGTGGACAGCCTTGTCTAACCCCTTTTCTATTTTAAACATTTTAGTGGTCTCGCCATTTACTAATACATTTGCTTTTTGGGTATCATATATTGCATTTATCATTCTTTCAAAATTTTGTCCAAATTTCATTTTATTAAATTGTTGTTTCATAAAGTCCCAGTTCAAATTGTCAAATGCCTTCTGTGCATCTAAAAGATTAGAGCCATTTGGTTGCTTGGGTGGCATTCATAATATTCTAGTATATTTATTATTATTCTTATATTATGTCTAATCTGTCTTCTCGGTAAAAATCCATTTTGGTCTGTGCTAATTTTCCCACTAATAATTCCTTTTAATCTTTGTGCCATAATTGTCATGAAAATTTTATAGTCAGTATTTAAAAGCGATATTGGTCTATAATTTTTGATTTGATTACTGTTTGTATCTTCTTTGGGTATGAGTGTTATATATGCCTCCTTCCAAGAATTGGGAATTTTGGCTTTACCCAATGCTTCATTACATACTTCTAAGAAAGTATTATTTAGTATGTCTCCCATCTTTTATAATATTCACTTGGATATCCATCTGGACCTGGTGTTTTATTATTTTTTGCTTCTGAATTGCTTTCTTTAATTCATCTATTGTTATCTCTTTATTTAACAGATCTCTTTCTTCATCAGTAAGTTCCTGTATATTTCCTTCCGCTAAGTATTCTTTTATTTTAAACACTTCTACCTTTTCTTGTTTATATAATTCCTCAGTATTTTCTTGCAATTTCTTTCTTTTTCCAGATCAACCTCAAGATCTCCATTTTCATTCTCTAAATATTGTATCGTTCTTTTCTTTTCCTCTTTCCTCAATTTGTATGCTAACCATCTCCCGGTTTATTTGCATATTCAAAGTAATTTTGTTTTGTATATTGTAATTTTCTGAGGAGTTCCTCTTGCTCCAGTATATTAAGTTCATGTTTTTTTTGGTTAATGTCTTTGGTTTGCTCACTATCTGGCCCTCTCTTTTGTTTATTCTCTAATTTTGCAATTTCTTTTATTAATTCATCTTGTTTCTTCCATCTTTCCTTGTTTCTATTTGATAGATATGCAATTGATATTCCCTGGTATAAGCTTTAATTGTATCCCACATGTTTTGTAGGGATGTATCTTCTTTTATTAAAATTGTAAAAGCTTATTAATTCCTCTCTAATTTTTTGCAAATATTTTTCTTCTTTCAGGATCTGAGAATTTAGTGACCATCTTCGTTCTTTCCTTCCCCTTCTTTCCAAATTAAGGATGTTGGATTATGGTCAGCCCATATATTTGTTAAGATTTTTGTATCAAAGATTTCTTTATTTAATTCACTATTTATCCAAATCATATCTATTCTGGACCAGGATTTGTGCGGGCTGGAGTGGAAAGTATACTGTGTACCGTGGATTCCTTTTCCTCCATATATCTTCCAATCCAAATTCATCTGCCATTTCAAAAATATTTTTGGTAACATATTTCTTTTGATATTGTTTACATTCGATTCATAATCTTGCCTATTATCAGATATTGCGTTGTAATCCCCATCAGACAAATCCTTGGGTTGCCAATTTCTATCAGTTTCTCGTATAACTTTTTAAAATTCTTTTTGATTTTTGTTTGGCATAGATTCCAACAACTAAAGTTTTCTTATTATGTATCTCTATTTCCACCATTACTATTCTTCCCTCTGTATCATTGTATATCGATTTTGCATTCAAATCTTCTTTTATGTATAATACTACTCCTCTTTTCTTTCCACTGCTAAAGCCATAAATGCTTTTCCAAGTTTTCTGTTCTCAAGATACCTTTTGTCCTGTTCTTTTATGTGGACTTCTTGCAAACATATTATATCCCATTGTTGTCTTTCCAATCTACCGAATATTTTTTCCTTTTGTTTGGACTATTTAGTCCATTGATGTTCATTGATATTAGTTTTATTCCCCTTCCCATTTGGTCTCCTCTCTTCTCACTAATATTACGTTTTGCCTATTGTCTAACTTCTGGTCTTCACTCCCACCTCCTCTCTCCTTCCTTCTTCACGGGCCATTGGTTCTCTGTCCCCCTCCTTCCTCTCCCTTCTCTCCTCTGAGGAGATGGCCTCCTCTGGAGCAGGCACATTGACCAACTTAGATCCAGGTTCCCTCAAGAACATCGCCCCTGTCTCCCTCTAGGTCCCTCACCTGATGTTTCTTCTAGGGGAAGGGGGAACAGGAGGAAAATCAGCAAACAGGAATCAACCCCATGTGTAACGAGCCGTTGCGACAGGAACCATCCCGAATCCTGTCACAATGCCAAGATCCACCACCTGAAGTGGAAGATTGCACATCACTACCTGACTTGGGTGCTGACATTGGAATGGAGATGGGTTGGGAGGAGAGACCAGATTCTAACAGTCTAACAGGATCTTCTTTCACAGGAAGTCCTAACAGGGAAATGTCAGTAGACACATTTCCCTCTCACTGGTGAGAACGTTAAAACTTCTGAACCACGAAGGTCTCAAGCATATAAGAGCCCCACCTATTTAAAGGAATACATTAGATAGGTTGGGGTTTGGTATGGACTGAACCTAGTGGGGAGGGGTGTTATGTATGTAGGTTTGAATGTTATTGGTTTATTTGAACTGTTCTTGTAGAATGTCAAATGGTATTGGTTTGAATAGTGCGGAAGAAACCCTGCACTCCCATTGGCTAGCTACTCTGCAGGCTATAAACAGCCGTAGCCAAGCCAGGACGGGTCCATTCGAGCTGTAGTCACTAATAAAGTCTTTGCTGGAACTCCTCGCGTCTGACTCTTCATGCAAACTTAACAGAGACCATTTTGGTAGGAAGGTAACAGCGTTCCATGCACCTTTGGCATTTAGTGATTCTGGCCACCTGACCACGGAGACGTCTTCGGACAGCGCTGACTCTTCGGCTTTGTAACGGAGATGAGCACTGCCCCCTAGAGCCGGAAATTATACATACACACATACATACATACATACATACATACATACATACATACATACAAAGTTTTCTACTGCTGCTTTTTTTAGGTGACCTTTTGAGAGGTTTGATCATGCTCCCCACTGGGTAGAGGCTGCTATTATCATGTCATCTGCAATAACAGGGACACCTGCTATGTTTTGGAAAATCTCTGCAGTTTTTAATGTCAAAACACTTCACCACTTGATTTTATGCCAAAAAACCTAGGCACTGGCATTTAAATCTTGTTTAGAGACTGTTAAAGCAGCACAATGCTGATGATCCATTGTCTAAACTTATTGCGTATCTATCTCTGTCATCTCAGGAAAAGAACAATCTCATTTCTAGCTACCTTATATTACACATTTGCTATTTTTGGTACAGCTCATTTGTTTATCTATCTGGATTTAAATTGATCTCTAGGATATGTGCAAGCTTATTTTTTTTCTTTCCATTAAACTTAGAAAAAAAACCTGTCTGAGGTGGGGAATGTTGTTTTTGCTAGGATTCTGGGTCTAGTACAAAGATGAGCCAACAACCACACAAATGTGGGAGGCGATTTCTTTTTCCCAATGTATATCTTCCCAAGCCTTAACTCCACTTTCATAGCACTTTGTTCTTGTTTCTATAATTGTGAAACATGTGAAATTTCTTACACTTAATACCTTGGAATTACCATTCCCAGAATTCTCAACCATCTCGGTGGTTGGCTGAGCTGGCTAGAGTGGCCCCAACAAGTGTGGAATTGAACTAATTCAGAAATGCTGCTCTAAAGTATATGCATAGAATTTCTAGATTTCAAGATGTAATGCATTTATCCATAATTTAAGACACTTTCACACTAGCATCGTTTCCAGCTTTGCTGATAAAGAAGTTCAAATCTACTGGTCAGTGGTATCTGCAGAAGAGAAAGATAAAGTCAAGATGGCAGCCATCCCAATGTGACACTTTGATTACATGTTCAGTAGTAGGCGGGTTACATGCCCCGTACTACTGGCAAATAATTATTATCTGCAAATCTCTCTTAATGCTGACATTCATTGAGCATTGACCCATCTATCTATTTGTTCTAGCACAAACAAAGACCACTCAGAACCAATCAGTGCTGATCTTCCTTCTATACAGACAATCAGAGCCGACTATCTAATCAAATGAGTTGCCACTAGTCATGGAACAATGAAGTGCCCTTTCCTCCACTCCATAAAGAAGAGAAGAAAAAGATTGTTAGCCTCCCCTTCATCTATTTCAGTATGTCTGCTTTTTTTTTAAAAAAAAGAAAGAGGTTGCTAGGAAGCCGGGCCACGTAGAAGAAATAAATCCTTTGAAAATTCTTCCTACACCCTACTTCCTCCTTGCCATTGTAAAAGTCTGCTGTGCATGCCATCAACTGAAGTGCTCGATGCGTCCCTCAATAACTGACCGTGGCTGCAATGTCTATATGCCCGCTAGATTGGTGGAGTGAGGTAGGCGCAAAGGAAAATAAGTTCTGAGCAACGTGTACAAGAAGAGACATGTTCCAGGTATGGGATGCTGACCTGCTGGGTGATGGATGTGGGTGGGTGTGATCTATATGAAGAACAGCTGACTTGATCCTTGGATTTAGATGACCAGGCAGAGCCTGAAGGTGGAGTCAAATGTGTCATCAATTTGGAGTTCCTACACTCCCACAAGAAATCTAAGCCCAGCCTCCCCCCATAAATTCTGTTGACTCATATCTAGCACCAATTGCCTTGGGCATTAGCAGATCAGATTCTTGTTTATACAGAGCATGTATTTAACTTGAAATGCTTTGAACTCAACTTCTGTTCCTGGTTACTTGCATTGCAATCTACACTAAAGGGAAGGCAAGGATTGCCCCCAATAGGAAAATGGATTTCTACCAGCGCAACAAGCACTTCACAGAATCTGGAAATTAAAATTGAATAAGGTAACCATAACAGGATAAGAGATTCATGCTGTCAACATAGACAGCATCCTGAGAATAAGCTCTAATATGGCAGAATAATTCCCACAATCTTTCTGGAAGTTCTCTTAGGTAGCAACAGATGCTCCCTCTTCCTGCTTTTTTGTTTTGGTTCCACCATCCTATTACTCTCCTTACCTTGCTCTTCCAATAAGGACCACCTAACTTCTAATCAACGAATCAGATACTCTGTCCTAACAAATGTTTTATTATCTCCATTTGCTTTTTTTCTGCCTCTGATCAGCAGCTAAATTAGTTTATCCCACTTTTCTGAGCTGTCAAACATAACTGATGAGCTGACCTTGGTTTTACCAATTAGACTGCAGTAGGTCTATCATTCTCTTATTTCTGCTGCCTTTGGATCTCTTTTGCAAATTGAAGTCCTGTTAAAGCGGAAGTTTACTTGCATAGTTTGGTCCATCCTGACAGTTTGAGAAAGGTGTTTTTTTTTTAACCGATGTAAAGCAATTAAATCTTTTTGGGGTCTGAAGCTGAAACTAGATGAGTGCCACCAGGAAAAGTCAAATGGCATTCTGATCTCAAACATGACAGAATAACAGCTTAACAAGAGCTTAACTATGTCCACAGCTGTATTCAAACACCCAATCTTAGCTTGTGACTTTACCCTCATAATCCTAAATGAAACTAAACCTAGCCCATTTTCTTCAAGAACACAGAATGTGTGCCAAAAGGCCTTATCTCCTGTAAAGAATATCCATGTCTAAGTTTCTTTAGTATTTAGTATTTTAAAAACCATTTCACCCAAGATGGCAACAGGATCAGATGAAAAGGACTGGATATCACAGATAGGATCAACATCCTTCCGATGTTATAAACTCCAAATTCCAACAGTGTCAATGAAAATAGCCAAGAACTACAACATTGCTACAACCATGGAAGTTGCAGCAAAGGCATGAGGTTGCCTGCCTGATGTACAGAATGGGGCGTGGCATTTTTACTATGCCAGATCCCTAGGCTGAAATACAATGCGCCTCCCCCTGTTGAACACAGTGAAATCTATTCTGTATAAACATGTTTAGAGTTCATTTGTTTAAAATAGTTGCTTACAGAAAGCAAAATTTCTCAGTTGATGATAGATAATGGAAAAAAGCAGATCTCTTTAATACAGCTAAAGCTAATCATGGAAACCCACGTAAGTCTAAGGAACGTCATGGTTTCCCCACAGCATCTTGTGTATGGGCTACTTTTAGGTATTTCCACAAAGGCAGCATCTTGCTTTTCCTTCCATTGAATAATGTATTTCAGGTGGGAGAGAAGGGACAGGATAATCCACAGCACCATCCATAAAATGATGTTTATGCTGCCTTCTTGTGTGACAGATCATGGGACTTTAACTTGAAATTAGGATATGATAATACCCATCCCTCCAAAAATTCATCAGGGGTGTTCATTCTGAAGGGATGGTTAAAACGAGGATTTTATACAATTTAATGGGATTACACAGGGGATGGATTTGGCCCGACAAGCTGTGTATATAATGATAATCAACTCCAGTTGGATGAATTTTGCTCTGTGAGCTGGCTGGCAAACTTCTTCAGCTAGCTGAAGTGATGAGCATACAAGATCAGGTCTCCTGTTAATATGCAGCAAATGTTTCCATTAAATCTTCTGACACAGTCCTACAGGAGTCTAATTTAGTGCTCTTAACAAATACAGAAACTCATTTGAGCAGTAACAGTATTTGATTTATTAAAAGAGTCATAAGTATTTGTCAGTAGCCACAGTTTAGTAAGTAGTCAGAAGTTTGGCTCTCTGCTTAAACTGACAGCAAAACCCTTGATGTGGGATTAGGATTACACCAGTTGGGTCACCTCCTGAATCATCTTTCAGAACCATGTGATTATATTGATTGGCAGACAGAAAATTACAGGACTCCCTTTAATGTGAATGACAGATCAGCCTTTGCTGATCAGGTACCCACTGGGTGTGCTGTCCACTTCCATAATCTCAAAATACCATGGGCGTAAACCACCATCTCAAAGTAACTAATGTTTCTCAAAACCCTGGTCAAACTATTCATGGACCACATTTCCCCAGACTGTAGCTGAAGGCCTCATATGATTAAAGGTATTGAAATATGATTGACAGAGCTATTGAGAGAGACAGAGATTCTTTGCTTGTGAGCAAGAGAGATCAGTCCCTTATAGGAAAATTGTGATTTACTTCTGGCATCCTCAGACATCTAGGTTCACATATAAAAGGGTTTAGAAAAGAAAGAAAAGAAAAGAAAAGGGGAGGGGAGCAATCTTCACATGATTTTGCCCATCAGTTAACTGAAATGGCTTTGAGCAAGGATAATTTCATCATCTCACCTGCTAGTTCATTGAACTAGTCAGAAGAAAGTTTTGGATTCAGTGAAGATACAAATGTCTGGTTAAGATTATTGGAAATTGGGAATACCCTGTCTCATGTGGGCCAAATAGCAATAGCACTTAGACTTATATACCGCTTACATATCAAAAAAAAAAACAGCGAAATACAGTTGCAGAAGGCCATAAACATTCAGCTTCTGGGAGGATGCTGAAGATAGCAATAGCACTTAGACTTATATACTGCTTCACAGTGCTTTACAGCCCTCTCTAAGCAGTTTACAGAGTCAGCATATTGCCCCCAACAATCTGGGTCCCAATTTTACCCACTTTGGAAGGATGGAAGGTTGAGTCAGCCTTCAGCTGGACAGAATCGAACTGCTGAACTGCTGGCAGCAATCAGCAGAAGTAGCTTACAGTACTGCATTCTAACCACTGCGCCATATTGGTAACACTCCATAGGTAGTCCTAGGTAAAATAAAACTAAAAAAAAATCATCATAATTTAATAAATATATTATTGGGTTACCTAATATTATTGAGTTCAGTGCTGAAATGTAACAAAAAGAGGTTGCATGATTTTCATGAGTTAAGGTGGAAACAAATAACAACAAAAATAAAACTGAAACTGAATGACCAAAGAACATAACCTGTGTAGATTTGCAATGTAGTATTAACTGAGATGGAAGAACAAAATAAGACTCATCCCCTACTTTTGGATATAACTTGCACTTTTTCTCTGATGCTCAGTGCAAATCTTTGCTTGGGGGGGGGAAGTCCCCCAATTAATGATAGAATTACTTATAACATCTAACAATGAGATCAAAGGATTTTGAAATTCTAGTGTGCCTCCACTCTTGGGTTATAGTTATTGCCACTAGGAAAATCAATCATTTAAATACGAGCCAGCAGTATGTGGCAGCAGCCAAAAAAGCTAATGCAATCGAGGACAGAATCAAGATCATGTGAAGTGTTAGTACCACTTTATAAAGCCTGTAAGATCACACTTGTAATACTGCATCCAGTTTTGGTCACCATGTTGAGACTCTGTAAAGAATGCAGAGAAGAGCAACAGAGATGATTAGGGGGATGGAGGCTTAAACTTTTGAAGAATATTTGCAGGAATTGGGTTTGTCTATTCAGTGAAAAGAAGGACGAGGGAGACATGATAGCAATGTTCCAATATCTGAGGGGCTGCCACAAAGAACTGAGGGTCAATCTATTTTCCAAAGCACCATAAGGCAAGACAAGAAACAACGGATGGGATGGAAACTAATCAAGGAGAGAAGCAACCTAGAACTAAAGAGAAATTTCCCAAGGGTGAGAACAATTCACCAGTGGAATGACTTGCCTTCAGAAGTTGTGGGTGCTTCATCACTGGAGGCTTTTAAGAAGAGACCGGACAGGCGTTTGTCTGGAATGGTATAGACTCTCCTGTTGAGCAGGGGTTGGACTAGAAGACCTCCAAGGTCCCTTCCAACTCTGTTAACCTACTATATTTATGGCTACACAGTCCTTCTGCTGGCATTGGTGGGTTTGTGAATTATGCATGATCCTCTGTCATGGAGCATTTCTTCACAATAAGAGAGAAACTTCCGTTTCTTTTTAAAAATCTGCTTGAGTTAGAACAATTCATGAATGTCTAAAAATTACAATTACATATAGCATTTGCAGACTATACTTTTAATATACATGATGTAGAGCTCCTATAGCAAGAATCTCTTTCTGGCATTCTACAAGCGTTCCATTTCTTGTCACACAAAGGCAAAAGATTTGAAAAGGAAAAAAAGCGCATATAGCCAAATCGGTATGGGATGGGTTAATTTCCATCCTGTGTTGCTGAAAGCAGGTTGAAATAGGCTATTGTGTAATCACCAACAGTTGAATTGACTTAATGGCACCTAACATGCTGCCAAGCCAAACTGGCAAGGAAACTGAGGAAGCCATTCTGATCTGTATGCTTTGTAGGACTCCCTTGATCTTTGTTAACTGTTCAAATCCACTTGGATTCGTCATCTAACTTTTAATTAAAAAAAACAATAATTATCGTTTGTCATCTATCAGTCCAACTTCCTTTTGGGCCGTTTTGATGATTTAGTTTAGACAGTTTCATCATGTGCAAAATGTCCCTCAAATACTTTTCTTGATTGCTTGCCTTATCATCAACTTGTTTTTGTTTAAGTCAGATAAATGCTCTCCCTCTCTCTTTTTTTTTTTTGCTTTGTTGAAAATGCTAACCGTGCTACAGAAATATTATGATTATGATGATAGTGATGATGATGGTGATGATAATGAAGGTCATGTAGTTGAAATTTGGATGCTTGGCAATTGGCTTCCCCACAGTTGGCTAACAGAGCTAACAGAGTTGGAAGGGACCTTGGAGGTCTTCTAGTCCAACCCCTGCTTAGGCAGGAAACCCTAGACCATTTTAGACAAATGGTTATTCAATCTCTTCTTAAAACTCTGGAGGCAGGTTAATTGTTCTAACTTTCAGGAAATTTCTCCTTAGCTCTAAGTTGTTTCTCTCCTTGATGAGTTTCCACCCATTGCTGAATGTCCTCAGGTGCTTTGGAGAATAGCTTGACTCCCTCTTCTTTGTGGCAGCCCGAAGATGTTGGAACACTGCTATCATGTCATCCCTAGTCCTTCTTTTCATTTAACTAGACATACCCAATTCCAGCAACTGTTCTTCATATGTTTTAGCCTCCAGTCCTTTAACCATCTTTGTTGCTCTTCTCTGCACTCTTTCTAGAGTCTCAACATTACACTGTGGTGACCAAAACTGGATGCAGTATTCCTAGTGTGGCCTTATCAAGGCATTATGAAGTGGTCTTAACACTTCATGTGATCTTGATTCTATCCCTGTTTTATGCAGCCTTTTTTTTTTAATTACATTTATATGCCCTTCTCCGAGACTCAGGGTGGCTTACAATTTTGGAGCAAACCCAGTGTGCTCAGCAATAGCCTTCATTCCATTGTATATGCCTGCTTATTACTAAGCGGCATTTTTACAAGGTCAGCTAATTGCCCCCAACAATCTTGGGTCCTCAATTTACCTACCCCGAGAGGATGGAAGGCTGAGTCAACCTTGAGCCTGGTGGGATTCGAGCCTACAGCAGTTGTAGGCAGCTGGAACTTAAGTGCAGGCAATTAACAGCCTGAGCCACCAAGGCTCTTGAACTGTGTTGGCTCTTTTGGCAGCTGCAGTGCACTGCTGGCTCATATTTAAGCAATTGTTCACTAGGATTCCAAGATCCCTCTCACAGTTACTACTATTGAGCAACGTATCTGATACTGTATCTGTGCATTTTGTTTTTCTTGCCTAAATGTAGAACCTTACTTTTTTCACCACTGAATTTCATTTTGTTAGATAGCGCCCAATGTTCAAGTCTGTCAAGAACCCTCTGTATCTTCAGCCTATCTTCTGGAATGTTGGCTATTCCTGCTAGCTTGGTGTCATATGCAAATTGGATGAGTTCCCCATCTATCCTTCTCATCCAAATCATTGATGAAAATGTTGAAGAGTACTGGGCCTAAAACAGAGCCTTGGGGTACCCCACTGCATACTTCCCTCTATGTAGATGCAGTTCCATTGAAGACTACACGTTGAGTCTGGCCGGTCAGCCAGTTACAAATCTATCTGGTGGTGATGCTGTCTTACCCACATTTTTCTTTTTTATCAAGTAGTAGGTTATGGTCTACTTTATCAAATGCCTTACTGAAGTCCAAGTAAATTATATCAACAGTATTCCTCTGGTCCACTAATTTTGTCACTTTGTCAAAGAATGTAGTAAGATTAGTCTGGCATGATCTGTTTTTGACAAACCCATGTTGGCTTGTGGTTATTACTTTGTTTGCTTCAATGATGAGGAAGAGGAGGACAGAGATGGTATTCAGCAGGTTCTGACCAGTTCTGGAGAATCCCACCACAGGATGAGGAGGAGGAGGAGGAGGAGAAGGAGGAGAAGAAGAGGAAGAAGAAGAAGAAGAAGAAGAAGAAGAAGAAGAAGAAGAAGAAGAAGAAGAAGAAGAAGAAGGTTTTATACCAAACAAGAAACAGTCAATAGGAGGAACACATCAAGTAGTTTTCTTTCATTTTCATAGGTGATCTCTTTTCATTCTACAGGGTTAACTAAACAAACACAAAGCCAGACAAATGACTTTTAAACATCTCATTCATTTTAAGCACATTTCTACTAACTGTGTGTTCAGTTCTGCTATTAAAACCAATGTGATAGCAAGGAAACTCTGGCAAGCTCTAGGTTCAGATTTCAAGGCCCTGGTTGGATGCCACCAATTTTGAGTATGTATCCATCCTAACAATAAGCTGGGGCCTTATTATATAATGGTTTGGCTATTTCAACAAGAGACAATATAAATGCAAAGAGAACTTGCTCTGTAACCCTCTCCTGAAATAGATAGAAGACCATTTGTGCAGGCCGAGCAGGTGAGACTGTTCTGGATGCCAACATCAGCAAGGATGGGATATTGGCATGCCTAGGCCTGTAAAACACGGCAACAATTGTTTTCCTTTTACTTCTCCAGCAGCTCTAGGGCAACAGGCCCAGTGCTAACAAGCAGCAGATATTAGGGCCAAAATGCTTTCACATCCAGCAGGCTGGCATCGATGCTGCCAGCTCTTCATTCAGTCGAGGAAAAATGCCCCCTCTGCTCCTCCTTGCTATGTTTTACTGGATCTTTTTCACCTGCTAACTCAAGAGCTCTCTCTTTCTATCTTCAGAACAGCTTCAAAGAAACATGTGGCACTCTCCTCAGCATGGGTAGCAGGGAGTGGAGATATAGATTTCATTTTAATTTCTGGAGGAACTGTGAAAACATCCTACTGAACATCACAGTCTCAGCAGTCTGTCTTCTAGTACATAGATAAGTACGTTTTTTGTTTAAGTGTTAAAACACACACGACTTGTAACACATTCTTCCTGGCTAACAGGAAGCCAGATGGACTTGTGCCATGTACTTCGAGGCTTCATGGCTCTTCTCTGCATACCACAGGCATTTGGTAGGATCATCAGAAAAGGGGAGGAGGAGTAATGGTAAGGCCCTTCCTTTTCACAGAAGCTCAATTAAATATTCTCAGATCGATGCTTCTTACTCCTGGTCCTGCGAGGTTGTATAGAAAGTCATTATGGGATGTACAGTACATTGGCAATCTTAAGCTTCCTTCCTTCCTTCTTTTCTTCCTTCCTTCCTTCCTTCCTTCCTTCCTTCCTTCTCTCTCTCTCTCCCTCCCTCTGCCTCCAGGATTATTCCAATGCATAGGAATGTTCAACCACTTCAAAAACAATAGAAGATTTAGCTCTTTCATCTGACTATGGAATTTTCTTGGCTGCTGTTCCCTTGGATTTGCTGGATTGCAGACATTTTCTTTTCCTCATCAGCTATTTTCAGGATGAATGGTTAACAGAGATAGTTTTTAACCATTCTTGTTCTACCTCAATTTTGTTCCAGAGTTGCGTGTTTCATTTGTAAGGCTGTGAATACCCAGTATATATAGAAGAGGAGCGTGTTGGTGGATTCAAATTAAGATTGCTTTAAAAGGATTGTCAAGATAGCCATTTATGCAATGTCCTGGAAGAAAGAAATGGAAAGCCAAAACAACCTGGAAAAAGAAAATGGGCTTTAGAAAATGCCAAGCATGTCTTCCCAAGAATGAAAATAAACCTGCAAAATGCTGTCCTTTGGATCTGCAGGTAGTCCTTGACTTACAACCACTTATTTAGCAAACAGTTCGAAGTTACAGCAGCATTAAAAAAAATTATCCTTGCGTTTATGACCGTTGCAGCATCCCCATGGTCATATGACCAATATTTGAGAACTTGGCAACTGGCATATATTTATAATTATTGCAGTGTCCTGGAGTCACATGATCACAATTTGCAATCTCCCTTCCAGGCTTCTGACAAGCATAGTTAATGGAGGAAACCAGATTTTCTTAACAACTATCTGTTTCACTTAACAACTGCAGTAATTCACTTAGTAACCATGACAAAAAGGGTCATAACATCGAGCATGATTCCCTTAATAAGTACCTTGCTTTGCAACAGAAATTCTGGTTCCAATTGTGGTGGTAAGTTCAGAACTACCTATACTTTTCAAGGATTATATGAATATTCCTTACGTATGATAGTACTATGTTCTAGTAGCATGCAGTGAGTGTAAAATAATTGGTAGATGATGAATACATTTCTACAGAGGAATTATTGAGTCTGTCATCTGCACCTCTATAACTGTCTGGTTTGGTTCTGCAACCCAACAAGACAGACAGAGACTTCAGAGGATAATTAAGACTGCAGAAAAAACAATTACTACCAACCTGCCTTCAGTCAAGGACCTGTATACTGCACCAGTCAAAAAGAGGGCTGTGAAAATATTTACAGACCCCTCACTTCCTGGACATAAACTGTTTCAACTCCTTCCCTCAAAACGATGCTATAGGGCACTTCACACCAGAACAACTAGACACAAGGACATTTTTTCCCAAATGCCATCACTCTGCTAAACAAATAATTCCCACAGCACTGTCCAACTATTTATTAAGTCTGCATTACTATCACTATTAATCTTCTCATCATTCCTATCACCCATCCCCTCCCACTTGTGACTGTACGACTGTAACTTGTTGCTTGTATCCTTATTATTTATATAGACTATTTCCTAGTATGATTTGATTGCCTGTTTGTACCCTATGACTATAATAGTGTTGTACCTTATGATTCTTGATGAATGTATCTTTTCTTTTATGTACACTGAGAGCACATGCACCAAGACAAATTACTTGTGTGTCTAATCACACTTGGCCAATAAAGAATTCGTTCATTCATAAATAAGATTAGATGACAGGAGAAACAAGAGAAAAGATTAGAAGATGTCTTGAGGAACCATTTATTTATTTATTTATTTATTTGAACTTATATGCCGCCCCATCTCCAAGACTCAAGGTTTACAACTAAAACAAGAAACAATAAATACATTAAAAAACGATTAAATTAATTATAAGTCCAAACATTTATAAAACCTTAAAACCATCCCTCCCCCAGAGGGTCACAGCCCGGGTTGGTCAAATAACCAGGTCTTTAACTCACGGCGAAAGGTGCGGAGGTCAGGGGCCAGGCGGAGCTCCAAAGGCAGTTGATTCCAAAGGTCAGGGGCACAGAAAAGGCTCGTCGTCGGGAACCGCCAGCCAGCATTGGCCCACTGACAGGACCCGCCTATGGGCTCAGGTATTTGACATTGGAAGAAGACGCCCCTTAAATATTGAGGACCCATGTGAAGGACTTTGTATGTTAGCACCAAAACCTTGAATCTCACCCGAAACTGGCAGCAAGAGGGTGGTGGGAACTCCATCACCAGCCACCGCATTCTGCACCAGCTGCACCAGCTGCAATCTATGGTATGCAAGGGCAGTCCCAAATAGAGAGCATTGCAGTAGAGCCTAGAGGTAACAAGGGCATGAGTGACCGTGCAGGGCGCCCCGTCCAGAAAAGGGCGAAGTTGTCGAACAAGGCGGAGCTGGGTAAAGGCCCCCCTGGCAACGGCCCCCACCTGTTCCTCCAACCGGAGCCGTACATCCAGGAGGGCCCCCAGATTCCACGCCCTATCCACAGGGGGCAACACCTCTCCCCCTATGGCCAAAGATGGATAGTCTTGACTGGGCCGGGACCGGGATGCCGATAACGGATGATTTTGCTTCAATGGGACTAATCCACCCTACCTGTGCTAGCAGAGGAGGTATGCTGCTTACTCAGTCTGTCAGGGAGCTCCAGCTGGTTGGGGTCCAGGAGAAAAGCCTTCTCTGCCAATGGATCCTACCATTAGGAACATCTTTTCCCCCTGGCTTGACAACTGGTATATATGGGAACAAGGGAACGTCTTGTCCCGTTCTTCAGCCCCTGAGAGCTGAAGAAGCATCTTGAATGAGAAGCTAAATGACTTCAAAGAAAAACCAAAGAGTCTTGAAAAAGCACCTTTGGGTCTTGTCTCCTGAGGTGAGATTGCCTCACACCAGAGGGGGTATTCAGCAGGTTCTGACCAGTTCTGAAGAACCGGTAGTGGAAATTTTGAGTAGTTTGGAGAATCAGCAAATACCACCTCTGACTGGAGATTTTACAGTATCCTTCCCCTGCCACGTCCACCAAGCCACGCCCACAGAACCGGTGGTAAAAAATTCTGAATCCCACCACTGCCTCACACCTTCCTGATCTTGCATAAAGGCCTGAAGACCTGGCTCTGCCTGGGCCCCAATGAAGGATTATCTCACTGGAGGTGTTTAATGGATCAATAGTAGATGCCAACCCACTCCCCTGTATTTTTTTTTCTCCCTACCCATCTTTTGGTTCTAATCAATATTTTTTATTGTAATTAGATAAACTTATTTTTATGGTTTTGTTGTTTTAATGTTGAAAGCTGCCCAGAGTTGCTTTGCAGCGAGATGAGCAGCAAAGAAAGTTAATACATAAATAAAATATATAAAAACCAGAAAATAAAGATGAAACTTCGATCAATTCCAATCAGGAGGAAAAAATGGAAGATAACCATAGTAGTAGTTGTGGCTGCGTACAACATTTATTGAAGAAATATATATATTCTTTTGAGAGCGGGCATTAGTCAGCATGTTCACAAAAAAGGGACAATAAAAATGATCGTCTCTATCTTATATAGGAGTTGGAAAAAAGAACACTTAATGTTGCTCAAACTGGAGGGAAGCTAGAGAAGTTAAGCCTAGCAAACATGTCAAAATCAAGAGCTTTGGTGGCTCAGGCTGTTAAATGCCTGCTCTTAAGATCCAGCTGTCTACAATTACTGTAGGCTCGAATCCCACCAGGCTCAAGGTTGACTCAGCCTTCCATCCTCTCGGGGTAGGTAAATTGAGGACCCAAGATTGTTGGGGGCAATAGCTGACCTTGTAAAAATGCTGCTTAGTAATAAGCAGGCATATACAATGGAATGAAGGCTATTGCTGAGCGCATTGGGTTGTATCCCAAAAATTGTAAGCCACCCTGAGTCTTTGGAGAAGGGCGGCATATAAATGTAATTTAAAAAAAAAATTGCCTAGAACGGCCAAAGGGACTTCCTCACATATGTTCAGAATAAACTAAAAGAGGGGAAATTATTACTGTACTAGATTTCAGTGAGAAAATGCTAACAGGAGCCAAAAGTTCACATTTGCTTATTCCTAGTTTGCTTCATTTTCCTCCCACAAGAGCTTATGTATTACACCAATTCTGAGAAATACAATGAAGAGATACAGTTGGAGCTTAAGGATAGAAATATTTACTTTTATTTATTTTGAAATGACTTTATACTCTGATCAATTGCACCGATGCTCTGGTTGAATTTTTATATATTACTTTCCTGAAATTCTGGAGAGCAAGTGAAATGTCAGATAAACAGAGAAGAGCAAATGTTGTTTTTGTATTCACAAAATAAAAAAAGGAGGATCCAGAAAACTACGGACCAGTCAGTCTGACTTCAATGCCTTAAAATATATATATATATATATATATATATATATATATATATATATATATAATTATGCAGAAATCAGCATGCAATTGTCAGGATTCAACTGATCACATATTTTGAACAGGTAAGTTCCCCATTAATTGTTTGAACATTGTAGACTTCCTATTAGGGACCACCTTATAAATGTGACTCTTTCCATCAGGTCCAGTCATCTAAAGACAGCCTATTAAAGATTTTATTCCCAAATGAAGTTCAAGGGGATGAATCTGAAGGCAGGCCTTTTTGTGGTCTCCTAACTTGATAGATATACACCAAATTTGGCGAGATGTGTGAAACAACTCACAGAATTCTCCAGACTTCAATTCCAGAATTCCCCTCATGCTGGCTGGGGAATTTTGGGAATTAAAGTCCACATATTTCAAAGCAATAGCAATAGCACTTAGACTTAAATACCACTTCACAGGGCTTTACAGTCTTCTCTAAGTGGTTTACAGAGTCAGCATATTGCCCCCAACAACCTGGGCCCTCATTTTACCCACCTCAAAAGGATGGAAGGCTGAATCAACCTTGAGCCAGTCAGGATCGAACTGCTGGCAGTCGGCAGAATTAGACTGCAATACTGCATTCTAACCACCGTGGCACTCTGGCTCTTGGCGGTGCCAGGTTTGGAAAACACTGGCCCAACTGGACCTCCCTATTGTATGTTTCTGTGACTTCCATACCCACAGATGTCTAGAAGCTTGGAGTAGTGAAGCTGACAACAGCTTTTTATGTTTCACTCTTTTGCAAGTGCTACGTCTATGGCTTGAAATAAAATGGCTCACTTGAGCCCAGGCTCTCACAGCTAGGGAGAGACAAAGAGTTTTACCAATAACAGCAACAACCTCCTGCAACAACCTCCCGCATGAGGGGAAAATATACTGGTGCAGAGGAAGAAAAAAGCTGAGTCAGTTCTTGAAATGAGCTAATATTGTCTGATCAGTGGTGTCTGGAGTCAATTTAGAACTGGCACAAAGTTATTGTGAAATGCACATAAAATGATCTGGTGGAAGCAATCTAACTGAAATATAAGAACTTGAGTTTTATAGCGTTGCTGCCTGATTTTCAAACGGTTGCATGCACTATTTGAAACAAAAAGAAAAAAAAACCAGACCAAATGTTTTTGTATTTGTATCAAATCAAAAGCGAGTTTCTTCCAATTAGTACAAAGTTTACCTACAAGTGAATTGAGTTAACGTGGCTGCAACTTGGATTTTAAAGAGGATTAGATAAACACAGAGAGAATATTTTTATTGTCTTAATGTCTTTATTACTGTACCTCCAATATCATAGAGAGAGATGAGTGATTTATTGCTTATATCTTTATGTACAGTGAGAGCTTATGCACTGAAGACAAGTTCCTTGTGTGTCCAATCACACTTGGCCAATAAAGAATTATAATTCTAATTCTGATTCTGAAAGAAGATGGCTGTATTCGTGTGTTGCTTATGAAGACCCAAAGGCCTATGGGAAACAGGATGCTGGACTTGAAGAAATATGTTTCATCTGATCCAGGTATCTTTCCCATTAAACATTTTCTTCAGCAAAAACCCCTTAGACTACAGGTTACTTATTAAAATGCAAACACAGAACAGGACCAAAATCCCAGCTCTGCTGCCTACATGCTAATTTTTCAAATGATGAGGTCTAGATTCATGACAAAGATGTACACATTAGAATTCATATTTTCTAATGAAAAAAAATGTACTGCACAGTGAACATTTAAAATATCCCTAAATTTCGTTGCTACTTTTCATCTAAATTTGCTTGGTGTATCAAGAGAAAAGGGTCAAATGAGAAGGGTTTCCTGAAGCATCTAGCATCAAATGTTGAAAATCGAAACTAGAGCATGAAAGACAGCTCTGTTGAATTTGAGCTAGAATTCTTCAACCAAGGAGAATCAAGTTCCACAAATGGGATAAAATGTTTGGTGCATATTCTTCATGGCTCCTTCTTTATGATTTGATGCTACTTGTGATAAAACTCTCCCTCACTTCTGTGTTTTCTTAGCCCAGAAGCATACTTGGATGCAGTCCTAGAGAGGTATCTGATTTCCAGAAGCTCATTTGAACCAAAGCTGCTATTTCTATAGAAAGAGACTTTATAAGTAGCAGTGACAACAAAGGCACACAATAGTTCCTTTTTCCCCACAATAAGTTCCTGGAGGAAGGGAAGGGAAGACCAAGCTGAGCAGTCCTTCCACTGGGGTCACATTAATTGAATAAGAAGAGACCTTTTATTCTTTCTTTAACCTGTCATTAGAAAGAATTGTACCTTCATTCACAGCAAAGCTGTAAAGCTGAAAGCATCTGCAGGATGATTATTTTCAGGCTTTTCTTTTTTGTAAATTAAAGTTTTTCCTGAACAAAATCCAGGAGAGGAAAACTAATCTAAGATCTCAGACACCCCCATTGCAGGATTATCTTCATACTAATGCTTCCTGCTAAGGAGTACTCTGGAAACCCTACGAGATCACTTCAAACGTAAACATGAAAGTCAATTCAATAATTTAAACAATGGCGCACAATATATTAAAATGTACCTTTAAATAGATAACAGAAAGAATATATAAAATCAATTCGGTAGGAAAAGGGGAGGAAGAGAGAAATGGATTAAAAGCTACTATCCTGATATAATGGACGAAAATATATAAAGTTGCCTTCAGGTGGGGCTCAACTGCTGATGACTTCAGATGCTTTGCCAACAACATGAACGTGGTTTGCCACCATTTTTAGCCATAACTTGATATTTTCATTCAAGTACCAGTATTAAATAAGGTCTAACTCTGTTTAGTTCTCAGTCCACATGTTGAGCCAACATAATCATCACTGTCTTTTAACGACCATATAATCCCTTGCAGGGTGGAGTCTGGACAATTGAATGGGGCTAGCAGGGTGTTTTAATGCCTGGATGCCCTTCCTGTCACCACTGCGGAGTTTTGTTCAGCAGAAATATTCTCTGTGTGCCCAGAGAGAAAAATATCTGCCTCTACCTAGGATTGAACTCACAGCCTCTGGATTGTGAGGTCAGAACTCCACCTCTAGGCCACCGCACCACTCTGTTAAGCCAACATAATGGATATTTAAAACAAACCTTTGCAAATGTCTGGGAGAACAAAAGTGTCTCAGGCCAATTCTGAAATATGGGCATCATTTGAGTCTTTCCTGGGATGGGTATTCAACAGGCAGAATCTTTTCTCTTCACTCATGTCCCACTGAATGATCAGAAGCTGAGACAGATTCCTCTCTGTTTCCTGGAAATGCAGACTGCCTTCTCAAATCATGTTTCTTTCACCGGTCCCAAAATATTAGATTTAGATTTTTTTTTAAAAAAAAACATCCTTGTTATGATCCTGTAATCTCTTAATTTGGGGTAGAGTTGGGGCAACTAAATGCAGCTGAGGATTTACTGGCCAAGTGACCTTCTTGATGTTGTACTTTTAGATTATTAGAATATTAGATTAGTTCCTTTTCATGCAAATAATTTTCAAATCATACATTTGTCTCTTGCTGATTGTATTCATTACAGTAATGCTTGAACAAAAAATCACCATGCTGATCCATGAGGACATTCCCTCCTGCCAGTAGTGTGTTTCAGCCGGTTCTCACTGGTTCAGGTGAACTGGTTGTTAAATTACCCACCCCCTGCTATCAAAATGGATCCTGGGTGCTGTACTGCAATGGAGAAACAGGCAACAGAGTGGCCAGAGCAAGGGAAAGAGAATGCTGCTTTCCCTCTTTCTTCTCCCTGCTCCTCCTCCTTCCCTTGTGCCCGTTCCATTGCCCATTTCTCCATTGCATTGCAGTGCAGCACAATGCCCAGGATCCACTTTGGTAGTGTGGGGGGACGACAACATGGGGGGGGGGAATTTAACAACCAGTTTGCTCAGGGTCAGGCTGGGCCATGCCTCCCATAACAGCCAACCTAACCCTGGGCAAACTGGTTGTTAAATTATTTGAATCCCACCACTGCCTCCCACCAGCCACAGATGCACAATGTGACATCACAAAAGAATATGTGAAGTATTGAGTTCTCCAGAAGTCTTCATCAGGGCAGTTGGTTCCCAATGTAAAAGGATGGAATAAAAACAGTTCCAAAGGCTGACCTATGCATATAAGGAAATCTGGAGTTCTGAGTCGGTCCTGACATGGAGATTGCACAGATTGAATGAATTAGTTCCCAGTAGGCCATGGGTGTATCAGATTACACCTTGCATTTTGGGACAAACAAGCATAGGCTGACCTTCTCATGTCTGAAAACACAAAAACCAGTTGCATCTGTGAATGTTTTCATGAAGTGAGTAAAACACCCACATCCCCCAGTCTGCAAGAGAATAAAATTAAAAACATTATGATTTTGCCAATCTTTCTTCAAAATTCCACCAAGATTATAGGGATAATGTGTGTTTTGCCAAACTGCAAATTCCAATTCATTGTCCTCATCTGCAATCTGTGCTAGAGTGCCCAAGAATGGTATTTCCTGAATGAGAATACCAAGAGTGTGATTTCATGCATGACAACAGTAGTGAGTAACAACAAAACCCCACCCACAACCATGTTTGCAATCTAAGTCTTTTTTTAACATTCCAAGCATTTCATTGTATTTAATCAGTCTCTGAAATCTATGTCTCCCATCTGTACAATTTCCATATGAGAGTACTAATAAAATACTAATTTTACAAAACAGGTGACTCTTTGGAAAGCTTATCTCAAACAGTTATCCCTCCATTTTGTGAGCTCATTGTTGAGCTTCCTTGGTTTCAATTACAAATGTTCTTGGGAGGCTGTGTTGTACCTCCTGCATTGGAACACAAAGCTAGAGGACTCTTTTAAAGGATTTGGAGAAGTCAGTTATCAGCACACAGTTATATCTCTGCTGCTAGACTGTCTCCTCTCAACTGATCAATGCAGATGTGGTCTTTTCATTAGCAAAGGAATTGCACGAGAGATACATTCAGAGCTACTGCTCGGGAACTGAGTACCTATCTCTACAGCTAGATTATAATCCATTCTAAATGCAGGGATGCACTCAGGTATGTACCAAGAAAGTTGGAAATCTCTGTTGCCTTGTGGGAAGCTTTACTTTAAAACTCCCAATTTTCCTTTTAAGCTTTGTCCCAAAGTAGATTCCTGGATCATCCAAAGTCATAACTATAAATATAGCTGTCACTACAACAACAACAACAACAACAACAACAACAATAATAATAATAATAATAATAATAATAAAAGCCTAAATTAGATGTTTTGCAATGACACTTAATCGCTGTATCTCTTTGAGTTGTTACTCATTATGAGCCATGATGGCACAGTGGTTAGAATGCAGTACTGCATGCTATTCTGCTGACTGCCGGCTGCCTGCAATTTGGCAGTTCAAATCTTACTAGGCTCAACGTTGACTCAGCCTTCCATCCTCCTGAGCAGGGTAAAATGAGGACCCAAATTGTTGGGGGGAACATGCTGATTCTGTAAACTGCTTAGAGAGGGCTGTAAAGTGATATATAAGTCTAAGTGCTATTTACAGCATCGCTGAAATAGCCTGGCAACCCCAATTTTTAGTTCCTGTGCCTATGAAACAATCCTTGTCTTATCCTCAGACAATTATTTTGCTAGTGTTAATCATAATTCTCATGTGGCTTGATTGTTTAGCATGATGGGGGTAAGTTGAATGCTGGGACTGATGCTATGAGAACCCACTGCCTTCTGAGTTGATATTAAGTGATATAAGACTGAACAAAGGATTTAATTTGTGATGGGACATTTGAATCACTGGATAATACAGCTTAGTACTCCAGTTCTCCTTTCACATTGGACTTCAACTCCCATAAATTAAACTAATAGCCACTGTTTGCCAGGGGAGCCAAAATACTGCATTTGGAAGACACCAGGTTGAACAATGCAAGGGTAGACCTCATTTGGGAAAAAAAATGTTTGGAGTGGAGAGTAATTTTCTTTTCTTGCTTTAAGTTAGCAGAACAAGTTGCTATTGCTTGTTTCCAGAAGGCTGATTCCCTCTCATCATGCTAAATGGGTGAAACAGAATTATGCTGTTATAGACATTTACGATATCATTTGTATTGACTTAAATGACTACAGGTATCTGCTTATTCTCCATGGGTAGATTGAGAGCTAAAATGACAGGTTTTTATGCTATTCTGGTAACTTAGATCCAGTTTAGCAGTCCCAGAGTTACAGAAATCAGAAGAAGCTACAGGTCTCTTTCTGTTGTCCCCTGAAGGTTTAGTATACATAAGGATATGGACCCTATTTACTGTTGTTGCTCATTACTGGCACAGGATATATTGTAGTGACAACCAAATCTCTGTATCTCTTTGAGTCATTATTCATTAGTTATTTACAGCGTCGCTGGAATGGCCTGGCAACCCCAATTTTAGTTCCTGTGCCTGCGAAACAATCCTTGTCTTATCCACAGACCATTAGTTTGCTACTGTAGAGCACTAGCCAGCCACAAAATGCTGGGCGGGAGGGAATGAAGAGAACCAAAACAATGCATCATATGCCAACCGATCTTTCTTGTGTCATAGCAAAGATTAGCTTCCATTAAGGATTACCAGTGAGCAAAGCTTCTATGACCTGTGCAATTACTCATTGACTATATCCTTGAAATATCCATAAATAAAGTTAGAGGGCTTAGATTTCTACTGATGCACCTATAAAGTGGGAAATTTTGAGTAGAAGGTTTGCCTAGACTAGAGTTTGCCTGGGTTAATTCTAATCTCTTCTTATTTATCAATTGAAATAAGCACATTTACTTATCTGTGTTTTGGATATGTGCAGGAATAGGGAAGATTGATAGATAGGTGCCCAAAGTGAGATCCCACATTTACTTGAGTGGCCAGGAAGACTTATGAAACAGATTATCAAAGCAAGCTCAGTTCAGTCTGGAAGCCTGTAGACTTGAAAAAGGCATCTAGTAAGAATTTTTGTGACAATTGTCAGGAAAATCCAAATCGGGGCCCTCTGAGCATTTTCCTGGACATTTAGACTACAGTTTAACAAGTACATTATGCTGTTCTGAATCAACATATAAAAAAGAAGGCTTTATGTGACATTTAGTTTACACCATAAGGCAGGGGTCCCCAATGGTGGTGGGATTCAAAATATTTTACTACTGGTTCTATGGGCATGGCTTGGTGGGCATAGCAGGGGAAGGATACTTTAAAATCTCCAGTCAGAGGTGGTATTTGCTGGTCCTCCGAACTACTCAACATTTCCACTACCGGTTCTCCAGAACTGGTCAGAACCTGCTGAATATCACCTCTGGTCCTGAACCCCCAGGCTGTGGCCTATTCAGAAATAATCTGTGCAAGCTGCAGGTGTGGAAGCACATGCATCTCCATTTCCATGCGTGGTGAGTGCTCACACTCGTGCGGAAAAGTCCATTTGCACAAACAGTGTGTGTACACACCCTCCACTGGCATAAATGGAGCTGCATGGAACGATCCCTGCTACCCCACCACCACCGATCCACAGAGCTGGAAAGGTTGGAGACTCCCGCCATAAGGTACAACTTTTTAAAACAAAATTGACACAACAACAGCATTTCAGACTGAATCTACAGAGGTAACCATCAAATTTCAGAATTAGGAACAGCTGCTAAGTAATTTTTGTACCTTTGGTAGCCATTCAATGCTTATTTTCATGGCTGTAAGCTCAACTGAATTCAGTAGGACAGGAATGTTCTCTCCCGCCCCCCCAAAAAACTGACTTCAACTACGATTATAGCTGCAAGAACAAGAGACTCAGATTGGCACTGAAAGATGCATCCAGATAGCTTAGTGTGGCTGGATGAATATTATGAAGTAGAACTGCATTTGTTTAAATTCGCTGGACAGAATTCATTCATACTTAGGGATCCCCCTGATCAACTTAGTGAGGATAGAAAGAAAAAGAATGAAGAATTCTTCATGGTGATGATACCTACCCTGGTATCATGAAATCTCATGGGTTTAGAAGGAATCACCAGATCAGTACTCTTAAGATTTCAGGTATCTGCTTTGTTTTAATTAGGAACCTGAGATCTAATAATCAGAGCCTGATACAAAAGGCATATCCACAAAATTCAGCATCAGCATCAGACTAGAGCTAGAAGGGAGGTCTTCTAGTCCAGTCCCCTGCTCAAGCAAGAGACCCTATACCATTTTAGGCAAATGGCTGTCTTAAAAACCTCCATCAATGGAGCACCCACAACTTCTGAAGGCAAGCTGTTCCATTGGTTAATTGTCCTCACTGTTGGGAAGTTTCTTGTCAATTCCAGGTTGTTTCTCTCCTTGATTAGTTTCCATCCATTCTGCAAGACTGCCAGCAATTCTGACACATTCTTGTATCATTGGTATTGTATTATGGGTTGGATGATACATCGGTTGCCACCATAGAAAGAATTATATATTTATGCCTTGGGTATGGAGAAGATTCTTGGTGCACCCAGCCTCCCACCTCTTGGGATTTTATTGTGGCAGGATGTCAAAACGTGTCGTGATTCATTATTGGAAGGTGGAAGAAATGCATGTTTAGGATATGTGATGGAACTGGACACATTGCACATAAACAATGTGTGATTCAAAGTTGCCAGTGGGACATAAAGGACATAGCTGGCAATCTCTGACAGCTTCAAACTCTTGATGTCCTAACTAGATATTAAAGTACTGTGGTACATCAGTACTCATTGTTAACTGGTTCCAGGAGATGCAATAAGTACTGAAAATGATGAGTACCAAACAATTTTTCCCCATAAGGAGTAATGTAGTGAGGCTACATTCACAAGGCAGACAACACCAGCAAGTTCTAGCTTGTGCATTGAGTACCAAACAAACGATGAGTACCAGAACAAAATGTTCATGTAAAAATGTGTTGAATACCAAATTCAATGAATTTCAAAACTATTGAGTACCAAAGTACCACTGCAGTCCAAACTTGTTGGAGATCATCTCTTTGCACTTATGCAAAGAGCTTATGATGAGGAGGATTGAATTTAAAAAATGCCTCCACCTCCATAATTTTAGTTTAAATAAGAATCTTTGTTATAA
This sequence comes from Naja naja, assembly GCA_009733165.1. Classification (NCBI taxonomy): domain Eukaryota; kingdom Metazoa; phylum Chordata; class Lepidosauria; order Squamata; family Elapidae; genus Naja; species Naja naja. Next base: position 209,501,939 of record CM019149.1, read on the forward strand.
ACAAAACAGGAAAATAATTCTTGAAATAATCTCTTTTATTACCTGCATTACTTCTCTAGATATTTACCACTATTCACTCCACACTTCTAATGATAAACAAGTTTCTTAAAATACTAATCAAATAATAGATTTGTCAAAGCGTCTCTTCAACCAAGTTCTAAAATTTGTAGTTCCCCAAGTGAAAGTTGTATAGATCAAATTTTATAATTTGTCTGTTTAACAAAGAACTGAAGTCTTTTCCAACTCTTCCTTTGATGAATTTAATGACCGCAAATGTCTAATTTTCAAAAAATTAGAAGTTGCATACTGCAGATGAGTAAAATGCTGAAATCCAACTTGGGTTCATTCCATGTTGTAACAAAATGTCCCGCTTATGCCCCAATCTCTAGTTGAGTGTTCTGAGTGTTGCAATATAGTGCTTTGAGTTGATAGTGATGCCAGGTTCAAGGAAATATGGATATCACCATCAGAGCCTACCCAAAATATAACTGAATTTTTCCTACCACAGTGTGTTAATATTCATTGATTGCTGGTCTAGGCCTATACCCTGCATCCAAGTCAACTCTATTATGAGCACCTTGCTTTTTTTAAAAACAAGTTGTTCTGTGACTTAATTACCATATTCCTTCACTCTGCCTTTGTTGAGGAGCACATCCTCCAGGAAGGATACTTGCTACATTACAGTCTCCAAAAAACCCAACCTGGATGACTCTCAAACACATTTTAAAATTGGAAGAATTAGGAGATGGACGTTTAGTTCTCTGAAAGAGGAGAGGGCTGAAGCATTCATGCTGTACATTCGCTCTATTTTTTTTGCAATTTAAAACAAGTCTATCTCTCTTCAAAGAAATGGTTAAAAGAAAAGCAAATATTTTGTTCTTTCAGTCCCATTTAACAGAGTAACATCTTGTACTACAAAGACAATAACAAGATGTTCATTTGATTTTTGTAGAGTTCTTCTAAACCAGGGGTGTCAAACTTGCAACAACACGTCATCACATGACATATCGCAACTTTTTCCCCTCTTCGTTAAACCGGGGATGGGCGTGGCCAGCACGTGATGCAGCTGGCCTGCAGGCCATGAGTTTGACACCCCTGTTCTAAACTGACCAGATCCCGAAGGAATATGAACAGTGTAAAGATATACACAAATAATTATTGAACAAAATAATTAGAGGATAAATAGTCCCATTCACAACTACCAGGGCCCAAAGTCTCACAGAAAGTAATACAACCTTGGTTTTCTTATGGAATGCTATCAAAGCAGGAGTTGCATTTACCTCTGGCGAGACTTCCATAAAGGGAGGACTGCCATAGACAAGGCCTATCTTCTATCTCATACCTCAAGGAAGGGAGCTTTCAACAGGCTCTCTTTAGATTATTGGACTGGATGGGTAGATTTTATCCTGGTGAAGTGTTGCCTGATCTATTGTGGTGACATGCCCTATAAGGTTTCACAGTAAGTACCAGCACTTGGAATTACATCTGGAAATGTCAGCCCCAAAACATTTATTAACAGTAGCTATAATAACAGATTCTTACAGATCTGATTGTGTTGAACCTCCTCTCCTCTCTTATAGTTTGATGAATTAGGGAGGCGTCTGTCTGAACCACTTCAAAAGATTATCTGGACATTCTGGGTTTAAAAAATGTCCTTTCTGGCCAGGCAACATCACCTGCTTATCTCCATCAAGGTCATCTTTCTTACTGACTACATAAAGTCTACTATCAAAGTAGTGGCTTCAACATTGGTATTCAACATTGGCTGAGTTCTACTGCCAACAATCGACATTGTCTCCAACTGTAGCTTCCAGGTTACTTCCAAAGATTGCCCCCTGTATGGAGGACATTGCAGGTATGGTCAACACATCCTCCTCCAGTAGGCTCATAACTGGCTGAAGTTGGTGAAGACCCCATTGGTCATGGTTTCTAATTGCTTCTTCAAGAGGAACTGAAACTCCAAAATGATCCATACATACTCGCACATGTAAGCCATGGACCAGGGAGAATATATATCAAATTGTCTAGCACTGATTTGGGGGTAATGAAATGTCTGCAAGAAAACCACCAAGCTCAGAGAGCACCAAGGACCCTTCATTTCAACCTTGAGCTACAAATATTCTTCTTTATTGATCTATCAAAACCAGTTTGATATTGGGAGATGGGAAGTTTTTGTTTTTGTTTTAAATTACATTTATATGCCGCCCTTCTCCGAAGACTCAGGGCAGCTTACAATGTTTGGAGCACAACCCAATGCGCTCAGCAATAGCCTTCCTTCCATTGTATATGCCTGCTTATTACTAAGCGGCATTTTTACAAGGTCAGCTAATTGCCCCCAACAATCTTGGGTCCTCAGTTTACCTACCCCGAGAGGATGGAAGGCTGAGTCAACCTTGAGCCTGGTGGGATTCGAGCCTGCACTAATTGCAGGCAGCTGGAACTTTGCTAGGCATTTAACAGCCTGCACCACCAAGGCTCTTGTGGGTGCTCCATCACAGGAGGCTTTTAAGAAGAGGCTGGACAGACATATGTCTGAAATGGTATAGGGTCTCCTGCTTGTGTAGGGGATTGGACTAGAGTTGAACTTCCAACTCTGAGGACATTGTATGCTCTATGAATATGCACTTCAGAAAGTTGGTTTAATGGAAATGCATTCAGACAAATGCATTTCTCTCCCATCTGCCTTTTTTTTTGTCTGGGTAACCGAGGTGGTGCATATACTATAATCTGTTGATAATAAGCAGCTTGATGGGGAGATAATGGTGTGCGTGTGTTATTGTTAGTAAAAACAAGAAAAGGAAGAACGGGTGCATTTGTACATTTCAGACACACGAGGCTTCCCTTTTTTTTTTGCCTATCCCTAGTCCTAAAGTATTTTAACAGAAATATTCCAGGCAGGTGGTTGCTTATGGCCTCTCCATATTAACTAGCTCCTCTCAAGGATATGCTGCTGACACACAAAAAAACAGGAGCTTCCCCAGCCGTGAGTGCCGGCAAACTATTGTAAGTCAGTGTTTCATTAGTGTTTTGTGCTGCATTCATATACTGAATGTCAATAGATTGTGCTGCCTTGGCCTCTCCTAGGTGTTCTACATTGTGCGTGAGAAATGTCCCGGAATCTCAGAATATCAAGTAACAGATTTTTCTTTTCTTAGCGATGGGGGTGGAGGGTGCGTTTCCACCAGGGAGGCTCATCTGGCTATGGTACTTTCTGACTGAATGAGAGAAAAGTGCCCTAGAAGCTATTCATTAGGAATTCACTGGAAGCCTGGCAGAAACTGAAATTGAAGTGGTCTCTGACCTAATTTTCTTCTGCATGAAACATCTGCATCAAGGCACTCTTTGATGTATTCCACTTGGCTCTGTCTACAGCCTCGCGTCACATGACTTCAGCTTTAAAAGACATTTCCAGCCTGTAGAAGGTAATGTGATGTTACTGTTACCCAAACTAATCACTCAATGTGTTCCTGAAATAGAAACAATAGAGGTTCAGCCACGTAATGCATCTGCTCTGCTGCTGCTGCTGCTGCTGCTGTTGCTGCTTGCAAGCTTCAGCTCACCGTTTCAAACCCAGAAGTCGGTTATTCCTCTCATGTCATTCATCAATGCTAAATAAATAAATAAATAAATAAATCAGGGGGGGGGATGGGGGTGGCAGTCGTGCTGAGATAAATATGCCAGAAAGAAAAAACACTTTTGCATAAGAATATCTTAGTACATTTCTCCTCCCGTCTCCAAATCCATATTGCTATCAAAACTGGGTCGAAAATGTTAAATCAGTATAAACAGGAGTGTGTCGGAAGAGATACAACCAGACTTCAAAGGGAGGTGTGTCTGGATTGGGTTTTGTTGGATACTCTATATTGATTGTCAACCCCCCACTCCAGCCCCCAAATAATGATGAAGAGATGCTTCTCTGACTGTATTCAGAGCAGGATTTCTGAATGCTGCACACAGTCGTTTAAAATTGAGCATCTGCCTCAAGCTTTGCTGGGAATGAATCAAAGCCAGGTTTTGTGTGTGCTTGTGTGTGTGTGTGTTTCATTCTGCTTACTGGAATGATTCTGTGTTGCCCACAGAAATGTTTAAGTATTGGTATGATTAGAAGCTTCCCACCCCCGCATGAATCTCCTCATTTTTTTTATACAGTATCTTCTGTAGTAGAACTTCGGTGACTAAACTGATCTTGAAGTGTGTCCAACTGCTGGAGGAAAAATAATTGGTGAACTCTCAGCTCACACAGAACAATAATAAATCCAAGGCTGACTCACTTCTTATATGATCGAAGTATAATCGAGAACTTAACATACAAAAACAAATAGCCCTGTAACACTTTTGTACGTGAAGTGTTCCTTAAGAGTGGCTGAACGTTTGAATGCTGTACTCTCTGATCAGGGATGTCCTCAGGATTGTTAAGAAAGACAAGATGGCAGAGATGACACGTGATTGGAGGAGCTATAAAGAAAGGTGGGGCTTTGATTGCAAGGTTGTGGCCACCAACTTAACTTTTTTTACCCTTCTGGGGACACTCCTATCATGACATTCAGTATCTGCCCACAGAACCCCAGCTCAAGCTGTGAACTCCCATCCTTTGCAATATACTCTGGCATTTTCATTAATTCTCTGTAACCCTGAGAAATTCAATCCTTCATTAAGATTGGCCTTGTGCAAATCTCAATTATGACTTCGTCTCAGAGATTGCTATTTTCCTGAATTTTCAAAATTAAATTAAATTCTATTCTATTCCATTCCTTAACTCTCACTTTCTGAAAACCCTATGAATTTCATTTTTATGGGAAGAGTTAGGGCTTGTGATCACAATTTTACCAAGCTGCAGTTCTTAGGTTTGCATGACAGTTAACTTGTGATAAAATCAATATGGGTTTATAATGTGACATCGCCTAAGGCAGCCATACTAAAGACACTTACTTGATTAGTATCGAACGGTAAGCTTCTTTAAGAAAAATCTCAGCCAGAAGATCATGGAGAAAAATAAGTAAGAAATATTAAGTATTATTTTTCCACTGCCTTCTGTAAGCACCTCTAGTAACTTTTTGGGTAGAATAGAAACAAGCCCTATTTAGATTTGGTAAAATTATAAGCTTCAATCCTTTGGTTTTTCGGTATGTGATTTAGCTATTCCCACTATGTTTTGGTTAGACTATTCAATAGCAGTCCCCTCGGAATTTCCTGCTAAGTTCTCAAAATTGGAGTAGGAATTTCAATTAGAAGGACCTTGATCTACTAAGGCAACTGATATGTCCTTCCTATTTACCACTTGCTCTAGATTCTGGGGAATGAGGTGTCTTGAACATCACCTTCTCTGAATCTTCACAATGCCCAGAAAGAAGGAGAAGACAGTTGAAGACAAGGCTTCTTGCCTTTTGAACATTTGACTACCGGACTGGATTTAGGATACTCGGTGGTGTTTATGATTGATTATGTGCCATCAAGTCAGTGTTGACTTTTAGTAACCCCATAAATAGATATTCTCCAGGAGGATCTATTCCCAAACCAGTCCTTTGGGCTATATTTTATAGTTGATGTATTACCAGTGTTTAGGCAGGTCCATTTTAAAGGGGAAGCAATTGGGACAATTTTCTGGGGCCTCCCACCTGGAAGCGATCCCCATATATAATATAATTCACTACCTGAAGTGAAATGATTGAGTGGATCTGTATTTTTTTTCCCTTTCATTCATGGCAGAAAAAGTCATTCAGAAAAACATAGTGCCAACAGTTACCTCAGTACTTCAGGTTTCTTATGACTTTGGGGTTTTTGATTTCTAATGGACAAGAAACAATTCAGAAATTGCACTGTGTAGCAAAAGCAAGTACCCGTATGAGGAGGAGGACAAAAGAGGCTGAAATGAACATTTTGTTCCTGTGCTTCTCAGAGTAATAAAAGATCTTGCATTTAGGTACAGACAGTTATAATTTAAGCTATTTGATAAGTGCCAAATGTATGATCATAAAAAAGAATCTGTAGCTGAATAGATATAGTGCTATAGAGTAGTTCTGTTCTTCCTGTTTTAGGTGGCTTTGACCACCTTTCTCTATTTTTGATTCCTCTTCCCTCCATTCTGAAACCTTTATTTCTGTTCTCTGCCACCTGAATAAAGCTACCTCAGATACAACCTTCTCCCTCTTCTCTTCCATTACAAGTCCTCCAATTTGGTTTACGCTACTTCATCATTCACCCGGGTAGAATATACGAGAGTCCAAACAATGCTGAGTGTACGGCAGAAAGAAGCTGTCCTGGAGGGCAATTCCAACAACAGCAGGCTTGGGCTGTACAATATTTTTCATCAGCTCAATGAAAGCTGAGAAAGATAACAAAAAAGAACATCTGCGTAATAGGAGAAAGGGGAGGAGGGAAGAACCCTGGATAGGGTTCAAGAATTCAAGAATCAGAGCCCTAGATCACAGAGTTCTTGGCAGCCGAAGGTAATAAACCAACAGCTTTTCTACTAAACATGTCTTTTGACGGAATCCTGCGGAATATTAGTTTGTTCTTCCAGAATATATTCATTTGACCGCCTAGCTAATGTTCCACTGGAGTTCATTCAATTAAGAGCTTTCTTCAGACACGGTCAGCCCTAAGTTCCTTTCCTTTTATAACCTGACAAATCCCAGCCTTCGTAGGTAGAGAACAGGGAGATGTTCATGAGATACAAGTCTGCAGATGTGGCGGTGCAGTGCTATGGAAAGCTGCATTTTTTTTAAAAAAAAATTCCATTTGCAAAGCATCTGTTAAAGGACAAAGAGCTTCAGTGTTCTGGTTGGGGGCTTTTCACAGCCATCTGGCTGGTAATTGTGGGGAACAGGATGTTGAAATAGATGGGCTTTCTGGTGTTCGTACCCAGAAATGAATTGCAAAAATTTATTAGAATAAAAATATTGTCAAAGCGGGCTTAAAAATGCACAATAAATACTTTCCCCAAGGAAACGTTTGAAATCACCACCAAAAAGGCCCAGATCTGTGTCAAAGAAAAATCAGAGAGCAAAATTCAGGAAATTTTCCTCAACATTGAGTAGGTTTTTAACTCTGAAAATGGCAGAATGGGGAGCCCATTTATTAAATAGGGGAGCAAAATTACTATGGCTAAAGGTTGACTCGGCCTTCCATCCTTCCTAAGTCAGTAAAATAAAGACCCAGATTGTTTGGAGGCCACTTACTCTGCAAAATGCTTAGAGAAGGCTATAAAGTTCTGAGAAGCGGTATATAAGTCTAAGTGTTATTGCTATTGCTATTATGGCCTTTAGTTCATTTGGCTTAATATTGTCACAATGAATGTGAGCAGTTCTCATGTTTACTCAGAAATGCCAGCATCTGAATCCAGGAACACTTATTTGCTGGAGCTAAAGACCCTTCCCCTTTATGTTAAAGTTGAAAAAGTTTTATCCCAAAAAAGATAAGAATGGGGAGGATGAGTTCATATTTGCATTCAGCCACTAAACTCATTGTCTGTCCTCAGGCTAGTCACCATTTCTCATCTTAACGCACCTCACAAGGCTGATAAAGGATAAAGTGGCAGCTGTCAGAATGGTGACAAGAGCCAGTCAATCAGATTGTATTATGTTGATCTTGCACCAGCCATACTTACCCAGTTGTTTTGGCAACTGGGAGTGAACTCTGAAATCTTGAGGCAGTCTGGGGCATTACAGAAATATTGGGCTTCAAGTCTCCCCAAATTTTCAGGGGAGTGGGGACCTTAAACATCTGGGTCTCACCTGACAGTATCAACCTGACTAAATGCGTAGTTCCATTTCTGTAGCTGCTTCCACTTAAGCTTTTTGAAACATGATGGACTGGTACCCAATACAAAATTATAATTGTTCTCAACTAAGTGCTCAGTGTTTTATATAAATACATTTATATCTTGCCTTATTTCCAAGGAACTTCAGGTTTTCCTCAATTAAAGTGTAAATGAACTTGGCAAACGATTGGGTTTGTTGTGCTTTCTTCATGAGTCTATTCATTTAAATATAATTGTATTGTTATTTAATGATTGTTAATTATGTAAACTGCTGTGGGTCAGCACTGCTGGAAAACTATGGAAGGGAGGGAGGGAGGAAGGGAGGGAGAGAAGGAGGGAGGGAGGGAGGGAGGGAGGAAGGAAGGAAGGAAGGAAGGAAGGAAGGAAGGAAGGAAGGAAGGAAGGAAGGAAGGAAGACATATTCTGACTGAATTCTTGGCTGAGTGTGAACTGCTGCAGGCCAGCATTGCTGGAAATCTATGGGAGGGAGGGAGGGACAGATAATCTGACTGACTTCGTGGCTGAGTGTAGATATGAATCTGAATCTTCCTATTCTTTACCTAATGTATAAACTACCACATACTGTAATTTGTGTGTGTGTGTGTGTGTATGTGTGTATATATATAGAGAGAGTGTATGTATGTATGTATGTATGTATGTATGTATGTATGTATGTATGTATATGCTGTCTGTAAATCCATCAATTGCAGTTTGCTTTTAGATAAAGCTGTAGTGACTTTTTTGTTTTAGATTCCTAGTTTGTTTTTGTAGCTGATTTAGGACAACTTGATGGGAATATGGCAATCTGTTCATTATTTTAGAGCCGTGTTTTTATTTTTCTAGTGTTTTATGCTTTTTCATGTTTTACACTACCTATACATCTGCCTTTTTATGTTGATTGCACTTTTATTTCTATTTTACTATTTTTTATTGTAATTTTAAAACTGTTGGAAACCCTCTTGGGCAAACTCAGTTTTGAACAATGGCATAGATGTGTTAAAAACTGAACAAAAATAAAATTGTGAGAGAGAGAGAGAGAGAGATGGATATAAAATCAAGAAACAGAAGTGTGGGACAAACAACCCCACATGATGCAAAATGGAGGAAATAAACAATTGTCTCATATTCCCCGAATGGTTTTTCTGACAAAATAGAGACAAGAAAGAAAGCTACAGCTCCTGAAATTCCTAGAGAAGACATTATTATAGCAATAACACTTAGACTTATATACCGCTTCACAGTGCTTTACAGCCCTCTCTAAGCAGTTTACAGAGTCAGCATATTGCCTCCAGCAAACTGGGTCCTCATTTTACCCACCTAGGAAAGATGGAAGGCTGAGTCAACCTTGAGCCTGGTAGGATTTGAACTGCCAAATTGTAGGCAGCTGGCTGCACCAGAAGTAGCTTGCAGTACTGCACTCTAACCACTGCGCCACAGAGGCTCCTATTATCATGATTAGTTGCATAGTCATCAGGATGTTTAGACTTGATTTGGCATTTTTGGCCACCTATTCGAGGGCTTCCCAAGGACCTGGGATAGGCAGATATTGTTTAATAATATTAAAGGTATCATTGCAGGATGTAAGGCAATTGACTAACAGTGACTTGGTCAATTACCTATGATGTCCAAGTGGTACATCACATGTTTTCAGATTGAACCCAACACTTCTATTAGTATTGGTACTATCTTTGCTTCCCCCTTTTATTCTTTTTGCTACCTGTTCTATAGGTAGACTTATGGTCACAAATGAGCCCACAATTTCTTTTGCTAAGTGAGACAGTTGCTAAGTGATTTTTTTTGCCTCATTTTACAACATTTCTTGCCACAGTGGTGCAGTGAATCACTGCAGTTGTTAAATTAGATACACAACTGTTAAGAGAATCTGGCTTCCCCAATGACTTTGCTTGTCAAAAGGTCACAAAAGGTGACCCCAGGACATTGCCAGCAACATAAATATGAAACGGTTGCCAAGCCTCTGAATTTTGATCACGTGACCATGGGGATGGAGTCATAAGTGTGGAAAAACGGTCATAAGTCTTTTTTTCCAGTGATGTTGAATGGTCACTAGATGAACTGCTGTAAGTCAAGGACTATCTGTACTTTTATTGCAGGTCTTTATATGATGTGATTTTGTCCAGTTCTTACTCTTTTATTCTGCTGTCTCCAAGTATTGCAATGTTCACCATCCAGTCTTTTATTATTATATTAAACTTCTTGGCTATCCAGTAAGCCCTGAGCGGCATACAAATAGGAAAAAAAACATTAAAACAAATAAAAACATTAAATTAGATTGGAGAGCTCAGACTAAAATGTTCTAATAGAGAACAAAATCAACAAAACCAAAAAAGGGCCTTAAGCAAATAACAAACATTAACCCCAGGACTGAAAAGCATATTAGGTGTGGGTCAACCCTGCAAGGTAGGCCAGGTCAGGAAAAGGAGACCACACTTGAATAATTGAAGTTCTGCAATCAAGGCTATCGCGTAGAACAGCAAACTTTAAAAGTTTGACATTCATTCCTTTTCTCCCTTCTTTTATTAAAGAAAATCAAAGCAGAGGAATCTTGGGTTTTTCTTCACCTCTTTCAATCTAACTCGGATTATTATTATCTCTTTAATTCATTAAACATGAAACTCAGTCAACTGAACATTTAAAATTGTTGTTCTTGTTGTTATAGTTTAAATTTAATATTGCCACCCACTTTAGTGGGTTCTGGGAAGGTTACAAAATATAACACTTGATCAAAACGTATTAAAATATAAACCAAATGAAGCAAGACAATCTGAGCTAAAAACAAGCACCACAGCCCCCTCCCCCAGGTTTTAAGGACTTCTGGGTACCCCAAGAGAATTGATATCTCTGGATAGATGGTCTTACAAAGGAAGGGGCTGCAGCAGAGAATGCTTCATCAAACCCACACGATGACCACATCTAATAGGAAGGACCTGGAGCACACCTGCTCTCCAAATGTACCATCGGAGGGCAGAAACCCATGGAGAAAAGTGCTCCTCAGAGACATGTTTACCTACCCATCACTGAGTTCCTTCTGGGAGGACTTCTTCACACTCTAGAAGCTACCATCCAATCAATTCCAGCGCTACTATAGAGATCTCTGAATGATTTCTGAACTGAAGATTTCCCCCCACCCCCACCAGACGCACACGCACACACACACACAGACATACCCAGTGCAAACATTTGTGTGCTGGATACAAACATCTGGAAAGCCAGCTTCCAGAAGAGGAATTTGCAGACTCACCGTTAGCCCTGGCCTGGTCCATGGTGCCCCAAGGCAACTAGTAGAACCAAATTCATGCCCTTTTGACTGCTTGCATTTAAGCCACCGTTTGTCTGCCTGGAGGAAGATAATTTGTCAGACACCAGCTGCTCTTTCCCCACAGGCACACTTGTTATTATGTTACAGCGCGTGTGAAGAATGTTTAATGCCAGCCGAGCGAAGGAGGGAGAGAGGGGGGGGAAATTATTTCATGACTGCGTTTGCACAAATAATCGGCCGGAGCTCGCCCAGACAGGACCACCGTCCATGTTGTTGATGGAGAAGCTCAAATCCAGGAGAGCAAAAGGGAAGGGTGGGGTGTGGGAAAGGTCTGGTGGCAATTAGGATTAGAAAGTGATTAGTGGAAAGAGGATCCTGCATTCCGGGTTTGGTTGCGGTCTCTCGAAGAAGGAATCGTGTTGGGAGATGCTGTGAAGTCGCTTTCTAGAGCAGCCGCCCCCCCCTCCTCGGATGACAGACTGAGATAGACTGACAAGCTATAGGCCTCAATCGCTGGCTTTCTCCACTTCAGGAGGACTTGGTGGGCGGGTGGGTGGGGTGGGCGATGTGGTGCTTCCCGCATAAGAAATGAACAGGCTGACCTTTTCAGAGCTGCTGAAAGAGAAAACCAGATGTATTCCTCAAGAGTCACTATGACTGAAGGGTGATAAAGACTTCCATTGTGCACTTGAATAAAAGGAAAGCTAACCAGAAAACAGCAGCTGATAATAGTCAGGCTGGCCTGGGCTATTGTGCAACTCACAAACGTTCCGCTTTGGCCTAGACCACCACGGCTGGTCGGTGCGGCACTGACTCAATTGTAAAGAAGGCAGCTCCCATTCCTCCTCACCCCTGCCCTCTCCTAGAGAGGTTTCCAGGGCATATACTAGCAATTATGTCACTATAGATCCCAGTCTTGGCCCCATTCAGGGCTTTCCCCCTCGTTGCTTCGTGCCTGCAAAATCTAAAATTGACTTCAAGCTCACCTCCAAACCCAGCAGTAACCAGTTATTATTAACCAGCTATAAACGATGATTTGATGCTTCTCTACTGGGAGTCCCTGTTGGTTGGGCTGCGCCTTCTTGCAGTATCTTGTGAGTTTCGACTGGAGGGGTTCTTGGCTTTGAGCTCTCCACCTCCTTCTGTCTCCAGGGCTCCTAGCTGGGCCAGGTTGGTAATGAGAGAAAAAAAAAAGATCGATCAGCGAAAGATGAAATGGAGTCTCTGGGGCGGGGAGGTACTGTATAAAAGAAAGCTGCACTTGAAAGGAGGGAGAAGTTTATAGACAGGACCACCCAAACTCTTTAAAAGGGAGTGTTAGTTAGAAGTGAATGGCAAGAGCGGGGGAGGTGTGAGGGATTGGAAGATAGTAGTTGAGGCTGTTACAGTTAGTTCAATAAATGACAATGGCCCTAGGTGGTGGCTCTGGATTCTGTTAGGGCCAAGGTCTACTGATCTCCAGAGGGAAGGAAGCATTTCAAGAGAGCACATCCAGAACAGTCAGGGGTGGGTGCCTGGGGCTTCGCAAGGGTTTGGGAGAGCCCCTAGCTAAGATTCTGTGCAGTTTGGAGAACCCCCAAATCCCACTCCTGGCTGGTCCCACCCACCCCGCTCTGCCCCTCCAGGGGTCCCCACACAGCCTGTTTTGGATGCAGGTAAGTGCAGGGCACACACGGAGGCTCTGGAGGGCAAAAAATGGGCCTCCCAGAAGCTTGGGAAGGCCAGAAATAGGCCTGTTTCTGGCTTCCAGAGAGCCTCCGGAGCCCAGGGAAACCATTTTCACCCTCCTGGAAGCTCAAAGAAAGCCTCCAGAGCCCAGGAAGGGCAAAACACCACCCCCTGGTACAGGAGGCCAACTAAGCCATGCCCATCATGGCCATGCCCACCCAGCAACTGGGCAGAAAACCTGTTGCTAAAATTTTTGAAGCTCACCCCAGTTATTGTCTCATGACATCTGTCTTTTTTTTAATGCAACTAGCAGCCCAGGAAGAATTTATTTATTTACTTAGATTTATAAGGCTGTCCAACTCATGGGTGACGGGGTGAATTGAAAACAAAAACAGTGGAACCAATTAAAAGAGAGAGAGAGGGAAAATACCCTAGCCAGAAAATACCCTAGGAGAAAGCAGGGGTGGGATTCTACCAGTTCGCACCTATTCATTAGAACCAGTTGTTAACATTCTAAGCAGTTTGGAGAACCAGTTGTTAGAAGAAATTACTGGCCTAATCCTGTAAGGAAGGCAGGAAGGAAACATTCTGGTGTTGCTTACAGAAACTGCCTCTCCATTAACCCTTATTACATTCTTGGCAGGACTAGACTTCCTGTCTCAGGAACTTCTCTGGAGTTTGTTTCCCCTCCTTTGCTGGTACTTCGCTTGTGTCAAGTGACCCTTCAAAGTTACAATGGCACTGAAAAAAGTGACTTATGACCATTTTTCACACTTACGACTATTGCAGCATCCCCAGAGTCACAAGAGGCCAGGCGAGGACATGCGTGCCTCAATGTGAGTGATGTTGAGTTGGCCACGCCCAGCCAGTCACATGACCACCAAGCCACGCCCACCAACTAACACACATCCACAGAACCGGTTGTTAAAAAAATTGAATCCCACCCCTGGGAGAAAGCAGACATATTAAGCATAATTCAACCCAGATGGACACAGATTTTGACCTATCACAGAGCCATGGGGGTGTGGGAGGGGGAACCAGGTCTTCAAGCTCCTTTGAGGAGAGCAAGAGCACTTTGAGTCTTGAGGATGGGTGGAATCCTATTCCAGGTGGACAGGTAGAGGGATGCCTCCAAGATCCCATCAGATGGCATTGCTTAATGAATGGGGCCAAGAGCCACCCCATCTTCTTGCATCTTAAGACATGTGAAGAAAAATTTAATACATGGGGAAGAGGCTTTCCCTCAAATAGCTTGAATGATTGTGATGGCAACTTTGAAGGGAATCTAATTCCTATTTCTTTTTCATAGTGTTGAAGAAACCTCTTCATAGAAGCTGTTCTTTGTATGAGTCCTTGATATTCATCCTGATAAGTCTCAGCGCTTCTCCTCCAAGACTGTTACTTTCATTTTTTTAAAAAAAAAAAATTTTTCATTTTAATTATGCGAATACAACACAATACATCCAACTTATCCTTGTTATACATAAATACATTTTACTTCATCATTTATAATCTCCTTATTAAAATATTAATTGCTAATTAAACTAATCATCACTACTAGTATTTCGACCTTGTCTTCTATTATATAACCATTTATAAAATTTATTGCATGTTTTATAATATTTAGTCTCTCCTTTGTCTTTTATTTCTAAAGTTAACCTATCAGATTCTGCACATAATTTTTCTTATTATTTCTGTTTCTGGAGGAAACTTTCATTTAAAAAAAAATCATGCACTTCCAAGTTATAAGGAATCTGTACTGTGGCAATGCTTCCTAAATGAGAGGACTAGAAAACCTTCAGGGTCCCTGCCAACTCTGTTTTTCTGTTATTCTGGTAGTTTTTTGCAGCCTCCCTCCTTTCCTTTTTCTGCATTTCAGAAGAGGAGCTAGTGAGGACACAACATATTTTTCCTAGAGATACCCTGAGCTGGGAGGGGAAGAGCTTAGGGAAAGTTGGAAGCCTTTCCTTCTATTTGAATGGAGGAATGTAGAGTTGCTCTCCAGGAAGGCAAAAGAAAAAGAAAAGAAAATGGAAAAAATGAAACTGCAGACGAGCTGTTTTTCTTATTTTATATCAACTATCAAGACTGCAAAAGTTAGCAGGGGAAAGAACAAAGTGAAGAAGAAAGTGTTAAAGTATTACAAGCTACCGTCCTTTTGTGTAGTATTGGGCAAAAATGCAGATAAACTATTGAAGTCTTCGACATGACAAAACTTCTGAAAAGTGTTGTGTATCTATCTCCATTTTAGACACCCATCTACTGGACTTGGTTATTTTTAGAATTGGCAAGATAAGCGTCTTTCCATCCATCTCTGTGCAGAAGCCTATTCTGGCTTTGTGTTCATAGCAACATGGAAAACTCTGCATATTTTAAAGACATGTAATTAAAAAGATAGAAATATGGAATACAATGGCAAAGGCTATTGTGAAAGCATTGAATTATATAATCTTTTGAGATTTTATATATTCCTCAGGAACCTGTGCTGGAGGTTCATCTTCCCACCACTTTATAAGCCACCTTTTTATAACTGCTCACAAGTTGCAAATATCCTCAGCATGCAATAAAATACTAGGAAAAATGTTCGGATGAACTCCACTCCCCAACAAGCCAATATTTGATGGGAAATATTTACTTCTTGCAGATGACTGGTGGACATTTTCTTAGCTCTAGGGAGTCCTCCCATCATCCCTTGAGAACAGCTCTGAGGTGTGAACTTTGGAAGGAATGCAAGATGAATTTCCAGACACAGGATAGTCCTTGACTTACAACAACTGTAATGGAGCCCAGGATTTCTGCCATAAGTCATGATGGTCGTAGATTGAGGCACTGAGGTGATTTTCCACATCTGTGGTGGTCATTAAATAAACAGTGTTGTAAAATGAATCCATTCATAGATGGTTGTTTGTTTTTTGCTGGAAAAGTCATCTGACCTCAGCAGGTGCTGTCATAAATATCTTTCAGCAGGTCTGTTGTAGAGGTGGTATTTAGCCAGTTCTGACCAGTTCTGGTGAAGTGGTAGTGGAAATTTTGAGTAATTCGGAGAACTGGTAAATACCACCTCTGACTGGCCCCACCCCCATCTATTGTCTGCTTCCCAAGTCCCAGCTGATCGGCTGGGTCTTTTTTTATTGCTCTGCATAGCTGAAAAGCAGGTTAGTGGGGTGGGGAGAGAATGAGATTTTGCAGTAAATCCTTCCCCTGGAGTGGGGTAGAAATGGAGATTTTGCAGTATATCCTTCCCCTGCCATGCCCACCTAGCCACACCCACCAAATCATGCCACACCCACCAAGCCACACCATGCCCACCAAGCCACGCCCACAGAAACAGTAATAAAAGAAATTGAATACCACCACTGGTCTGTTGTAACTTTGAATGGTCAGTCCAAAAGACTGAAACTGGGAGGGTCATAAATCACAGTCACATGATCATGGAATTGTCAAGCACCCAGGCAATCAGGAGATTCTGGCACTTCAAATGAGTATAAAGATTTATTGCAAGCGTAAGTTCTCTACAAGAAACTGGTCAATTGACTGTTAAGGGAAATGTGTGGGATTCAAGGCATTCAAGGTGGGCTGGCTTAGATCTCTTGCAGGCATACAGGAACTCGTGACTTATGATGCATTTGACCCCTCCCTCAGGCTCAGCCTGGTCATCTCCAATATCAATGCTGCACCTGGCCATAAAAATAAGCTGGTTGGCAAGGTCCTGAAATGCAGTCATCTGACCTGTGAGGAGGGGTGCTGCCATTGAATAGGGGTCATAAATACCTTTCAGAAGATCTGTTGTAACTTTGAGTGGTCACTAAGCAACTGATCATTAAGCGAAGATTATCTATAATTAAACTTTGATGAACTTGCACAGAACCACTGATTTCCTAGAAGCAGGAATCATTGGAAATTATCACCTTGCCCTTTTTTCTCTTCTATTTCCAATAAACACTTACAATAGAAATGATACTGTGCAAGGAAGCTTTTTAACATTTTCAACTGCAAATATAGCGATTGCATGTTTGATCCATGGACAACCAGCATAGATGTTTGCAGTGGTGAGATGCAGCCATTTTGCACCGGTTCAGGCAAACCAGTTGTTAAATTACACACACACACACACACACACACACACAACACACACCAGTGAATCCTGGGCACTGCGCTGCAATGGAGAAACGGGCAACGGAACAGCCAGCACAAGGGAAGGAGAAAGCTACTTTCCCTCTTTCTTCTCCCTGCTCCTCCTCCTTCCTTCATGCTGACCACTCAGTTTCCCATTTCTCCATTGCAGCATAGTGCCCGGGATCCACTTTGATAGTGGGGGCAGGTGGTAATTTAACAAGTGGTTCATCCAGGGTCAGGTTGGCTGTCATGGGAGGCTCATCCCGCATGTGCAGTGCAGCTGGAGGATGGGGATGGGCTACGCCTCCCACGACAGCTAACCTGACCCTGGGCGAAACAGTTGTTAAATTATTTGAATCCCACCACTGGATCTTTGGCATTGGCCTTCTCACTGATGTCCTAGTTTTCCCCATGTAAGAGATGTCTGCAAAGGAAGAACTTCAGCTACTAATGGACCTCTGTCCAGATAGCAAAGGAGACACTGAAAAAATTGTTTTTTTTCTTTAAAATTAACAAGAAGTTTGTTTGCATTGTGATGAACCCTTTCTTCCTATGCTTCCTTTGTGTTTGCCTGTCATCCGAAAGCTGTCATTCAGGCAGCAACAGCCCTCAACCATGTGAGATTACCAAATGGTGAAGATAGGATGACTGCAGTCCTAGTGCTGGAAACACCACGGTGTAAGATGCAGTGAGTATATGTGTATTCGTTGATATGTATACATGAAAATTTATAAACTAAACTTACATCTCTTACAAACTTGCAAAAGAGCCTTGGTGGTGCAGGCTGTTAAACGCCTAGCACTTAAGTTCCAGCTGACTGCAATTACTGCAGGCTCGAATCCCACCAGGCTCAAGGTTGACTCAGCCTTCCATCCTCCGGGGTAGGTAAAGTGAGGACCCAAGATTGTTGGGGGCAATAAGCTGACTTTGTAAAAACGCCGCTTAGTAATAAGCAGGCATATACAATGGAAGGAAGGCTATGGCTGAGCGCATTGGGTTGTGCTCCAAACATTGTAAGCCGCCCTGAGTCTTCAGAGAAGGGCGGCATATAAATGTAATTAAAATAAAATAATAAATAAATACATCTCATGGATGATCTGAGGGTCTGCCTAATTTATTGCTGAGACTGCTACACCCCAATAGGCACTGTTTCTTCATTTAGGAATATTGCTCTTCTGATATGGAATATGCTCTGTAAATTAGGGCATATGGCTTAGAAGAAAGTGTGACAATATGTGCAAATTCTGCATATTTGCATAAAAGGGTCAAGTCTTCCTCGAGTTGAGCTTTAAGCTCCATTTTCCTGGAAATGCAAACATTTGCCATTGCATTTTCCCAAAATGCTTTTTCAGCTTCCAGGTTTAGCCTATAACCTATTTTTATGGCCAGGTGCAGCATTGATATTGGAGATGACCAGGCTGAGCCTGAGGGAGGGGTCAAATGCATCATAAGTCACGAGTTCCTGTATGCCTGCAAGAGATCTAAGCCAGCCCACCTTGAATGCCTTGAATCCCACACATTTCCCTTAACAGTCAATTGACCAGTTTCTTGTAGGGAACTTACGCTTGCAATAAATCTTTATACTCATTTGAAGTGCCAGAATCTCCTGATTGCCTGGGTGCTTGACAATTCCATGATCATGTGACTGTGATTTATGACCCTCCCAGTTTCAGTCTTTTGGACTGACCATTCAAAGTTACAACAGACCAGTGGTGGTATTCAATTTCTTTTACTACTGTTTCTGTGGGCGTGGCTTGGTGGGCATGGTGTGGCTTGGTGGGTGTGGGAAATCCTGGTGTTTTTCTATCCGTATGTTCACATGGGTTGGTTTTAAATTTACCTTTCCAACTGAATCGCTTTTAATTGTAGCATGGTATTTAATCCATTCCTTTTTTTTTCTTTAATGCCAGTAGGAATTTCATCCAGCTTCCATACGAACATTATAGAAAGAAAGGACCATTTGAAATGTGTAGCAGAAAAAGTGGAACCATCCTAGAAGGAAGACTATTGAAGAACTGTCAACCTTGAGACTATAGAAACGTGTAAGGAACTATCATTTTTATATGTTTTATTTTCTTTCAGTGGCATTTTTTTTTCTTCATTTGTTTCAGTAGGTTACCAATCAAACATAGAAAAGTTGCCATCACACAAATTGTAATTTGATGGAAGAAGCAATATTTGATCTGTACGTGGCACACAAAAATAATCAGTAATTTCATTACCAAATGGCAAAAGCCTGACAAATTTTGAGAAAGCAGCCTTTGTGTTTCTCTGCCTTTTTTCTTAAAGCAATGTGTAAAATAGAAGAAAGGAAGAATATGTGGGGTCCTTGGTGTTCTCCAGGCTTGGTGGATTTCTTGCAGATGCTTCCTTATTCGTGATGGTACCTAGTTTGGTAATGAAACGTCTGCAAGGAAACCACCAAGCTCAGAGAGCACCAAGGACCCCACAGTTCAACTCTGAGCTACAGATATTCTCTTCTATAGGTAAGAATATACATGGAAATGTTTAAACTAATTAATGATTTCATTGGAAGTATTCCAACGAACAACAAAAACATAAAGTCCAGAAGTTTAATTGAAGATGCATAACAGCATCCATTCAAGCTTGTCCCCATAGTGTTGTTTCTTTATCACATTCATACAATGTCTCTTTTTCTGAAGACCTGAGGAAGTCAGCAGAATTGGTACAAACCCTAACTCATCTCCATGACAACTTTAGGAGAGTCAATCAAGTTCTGAAACTCACTTAAGAAACCCGCATGGTACAACCAAATGGCTGGCTTGGTGTATGGTTCTGCTTCTCCCTCTTTCTGCATACGCTGTTGTATCTGGCATACTAGATAGTTCCTTTTTGTGCTACATTACTTCTTTGTGCAACTGGATTCTTGGTTTTCTTATTGACAGGCCCCAGTATGTGCGACCTGGGACTAATATTTCTAACACCATTTTCTTGAGCACAGATTCTCCTCAGGGCTGTGTCCTAATCTGCTGTTGTTCACCCTATTGACCCATGACTATTGTGCAAGGTTTGTCCCTAAACATATTGTGAAGGATGCTAACGATAAAAAAGTAATAGGCCTTATTCAACATGACTTACCACAAGGAGGTAGAGCAGGGGTGTAAAACTGGTGGCCCAAGGGCCGGATGCGTTGCATGCTGGCCACACCCATCCCAGTTCTGCGAAGGGGGAAAATGTCATGAAATGTCACATGATGGCAATGTGATGCTGCAAGCTTGACACCCATGAGGTAGAGGGTTTGGTGAACTGGTGTAATAAAAACAGCCATGTTCTACACATTGGAGGGAGGGGGGCAGAAATCATTGTCAATTTCAGAAAAGGCAGGCACAGCCATACTCCTCTGTGTATAAATGATTTACCAGTGGAGATGGTTAGCAGCATCAAATTTCTGGGTGTGCAGCTAACAAATAATCTGGTGAAGTAGGCACAGCAGCGCCTGCATTTTCTGCATCACGTGAGAAGAGCACATCATCCTTTCCCTGTCCTTACTACTTTCTATAGAGGGACAATGGAGAGCATCCTGCCATATTGCATTTACAGTCTGGTTTGGAAGTATTACTGCTTTGGACAGGAAGGCGGTGCAGAGAGTGGTGAGGATGGCAGAAAAGCTTATTGACAGTTCACTCTCTTCTATCCTGGGCATAGTATATAAGCATTGCTTGAACAAGGTCCACAGCAGAGGTGGTGTTCATCAGGTTCTGGCCAGTTCTGGAGCACCAGTAGTGGAAATTTTGAGTAGTTCGGAGAACCGGCAAATATCACCTTTGATTGGAGATTTTACAGTATCCTTCCCCTGCCACACCCACCAAGCCATGCCCACAGAACCGGTAGTAAAGAAATTTGAATCCCACCACTGGTCCACAGGATTGTCTAGGATGTTACACATCCTCTTCACAATTTGTTTTCCTTCTTACTTCTGGGAGGAGGCTTCGTGGTATCTGAAGCAGAACATCCAGATTCAGCCACATTTTTGTTCCATACCTTGTGAGCTCTCAAGCTTCCTCTTTCTGCTATGTATTCAAGATGGACAGTGATTAAGTTTTGAAGTTTTAAATTTCATAATGTACATTGGGGTTTTAGTGTAATTGGGCTTGTGATTATTTAATATATTTTTAAGTAATTAATTTATTGTTGGTTTTTAGTTGTGAGCCGCCCCGAGTCCTCGGAGAGGGGGCGGCATACAAGTCCAAGTAATAAATAAATAAATAATAAATAAATATCTATTTATATATTAGGGTGTAGGCATACACATATGTATGAATATAGCATATCTATATTTGTGTTGTGTATGTGTACACTTTTGTGAGCAGGCAACAGAATTTCATTTTTAATGTGTGCCAGAGTGCCCACAGGAAAAAAAATGACAATAAAGGTTATCTTTACCTTTATTATCACTCAGATTGCCCCCAGAATATCCCAGAAAATCAATCCTTGTTCATCTTGTTTCTACCACCATTTCCTCCATCACATTCCATCTTTAATTAGATGCTATGAAGATGGTTTTGCTTTTCTCTGGAGCTATGGACAGACAATGCTCCATCAGTGTGAGCTTCTATTTTTCCTACCTCCTGGGCTTTCCCTCTTCCTGCTCAAATTTACCATGCCACAGCACTTTGCCATCATTCCACCCATTTTTCAGAGGGGTGTCATTTTGCTCTTCACACAATTCCTATTTATTGCTTTTGTTGCTCCTGCAGAAGCAAACGCAGCGAGGAAACACCAAGGAGAGAGGAGTTGGGAGCTGCTAAGAATGTCGATATTTCCATTTCCTTCTTTGTCAGCAGAATAGTCTAGCTTTCTATGTCAGCACTAGGCCCATAGAGCAGCTGGGACGTCACAATGCTGCAAAACTGTTGTACAGAAGAAAAAGGCAAAAGAGCTTTGTGGAAGTACCCTCAGAATAATCTGTCCACATTTAAAGCACATCCTTCATATACTTCACACACCCAAGTGTAGTCTTTTTTTTTTAGTTCATCCACAGAATACCACAACTCTTGGCAGGTTTTATAGCCCAGGATCCACCCTCTATATATCTCAAGCAAAGAAAACAATTTTCCACCGAAATCCAATAGTGATATCATATTGTGAACCTCAGCTACACTTCCGCATTCCATGGGAGCAGTCTGTTATCCATGGGAGGGATTTCTCTTAATATCCATCTCCTCCTAGCACTTGTAATCAGCTTCAACATAATTTCCATTTGAACTCAGGACACATGTTTTTCTTTTCTCCTATACCTTCATTGATACAGAGTATTTTGTTCATGGAGCCTCCAATGTTCTAGTGTTTTGGTAATGCCGTATTTAAAACTCATCACTCCTCCTGCAAAGGGTTAGCCTGAAGTCACTCAGAAGGCTTTCTGAATGCAGGTTTACTGCTTCATCCTGGAGCATTACTTCTTTCTCTTGTTGCCATCCCTCCTGTCCAACGAATGAATAAGATTTTCATTGATAATTAATTGATGGATTGTGTGCCCTCAAGTTAGTGTTGATTCTTACATAAATAGATGTTCTCCTTGATGATCTGTCCTTAAACTGGTCCTTCAGATCTTCCAATGGTGCATCTAAAATTGTGAGTTCTGTCATCTTGATGCTGGTCATTCTCTTTTTTTCCCCTTCCACCTTCCACACCTTTTCCAGAGAGCTGATTCTCTGCATAAGGTGTCCAAAATAAGATAATTTGAGCCCTGTCATTTGTAGCTCAAGTGAGAACTCTGGGATGATTTGTTTGATATTTTCTTGGTTTTCTGTGGTATTAATGTTGGAGTATTAAATATTTTCCAATATTAAAGTTCAAAGGTATCAATCTTCTTCATATCCTGCTTCTTCAGAATTCAGCTTTTGCTTCCATATAGTGTCACAGAGAATACCATGGCCTGCACTAGTCTGATTTTTATAGCAAGAAACACATCAAGGCATCTGAATATCTTTTCCAAGACTTTCCCACATGCTCTACCAAGTGCTAGTCTGCAGTGAGTAGCCAAGGAAATTGCAGTTAAACGAGAATGATCCTGGAAGCATTGACCAGTCAGAGC
The DNA here is from genome assembly GCA_009733165.1 of Naja naja. Taxonomy (NCBI): domain Eukaryota; kingdom Metazoa; phylum Chordata; class Lepidosauria; order Squamata; family Elapidae; genus Naja; species Naja naja. The sequence goes on from CM019149.1 coordinate 209,524,814, forward strand.
AAATGCTGTAGCACCAGTCCTTGGAGAGAATAAAAATAAATTTAAATTAGTTAAAAATGCAGACTTTTTTTTGAAATTCTGTCTTTCAAGAGTCAGTCACAGGTTATTCATTCTTGCAGAAATAGCCTTTCCTGATTCACCCTCTGAGCCAGTTCAATCAGGGAAGCTACTGGATACAGGGTGGGCATTATACTAGCAGTCATTGTTCTCATGGCTTCAATGACAGGTAGAGGTTTGCTCTGCCTGAGGGGAAAAATTTGGAGAGCAACATTCTTTTGGATTACACTCCCAATCTCTCCCAACTTCACATACATGAGATGGATAGTCCTCAAACACAATCCTTAGCAATAATTTTCTTCTCCCAATCCCTTGCCATCCCTGACTAATAGACACTTAAATTGGGGAGCCTCCAGTCTCATGCTCAAGTATGTTGGCATCTTCCAGACAGACAATATAGACTTCTGAGACAGAAAGCTTTGTAGTGTCATTTTTACTTGTGGTAGAATGCTAAGAGAAGGTGCAAACTGTTTCCGTAAACAGGAAAACAAGCACTGGAATTTTCTTTTACAATCAGTTGTGAAATTGTAAAAAAAAATCTAAAACCTTGAATGGAGATCAGGCAAATTGCCATGGGGAGGACCAAATGATCTCTGCTTCCCCCAAATAATGGTCCAGCAGGGATCCTGTAACAAACATGGAAGTATAGAAGCATGATGAGTTGAAACACCATTCATTCATCACAATTGGAAAAAAAAACCTGGCTCATTAGCAACTTGACCTTATTGCTTCTCTTGCTTGTCAAAAAACATTTGCCATTTCAGTCATTACCTATTTCTCCTTCAGATGTGTTCTTTATAGGTTACCGTAACTGGGCTGCAACAATCTGAACCACCAGTAGATGGTAGCAAAGATACACAGAAATCTGTAGCTTTTGATCGCCATCTAGCGGTGGTGCAGATGTTTGCAGCGCAAATAGAGTAACCCTAGTTCTTTGCACCCACATGGTATTTTATTGCATTCTTTGTCTTCTTCCCACTAAGCACCAATTTCGTTCTCGAGAGCTATGAATAAAGCACTTCAGTCAAGATCCTGACCTGGACCATGTTTCTGAATAGCAAACCCAAAAGGAACTTAGCACTATTCCACTGAATATGAATCAATGTCTGCTTAATCACCTCCACCCGGTTTTCTTCCTTTCAAAGATACATTGATGGTGGCAAGAATGCCGTTTTGTTGCAGCTGTTGTTCAAATAATTTGGAGTCAGAAAATCCGGCTGAACCTTCCAACAGATTCAAAGCTACTTTCTCCTTCTCTGTCATTAATTCTCCTTGAACCGCTCACTATTTTCCTCAGATGGGAGCGTTACAATTGCCAAGCTATCTTTCAGCATATTTCACTTCTATTTCCTTCCTGTTTACAGCTCCTTGAAAACACATTAAAATACCTTCTTTGCCTTTCTCGGTGGCTTCCCCCTCCCACCTTCTTCTGTCTCTGGTATGTGATAGTGACTTATTTTTAAGGAGTCTGATCAGTTAGCATTCCCAGCCTTTCTTTCTTTTAAGAAATGAAAAGGGAGATTGAAGCATAGGTCCTCCTTTTAAAGTAAAAAATGGCATGACTTTTACATTTTGTGAATATGCCCCTTGAATCAAATATATAGCCTTCCGTTAACTGATTGGCAGGGAAAAGAAGAAGAAAACACAGCACAAAGAGTGCATTTTGATCATCCATAATTCCTTAAATGTCCAACGCCATCTCCTACATTTAGGAATGCAATTTGCGCCTCTAAACATTATGGAAGATGCATGTATGCACTTAAATCACCACTGCAGGCTTCACGCTTACTGTTACGCCTCAGCCTCATTTAGAATTCTTTTTCTTTTAAAGGATTTTGTTCTTTGTGCAACACACTTACGCCTGTTTGGCATCTGAGCATGAAGCTTCGTGGTGAAATAATGGTAGCCATCGACTGAAGGAAACAAAAAGTCCTAGCTGCTTTTTCTCCCAGTGTCAAGAAAGCCGATTTATTGGCATCGTCCTCTTCTTATAAGTGCACAATGGGGCATCGCAGTTCTGTCCCATATTTCTTAGGCCAAACCAAAAGATTATTTTTAAAAACAAAAACAAAATAAACAAAGGGTCCATCAACAAAGCATCATCTGTATTCAAAAGCATAATCGAGACTGGAAACTAAAAATCACACCGAAAGAACACTCACAACAAAGCCCACCATGTGATTTGTGAGCACAGAAAGATCTAGTTAGTTAGTTAGTTGACTTTATGGTCAATGCACCTTGTACAACGAAATCAAACACCATTTTCAGTGCACATCACGACCATGAAAATAAACACAAAAACACATCCTTCACGCTCCACACTCCACACATTGAACTGAAATCTACTCTTCAAGGAGAGAGTCAACATTTTAAAACTCCAGCTTCATTATCTATGGGTTGCTTATATCCACATTGCCCTGGATGGGTTTCTTATCTTGGGATAGCTTCTTCTTACAAACCAGCTTGCACTTTCAGGTCCTCAATAAAGTATCTCCTGTCCACACCAACAGAGAGTGGACATCTCTAACATCAATAGTAAATTCTGCTTCTTCTTCTTTTTTTAAATCTCAATGTGCAACATTTGTTGGGGTCTAAAAATGCAGGTAGAGTGGAGGGCAAACCTCCTGCTTCTTACTATTAAAGACAGTGCTTAAAATGGTGATATTTAGTTCTTGCACAGCCAGTACAAAAAACAACCCAACTGACCACTGGAAAAAAAAACAAGGGACAAATGAAAGCCAGCACTCCTATTCAAAAGAATAATCTGTTACACAGGAAGGAAATGAGGAAGTGCTACAAAAGGATTGGGCTATTATTTCTATGTATGGGCTTTTTCTCCAAAAGCAACAGTTGCTAGAATTCTTTCATTATGGCTTCCTAATATTTGTTCAATAAAGGCTTATTTATAAGGAGCTGTTGAGCTCTTATGAGCATACCTAATTGATTACTGTTCTACTTATTGAATGAAGTCTGACAAAAATTTTTTAATTATCCAGGCCTTTAATATTATATTTGGATATTGATTTATATGCTGGCTCTTCCTAAAATGGTTGGCATCTTAGAGTGAAAAAGAAGGATGTATTTCAAGCAGTTACACTTTGAATATTATGGTTTTTATTGTTTGTTTGTAAATTTTCCAGAGGCCCTCTGCCATATGGGGATTTATAGGTAAGTGACCCACACTATGAATTGCATCTGGAAGCCAACAAGCAACCACTGCAGCTCTTGAAGCAGAATGTCTATGGAAATTCTCAGTCATCCAGGTCATGGTTGTCCCAAAGGTGCTTTTTCAAGAGGCAACTGGACTTTCTTTGCTTTTCCCTGAAGACCTTCTACTTCTCAACTGAAGAAGCTTGTTGAATGAGAAACGGAACGTCTTCAAGGAAAAACAAAGCAAGTCCAGTTGCCTCTTGAAAAAGCACCTCTGCAACTCTTGGAGTAGAGGTATTTCATGGGCATACCAAGCCATATTCATCACTTCCCATGCTACCACATTTTGGATCAGTTGAAGCTTCTGGTTGGTCTTCAAGGGCAGCCCCATGGAGAAAAAGCAAGTCAAATCTCTGACATAGTTGCTGGAAGTGTTTATGTGCTAGCACATGTGTGTAAGAGAAAGAGAGAAACTATGAAAGAATGGGAGCACTATATTGATTGATAGGCTAACTCATTGCTTCAGCTATCACAACTGGATTTTCAGAGCAGGTAAAATGATTACTACCTGATGCATCTCTGCCAGACAATTTCATTCAGTGATTGTTCAAAGTTACAGCAGTGCTGAAAAAAAGGAACTTACAGTATGACCATTTTTCACACTTACGATCGTTGCAGCATTTCTGTGGTCACGTGATCAAAATCCATAGGCTTGGCAACCGGTTCATAGTTATGATGGTTACAATGTCTCAGGGTCATGTGCTTACTTTTTGTGACCTTCTAACAAGCAAACTCAATGGAGAAACTAGATTCATTTAATGACAACTGCGTTACTAAATTAACAACTGCAGTGGTTCACTTAACAATTGTGGCAAGAAGGGTCATAAAATGGAGCAAAATTCATATAACAAATGTTTCACTTAGCAACAAAAATTTTGGCCTCCATTGTTGCCAGGTCCACCATCGTGTCCTGCCATTCTATTGGAGGGGAGGGAGGGAGGCTGGCTGGAATTTTTCACATGCTTTCGCTTTTGCTGTAACTGCTTGGGAATTAGGGAGGGGGATTGTCTTCAGAGATGGAGTGGACTCTCTCCCAGATGGTTCTAGCCTGGTTCCAAGGCCCTCATGCCTGAGAGTGACCTGTTATCTGCCTAGCACCTCAGCATTCTCAAAACATCCTTGTGGCATCACATTGGCTGCCGGTGGATTCGTCAGTGGGGTTCGGTTGGGGGAAGTGGAAGCGGAAGGGGAAGAATTGCTTTGTGCTTTGCACGGGACCTTCAGATTCCACTTGACTGTACTGCAACCACTTTCTCTCAGTAAAAGTTCTTTTGATTCAACTCAATGGAATCAAGAATTTTGCTTTCCTAAGGGACCAGCTGGGGCAGGTCCTTACAGTTGTGGTCGTAAGTTGAAGATTACCTATAATAGGAAATGTGTCAGCTTTATTTCAGAATTATGTTAGAGGGTAAGAATACAGGCATGCTGTCTTGTGAAAGGGAGTACAGAATTGTGTGTGTGTGTTCAGTTTACTGTATTTGCAAAACAATTGAGATGAAATTGACTGCAGGAGCCATCTTGCCAGCCTGAGGTTTTGATGATGCGTGCTTTGCGGATCCAAAGGTCTGCCGACTCATTAGTACCAGCATAAAATGGTAATGTTCTAGCATTCCCATCAAAGAAAACCTTGCCAAAAGAGTTTAGCATTTTACAAACTGAATGTTGGACAAGGATGAGATCTCACTACCAGCTCCGAGAGCTGGGGAAGTTTATGAAGCAGAAAGTATGGAATGAGGAAAAGATTGGGCCAGTGATAGCTTCCTGGCTTGCAATTCTTTTTAAGAGGTGCTGATGGTATGGACTGCTCCAGCAAAAGGAGGGCCAGACTCATTTGAGGCAGGAGCATGAAATTGGCTGCAATAAAATTATGCATTAAATGTGCATTATGCTTAATAATACCATGTTGCACTTCTTGTGTTTACTCGGTGCCTATTCAGGCTGATCCAATTTTTTAAAGTTCTCCAATTGGGCTCCTATCAAGTTCTAGCCAGAGGTTGCATTTCATTTGCTGTTAGTGGATGTCTTCATTATTTTGTTAAGGCATTTCTGCTTTATAGTCATGATGACTACATCTTTTTGTAAATGCTCTTGATTATTCAACCTCTTGTAAGGTCACTATTCCAAAAACATAAAAATAAAAAAAACCTCATAGATGGAACATTTGACACACAAACTACCAGTAGCTGGCAACTCAAGAATTGTTTGAAAACATACACACAAACGCACACACAAAAAGAAACCTAGGATGTATTTCGAAAAACACAGTGGAGGTAATTTTATGTTGCTCACTGAAGGTGTTTAAATGAGCTTTCGGAAATAATGGGTTTGAGTTCTGAAAGTAGGAGACTAAGTGAAGAGCTAAGAATATATGTTTAGTACCATATGTGGTCAAGACTGTACCAAACTGAGAGTTGGATTGTTTTAATCAGAAACAATGATAGGTGTTTTCAAGCTGGAAAAATATATATTACTGCCCATCTGTTCTCCAGTGCTGAGTTCCATGTGGGTATAATAGGAGTACAGAACCAGGTTTATGATAAAAAAAAAAAACTTACTTTCTCTCCCTCTGCTGCTCCTTGGGCCCAAAAAACCCCCTGCAGCTCTGGTTACGCGTTTCTCTTACACAACTTTTAACAGAAAGTTTATATACTTCTGCTAAGATGCATTTCAACGTTCCCGAACAGATTAGTTCTTCAAGAAGAACTGGGTAGTTTTCCATTGCTGGAAGGAAAATCAATATGGCATCCTAGCAATAAGATTAGCCAAAGAGTTAGAGTTAAGCTGTTTGAGCTAACAAGCAAAAGCAATGTGGTAACAGGTCCCAAAACTTCTCAACTAGGTTAAAGAAGAGTGGCAAACTGATGGCGCTAGGCTCTGGGCTCACCCAAATGGTCAGTTTTCCATCTCCCAATTCTTCTGAATGCAATTTAAAGTACACTTACAATTGATCCTGAATGTTTTGACTCTTTTTAGATCTGTTCAGACATCAAAATCCTAAGAATGTATTTGTACACTTAGAGTTTACAAAGTACCATTGTCTAGTCTCTTCTTTTCAGTAGCTGAACCCAATAACTGTGCCGCATCCCAGCCCATTCTCCTAGGAATAACAGAGTTGGAAGGGACCTTGGAGGTCTTCTAATCCAACCCCATGTTCAGGCAGGTAACCCGTTTCAGACAACTGGTTGTCCAATTTCTTCTTAAAATGTTCCAATGTTAGAACATCCACAACATTTGGAGGCAAAGCATTCCATGTAAACATTTATCCCATCATCCACTTCACAAAAATAAAATATGATAAATTGCTACTATTTCCTCATGTTTGAAGGACACTTCCATTGCCCTCCAAACTCCTCTATGTTGTCAATTCTGCCTTTGGGCTCTTCTGTTTACTACCAGCGTGCCACAATGATGGGAGTAGCAGCCCAGAACAGAACACCCTGCAAGCTTTAACTCTTTCTGAAGCAGCACTTGTTGTCTTGAAATAGCATCTTTCTCTCCATTGAAACAAAGACATGAGTGCAAAAATAAACCAAGACTGCCTGTACTTACAAGCTCCAAGTTGTAATCTCATCTGACAATGGGGAGCTCATCTGGGTTCCTCACTGCCAAGGCTGTTGTTATTAGAAAACTGCTTTCTCAATAGTTTGAAAGTTTTGAACCCAAAACTTGGTGCTATGTCATATGATTCATGTGCTAGAGGTCCCATTTCAAACCCCAGCATCTCCATGGGAAAAGATCAAATACACAAGCAGGTAATAATGAAGATCAGGTTTATTATCAACCCCTTTGGTTGACAGCACTGTAACGAGTTTATATACACAACGCACATAATACATAATTATATATACATAAATGCATACATATCTCTAGACATCTGCTAGAATAAAAAAGGCAGTAATGAACAATAGATAAATAACCTTTCTGGGTTAAAGCTCTGTATCCCTACCATATTATAATATTTACATTAAACTCTATTATATTTTGCAATATGGTTTTAATTCTATTCAGATGATCATGATACCCATATCTGAGATTTAATAGAAAGTATTTTTTTCCAGCTGCATCCAAAATTGGTGATTAGTTTGAAGGAAGCGGGAACATTTGAATTATATGCTCTACTGTATATGGATGAAACTCAAATACTTTGGCCACCAAATGAGAAAAAAGGACTCACTGGAGAAGACCCTAATGCTGGGAAAGATTGAGGGCAATAGAAGAAGAAGGGGATGACAGAGAATGAGGTGGCAGGATGGAGTCGCTGAAGCAGTAGGCATGAGCTTAAATGGACTCTGGAAGATGGTAGAGGTCAGGATGGCCGGGAGGAACATTGTCCATGGGGTCATGATGGGTCAGACACAACTTTGCAACTAACAACAACAACTGTATATGGAGATATCTAAGATCCCTGCAAAACAGTTGCGATGAATATTTCACTAATATGTCAAGCATGAGTCAATCACTCACACCTTGGTTACTTCCTAGTTGAATTACTACAACACACTCTACATTGTGCTGTTCTAAAAGACATCTGGAAATTGCAACTGGTCCAGAATGCCACTTCACAGACAAGTGTGGCATCATATGGTTTGATCACATTAGGGTATCTGCCTATTCCACCAAATCCAATAGAGTAGGTGCACACCAGAACCCCTCCCTTAAATTTTCTAACTTGAAAGGATATAGGAAACTCACCCCAAAATTCAGCTTCTCCCCATCAGTTGGAACTTCTGAAAAGCCATGAAGAAGCCTTGGGCTCTTTCCCCAAGTGCTGGGGATGCATAAAATCAGAATTCCATGAAACTATGGGGAAGTATTGTTTTGGGATTACCCTGATTTGTAGTTTTGTAGATTTGTCATTACTATTGTTTGTTTATATGTTTTATGCTGTGAGCCACCCAGGCTTACTGTATATACGATCGATTGGCCCATAAATTTTATATATATATTCAATGAGGTCCCACTCGCCATCTTCAGGCTGGTGCTTTCGGCTTTATGCTTGTGCGAGCAAAGTGTGATTGGAGCTGTTGTCTCTCTATAAATACTGGTGGGGAGGTGTGGTGTGCTGGAGGTGTGGTGTGTAAGCGGGTTGGTTGGCTGTGTTGTTACTTCTTGATTGGTTGATGGAGTTGATATTTGCAGATTGGTTGGCTCTTTTGTAAGACCCTGTGTGGCTGAGGTACTGGCTGTGTGTCTTTCAGCCTTTTGTGTTGTAATGACCTGCGTAATGGGCTGTGTGATGACCTTCTGAGTTCTATTGTTGTGACATCCTGGGTCTTGTGCTGTAATCTCCTGGGTCGTTGGCTGTGTTGTAACATCCTGAGGTTTTGTGGTGTAACCTCCTGAGTTCCATGATGTGATATCCTGAGCAGATGGCTGTGATGTAACATTCCGGGCTTTGGTTTGGCTCCAAGTTTGAGGTCTGGTTATGTGTTCATGGCATGTGTCAGTTTGCTTAGTTTGGGGGTTGGAGGGTGTAGCAGCTGGTGATGCAGCCGTGGTCTGGTTTCTGGATGGTGGTTGTCTTTCATCTATGGGATGGGTTTGGGTTTGAGTCTGGTGAGGGAGATTGGTGGTGGCATCATGTGTTGTTTTGGGTCCGGTGTGGCTGGGACTCGTTTGTTGATTAGGGCTAGTTTCCAGATGTCTGGTAGGTATTGTCCCGTTTATTCATGTTATGGGGGTGTTTCTCTATTTCAATGGCTTCCCTAATTATTCTCTTGTTGAAGTGTTCAGTATTGGAGATTAATTTGGTTCCCTCAAAATCAATTTCATGTCCTGTGGCTTTAAGGTGCTGGAAAAGGGAGGAAGTATTTTCTTCTTTTCTGACTGCGTTCTTGTGTTCTGCGATGCATGCATTTACTCTCCTGTTGGTTTGTCCAATGTATGTGGCTGGGCAATATATATATATATATATATATATATATATATATATATATATATACACACACACACACACACAACCAGTCCTATGTCATAACCATAACCGCTTAATCTGCTAGGATATATATATATATATATATATATATATATATATATATATATACAACACACACACACACACACAACCAGTCCTATGTCATAACCATAACCGCTTAATCTGCTAGGATATAGCAAATAGTGTTTTCTTGTCCAGACAGAGAAGACTGAGCTAGAACTGGTACTTCCTTAGTAAAAAAAAATGTGACAATGCAGTACAGAAATTTATGTGCTGTCTTTTATCAAAAGTTGGCCAGAGGTGGTAATGGAAGCAGAAGTTGCTTTAGCAGGCAAGCACTTGAGTTGCTGATAGGTTACCTGTCACTGATATAGTGTGAACAGCTTACATTGGTGAGATCAGCTAGCCAATCATCATAAACACAGATGTATGTGCTTTATCCTGCCTCTCTATTTTTGTTCCCACAGGTTTTTTAAATTATTTCAGTTCCTTTCCCTCTCCCTTCTCCTTCAGTCAGAAGTGATTAAAAATTAATCAAGTTTTAGAAGATATAGCAATCAGCTCTTACTTCCCCCGTAAGTGCTTTATGATCCAGAATTAGAGGGATTTGCTTTTCAACACAAAACACAAATTAATAAAACCAGGCGGAGACGTTCCAGAAGGATCTGAATGGTCAGGATGCTGGACAGCCTTGGTTGAAGACAATGGCCATTATGGCACTAATTCGTACTAGAGGAACTCTCCCTACCAATCAAACAGCATCAGGCATTAAATCTCTTGATCCAATTCCAGGGTCTGCTGGGACACCAAGGTTTCTACAGCTTTATGAATATTCAATGGAGTTGGCCACACAAATAGGGAAAAACACTCTTCCCCAAAACAGATACAATTGCAGAGCAGGTACACTTCATAGGTTGCACAATGACAGTGCTTTACAATCAGGACCCAGAGTGTGTCAATTCAGTAAGATCTAAAGAGGTTGACACAACCTCTTTAGATCTTACTGAATGGGCAGGAAAAAAAGTGGTCTTACAGATAAGTTGCTCGCCTAATATGAATATAAATCAATGTGTTTGCCTAATATGGATATTTTCTCTAGTCCTGTATTGTTAGTTTCTGTGAAACACCCTTAAAACTGAGTGTGAATTTGAGAGCTTCAATTCACTGAAATAAAATAACTGGGAGGAACACTTATTGGCTCAATGATATAAGCATAAGATTTTGCATATTTCAAAACGAACAGTTGGTGACTGATGGCTGCATGCCAAAAACTTGTTGGATAACGAAGGAGTTAAGGAAGTAATTAATAAAGATTTAGAATTATCTGCCAGTTAACGTAAGGAAAAAGTGATAATTAATTCAGATCCAATATGGATGCCTTTTTCCCATCCATAAGTTGTATGAAGCATACTTGCTATTTCAATTATAATGGTGATATGTGGAGATGGGGGAAATCTAAGGAGTCCAAGAATATTAAAGACTTAATATTGACTTAAACATTGTGAAAGGCATATAATTGATGCACCTATTTCTATAGCAGCTACTTTTTTGGTATTGTCATGTTAATTGAATTGTTTTAAAAGCCATACAATAAATATGTCCCATCCCCAGATCATATTTACAATTTTGAGCACAATGTTAGGTGATACCCTCAAATGTATCCTGCTAGTTTTGCAATGATGTGGTGTGAAGAGGAAAATGGAAATTGTAATGGTGATGTATTTATTTATTTATTTATTTATTTATTTATTTATTTATTTATTTGACTTGTATGCCGCCCCCTCTCCAAAAAGGACTCGGGGCAGCTCACAATTAAAACCGACACAATAAATTAATTATTTAAAATAGAATTAAACTAACCAAGCCAAATTAAACTAAAAACCCATGTATAATTAAGTATAATTATATATAATTAAGTATATGTATCACAAGGTCCTGAAGTGAAAAGTCTCCAAATCTTCTGAAACATCAAGTTTTCCTACTAGTCTTCAAAATCAATTGCATTACAGAATGATGATGATGATGATGATGATAATGATGATGATGATGAAGAGGAGGAGGAGGAGAAGAAGAAGAAGAAGAAGAAGAAGAAGAAGAAGAAGAAGAAGAAGAATTAAATTTATTCAATTTATATTCCACTCAACTCATAGTGACTCTGGAGGACATATGATGATGTTTTTGTTCTATTACAACTGTTGTTTTCTAAACAAAGTAAAAGTCTTGACAATTTTGAAATAGAAACCTTTCCCCCTAGATTTCAAATCAAATAATGTTGAATTATTATTGCTGTTATTGTTGCTGTTACGATCTTATTGTCATTGTTGTTCTTTTATTAAAGTCATTCATGTGGTGAAAAGAGACTCTGTGATGAAGAGTTTCCAAGAAGCTTCATGTTTATTTCCTATGTTGTTAAAAAAAAGGTTGATTGGTTATTTACCGATTTGATTTATATCCTGCCTTTCTCCTCTGAAGAAACACCTAAATAAAATTTAAACTAAAGCAAGATATAAAGTGATAATCACATATTAAAATTAACAATAAAACAGAGAGAAAAAAATTATGGAAGTGTGTCCAACCCACGGCCTGTGAGCCATATGTGGCCCTGGATAGCTAGTAATACGACCCCCACATGAAAATTAAAAAAAATATTTGAAGAAGAAAGGAAGTTTGTTATTTATACATTAATTATAATATATATTTCATATGCTGTTCAAGACAATTCCTTTTCTTTCAGTGAGGCCCAGGCAAGCCAAAAGGTTGGACAACCATGATTTATAGCAATTAAAATGCTAGTAAAGAGTTGCTGTTGCTGTTGTTTTGATCTGCAACAAAGCAGGCTATTAAGCCGAGAGCTGGTTTTGTAGATAGTCAGGTCCTAAGTCATTTAGAGAGAGCCAGTGTGGTGTCATTTAAAGCACCAGGCTAGAAATGGGGAGGTTATGAGTTCTGGCCTATAGGCATGAAAGTGGCTGGGTGACCTTGGGCCATATTTTCTCTTAGCCTTAAGAAGAAGAATCCGCCTCACCAGGAAGACCAAGACCAGGAAATCAATTTCACAGGAAGACTAAAAGGCCTTTTACATAACGTGGCTATAATAATGGAATCTGACAAGTTTGTTATGCTGTATCTCCTCCCCTTCTTGTCCTCATATGAACCAGGAAAGTGTCTGTCTAAGTCTCTTTCCACATACTTAGTTTATTGTGGGACTTACAGTGCTTCCTTTTGTTGCTTTGGGTAAATAGATCTTGCCTATTTCCATCAAGGTCACCTTCCTTACCATTGCATCAGGCAATGGTAACCCATTTCTGAAAATCTTGCCAAGAAAACTTCACAAACTTGCCCAGGCAAGAGAGTGAACATTCACACTAACAGATGCCACTTAGAGCTTTGAAGATAAACACCTACATCTTAGTTTGTTCCCAGGAAGCAGATAACAACCCTGTAGCTCTTTCAGTATTAACATCATCACCTAATCCTAACCATCCATATTTTGCACCCACTGCAAAACATACTATGGGGTAGGTGTAATTTAATGATACAATACCTCTTATCACCTGCAGGAAACCCCAGGTTGAATTCCTACCAGTTGCAAATAACACTGACTAAAGATGAAGGTTTGAAATCCTCTTTGATTGACAGCAGTGCCATCCAAACTGCCAAAGATGGTAAAAGCGCCCTCAGTTTCAGTTGTTACTTGCACAGTGTCCACTGAAGCAGGGGTCACCAACCTTTTGAACTTCAGGGAACACCAAACTCATAATTTTAAATCCCGCGGACCACTAATACGAATTTTGACTGACGGTGGCTTGCTGACGTTGGTGGGAAAGTTGGTCCCATATTCCAGAGCTGCAGTAGTCACAAGACTGGCCCTTTGGTCATCCCGGAGCAGCTCATCCATGGCAGGCCGGTGCACAGGCCAATTTTGTGACTACTGCAGTTCTGGAATATGGGACCGACTGTCCCACCAACATCAGCAATCCACCCCAGGGCGGATTTCCCTTCCCCACCATTGCTCTTACCTTCCAGTTCCAGCTCGCGTGGCTCTACTCAATGTAAGGTTTGTGCTTGGCTGAAGGGTGGGGGCCAGCAAGTGGGCGGGCCATGTGGGGGATGCAGCCTTGTGTTTCCGTGCAGCCTGGATTAATTGCCTTGGAGGGGTGCTTTCGGGGGGGACATTTCTCTGAGGACCACCAAAATTTTCTCATGGACCACCAGTGGTCCCCAGCCCACCGGTTGGCAACCCCTGCACTGAAGGACATAACAATGGAATATCTCCGAGATTTCTCTGAGGGAATGCAACACTCACTTAAACAATTAGGGATGTGTATAGAGTAGACTGAGCAGACTTTACAGGAATGAATGTGTCAGTAGTAAACCAGTATACCGAAAGGAAAGGGCTAAGAGAAGCCTATACATATGGCCATCTTCATAACATTTTTTTCTCAAAGGTTATGGTCAGTCAGTCATTTTGTGTCTGAGATGCTTAAATTTTCCCTAGCTGGATCTTGATTCCCGCTTCTAAAATATGAATGATAATGGACTTTTACAATAAAATCTATTGTGCCCAAACTCAGTAATCTATGCTGAATCACTAAGAGAAAATAAAAAAGAAGTATTTTTCTGGGCTGTAATTTGGGGTTTTTTTTTCTGGATGAAATTGATCAAGTACCAAAGTCTAGGCAACATTACTTAAAATCTATTTAGACTTTCTTAAAGTAAGTGGTTTGCTTTGTTTTGATTGAACCCTTTTTCCTACTTCTGTTCCCTTTCATTTTTTCCACATATTTGTTAATCACAGTTAATAGAATTCAGAAAAATGTAACTTTTATTTATTTGTATCCTGCCCTTATTATTTTTATAAAGAAATCAAGGCAGTGATCATATCCAACACACCTCCCTCCCTCCTATTTTTCCCCAACAACAACTACCCTGCAAGGTGGGTGTGCTAAGAAAGAGCACCTGACCCAAAATCACCCAGCTGGCTTTCATAGCTAAGGCAGGACTTGAACTCGCAGTCAGTGGCTTTCTAGCCTGATGCCTTAACCACTAGACCAAAGTGGCTGTCATAAATAATATATTACTTATATATAATACAATATAGAAAGCATGACACATAATAAGCAAAATATGTCTTTATGGAGATTTCTTACTACTATATTAAAATAGTAACAGGAGGATTGTATAGGATAAAGTAGAGCAGAAAGCTACTTAGAAGGATACCGAATGGTGCCATGAAATTGTAGGAACATGGTCAAAATAGAATCAAAACACACTGAGGTTTGCAAAGGAGAATTTTAAAAAATTTAACAAAATTTTGCAAAAGGGGGGGAATAAGCATATATTAAGAATAAAATGAAATCTAAAGAGAATGTAGATCCAATGTGAAGAGAAAATGGTGCTGTAGCAACAACTGATTGTGAGAATGCAGAATTTCTTTAACTAAAAAGGACTTGTAGCCTGTGTTCTCTCAGGAGGAAAATGAAGCTCTAACTGGTCAGCCTTATGACACCAAGGGAAGAATGGAACTGCACCTTTAGATAGACATGAATAAAATAATAATAATAATAAAAAACCCTAGCTAATTAAAATGAATCCAACTCTGCAGAATCAGATGGATTACACATGAGGGGACTAAAGGAACCAGGGGAAATTATTGCAAAACCACGTCTGATAATTTTGGAGAACTTCTGAAGATCTGCCCCAAATATGTCAAAATGTCAAAAAGGGAAAGAAGAGAACTTGGATAGGCATGCTACAATTACTAGTAATGGATTTGTGGCAAACAGATCATGCCAAACTACCTTTATATTCTTCTTTGATAAAGCTATTACTTTAATAGATCAAAGCATGCTATGGCTCTCAACAAACCTTCAACCAAATGTCTCAAAATATTCCCCTGAGTAAAATGGCAAAACATGACCAAACAAAATACTACTGTTACTTGGATTCATGGTACCCAAAGTATACTCATTAATGGCTCCCCTTTACTCTGGAGGAAAGTATTGAGTGGAATGCCCTATGGTTTAGTTCTGGATTTTGTGCTGTTCAACATTTTTATCAATGCCTTGGAGGAAGATGTTAATAAAGTTTGCTAATGACACAAAATGGTGCAGGTTAGCTGAAATATTATACAAAAGAGAGAATTCAAAGAATTCTAGAGAAGTTTGAACAGTGAACTTAAATGATGGAATTCCATAGGGAGAAATGCGTAATTCGGCATTGGGGTAGATAACAGGTAAGATGATGCTTGCTAGCAGTAATACATGTGAAAAGATTCTGGGTTTCCTTGTCAACCACTAAGTTGTATGTGAGCCAGAAGTGTGATGTAGCATAACGGACTTTGAGAATAATCTTGAAGAATAAGAAGAGTGGCAAGCAAGACAAAGGTCAGATAAGGGAAATCTGAGTCCAAAGCAGGAATGTAATTTGAGAAACCTTTTCAGTCTTGACCCTTCCTAGTTCTCTCTAGGATTAAAAAACAGGAAGGTACATTCAGACTTGCAAGATTCTGATACTATAACATTGTAATAAAAGTAGTATTAGCATTCATGACTTTGATTTCCTGGTCTGAATTACTTCAAGGGCTGAACTGCATAAACGTACAATCGTGCCTACCGTCCCTGTCCTGTTGTCCCCAGTTATTAGTTCCTATTTCTTGTATTTAATCTTATGTTTATTCTTATTTCTATCATATCATAAGTGTTAAGTTTGCATGAAGAGTCAGACGCGAGGAGTTCCAGCAAAAGACTTTATTAGTGACTACAGCTCGAATAGACCCGTCCTGGCTTGGCTACGGCTGCTTCTTATAGCCTGCAGCCGTAGCTGCCAGCCAATGGGAGTGCAGGGATTCTTCCCGCACTATTTAAACCAATACCATTTGACATTTTACAAGAACAGTTCAAATAAACCAATAACATTCAAACCTACATACATAACACCCCTCCCCACTAGGTTCAGTCCATACCAAACCCCAACCTATCTAATGTATTCCTTTAAATAGGTGGGGCTCTTACGTGCGTTGAGACCTTCGTGGTTCAGAAGCTTTAACGTTCTCACCCAGTGAGAGAGGAAATGTGTCTGCTGACATTTCCCTGTTGGGACTTCCTGTGAAAGGAGACCCTGTTGAATTGTTAGAATCTGGTCTCTCCTCCCAACCCATCTCCATTCCAATGTCAGCACCCAAGTCAGGTAGTGATGTGCAATCTTCCACTTCTAAGGATGGATCTTGGCTTTGTGACAGGGTTCGGGATGGTTCCTGTCAATGGCTCGTTACACATGGGGTTGATTCCTGTTTGCTGATTTTCCTCCTGTTCCCCCTTCCCCCTAGAAGAAACATCAGGTGAGGGACCTAGAGGGAGACAGGGGCGATGTTCTTGAGGGACCCTGGATCTAAGTTGGTCAATGTGCCTGCTCCAGAGAAGGCCATCCTCTGTTTGTACCCTGTAAGAACGAGGGCCTGTGATGTGAGTTATTTCAGCAGGAATCCACAAAGGGTCACCTAGAAGGTTCCTAGCATAGACAGAATCTCCCACACTAAAAGAACGAACTTTGGAAGTGGAATCCAGTGGTGCATTGGGTGCGTAAGTGGGATGGAGGCGGTCAAGGGAAGACCTAAGTTTCCTGCCATACAGATATTCATGAAATTTCTTAACAGCTGCAACAACTGCTAAAGCCTCCTTGTCCAATTGGCTATAATTCCTCTCTGCTTTGGACAGCGTGCGAGAGTAAAATGCAATTGGGGCTTCCCGTCCATTGGGAAGCCTGTGACTCAAAAACCCCCCCACTCCAAAAGGGGATGCATCACAAGTCAGAACAACAGGTAAATTCTCAGAGAATTGTATCAACACAGCATCAGACGTGATTAGTCTCTTAATACTGTTAAATGCTGACTGTTCCTTCCGCCCCAGATCCAAACAGCATTCTTATCAAGTAGGCGATGTAAGGGCTCAGCAATAGATGCTTTGTGAGGTAGAAACATGTGGTAAAAGTTAATAAGGCCAAGGAAGGCCTGCAAATCTGCCTTGCATCGAGGTTTAGGGGCTTCATTGATTGCTTTAACCTTGGCATCAGTAGGATGGATGCCCTGCTTGTCAATCATATACCCCAGGAACTCAACTCTGTCTGTTTTGAGTGTGCATTTGTCTTCCTTGACTTTTAAACCCGCTTTTCTGAATCTGGTAAGGACTTCTCTGAGTCTTTCTTGAAGCTGAGTGTCATTTTCAGCAGAGATTAATACATCATCAAAATAAGGTACTACCCCTGGCAGTCCTTGCAACATTCTTTCCATAAGGCTCTGAAAAATGCCAGGTGCCACGCTTACTCCAAATTGTAGTCTCTTACATTTGAAGGCACCTCTATGGGTCACAATTGTTTGTGCCTCTGCAGTGGCATCATCAACTGTTAATTGTTGATAAGCCTGAGCCAAATCCAGTTTAGCAAATACTGTACCCCTGCCAAGGGAATGGAGCAGATGATGCACAACTGGTACAGGATATGCGCTCTGTTGCAGCGCATGGTTAAGTGTCCCCTTGTAGTCACCACAGATTCTCACTGACCCATCAGACTTGACTGGTGTGACTATGGGTGTTTCCCATCTGGAGTGGTCAGTAGGCTCTAAAACCCCTTGAGCAATGAGTTTATCTAATTGTGTATCAATTTTTCCTTTAAAGCAAATGGGACCCTCCTGGGCTTTAAACGAATTGGGGGCACCTTGGGGTCTAGGCTGAAAGCAATAGGGGTCCCCATATACTTGCCCAGTCCTTCGCTGAAGACCTCTGGAAACTCAGACTTCAAGGACTCTTCCCAGTCAGAACTGCTCACGTGATGGATGCCAGTCACCTCGATGCCAAGTGGCTTGAACCACTCAAGTCCCAGCAAACTTGGGCGATCCTTGTCCACGATGGTCAGGGGCAAACGTTTGGTGTGGCCTTTAAACTGCACGTTGAAATCTCTCGCTCCAACTACTGGAATCTTGTTCCTTGGTAGTCTTTGAGAGTCAGTGCTTGCTTCTGGAAATGCTTTTTCTGAATTTTGGGAAAGAGTCTGTGGATGGTGTCCCATGACACCATAGATAAATAAGAGCCTGAGTCCACTTCCATTTGGCAAGGTCTTCCTTCAATAAACACCTTCACATGAACTTTTCTGCTTTTTAAGGGTGAAGAATGACCAATAGTGATTGTTTGGTGTGTTTCACTCTTGCCATTTGCTTCTAAATTTCGCCCCATTTTTCAATGAAATTGTTGGGCTTAAAGTCTCTATCAGGGAATTTCTTCCTAGCTGGTGGAGTTCTGGATGATTTGCAGACTCTGGCTATGTGACCCCGTTTCTCACAACGTAGGCAAATGGAGTCAAAGAACTTGCAATCAGTGCGGGGGCCCCCACAGCCTCTGCAATAGAACCCTTGCCTGTTCTTCCCAGAGTCTTTTCTTTTCTTTTCCATTCTGAGTTTAAAAATCCCTCTTCTGCCTCACTGCCATCAGAATCAGAGTCTATTTGTTCGCAATGAGTAGATGTGGATTTATCCCCATCAGAATGGCTTGAGGCCTGGCTTGAAGCCTTGTTAATCTTTTTCATGGCCGCTGCTGAGGACTTGGTGGCTTCGCTGAAACAGCTTCTTCAATGGCCTCTTTAAACGTGATCTTAGGTTTCATTAATAGTTTGCTTTGTAAAACCTTATCCTTAAGGCCTAAAACAAACCGATCACGCATGGCCTCTTCTAAGTTGGTAAAGTCACAAGCACCCCAATGTCCCTTAAACTTGCCACGAAGTCATTAACATTCTCGCTATCCCCTTGATCCCGGCGGTAAAATTCGTGTCTCTTAATGAGGCATGATACTTGTGGGGCATAATGGGCTCTCAAAAGTCTTTCTAAGTCGGGCCATTCCATTACCTTCAGCTCTGCTGCTCCCGCCAACGCCTTCGCCATTTTGAAGACTGCCGGACCGCAGTGCGTGAGAAAGACCGCCCTCTTCCGTCTCTCGGGGATGCCGGCGAGATCGTTCCCCTCCAGGAACATGTGGAAACGATCCGCATACGATTCCCAGTCTTCCGTCGCCGGATCAAACGGTGCTGGGGGGGTGTTCAGCGCAGCCATCTCACTCAGTTGCTTGTTCGTCGCGCGTCTTCTCTTCAGGGAAATCCCACCTTCGCCAGTGTTAAGTTTGCATGAAGAGTCAGACGCGAGGAGTTCCAGCAAAAGACTTTATTAGTGACTACAGCTCGAATAGACCCGTCCTGGCTTGGCTACGGCTGCTTCTTATAGCCTGCAGCCGTAGCTGCCAGCCAATGGGAGTGCAGGGATTCTTCCCGCACTATTTAAACCAATACCATTTGACATTTTACAAGAACAGTTCAAATAAACCAATAACATTCAAACCTACATACATAACAATAAGCGTTTGACAAAATAAATAAATAAATGAAAACTATAGATGCTGAAAAGGCAAATGCTATCTCGGCTAACATTAACAGGACTGCAGATTTCGGATTATAGGAAGTAACTGTTTCAATCCAGTCTGCCCTAGACAGAACCCATTTACAGTACTGTGTTTAGTTCTGGGCACGACAATTCAAAAGGGAAAATGATAAATTGCAGTAAATTAACAAAGGTTAGCAAGACTACCCTATGAAGAAAGATTAAAAGATCTAGGTTTGTTTGTAAAGATGGGTAACCTTGAGCCTTGGTGGTGCAGGCTGTTAAATGCCTAGCACTTAATTCCAGCTGCCTGCAATTAGTGCAGGCTCGAATCCCACCAGGCTCAAGGTTGACTCAGCCTTCCATCCTCTCGGGGTAGGTAAATTGAGGACCCAAGATTGTTGGGGGCAATAAGCTGACTTTGTAACAATGCCGCTTAGTAATAAGCAGACATATACAATGGAATGAAGGCTATTGCTGAGCACATTGGGTTGTGCTCCAAACATTGTAAGCCGCCCTGAGTCTTCGGAGAAGGGCGGCATACAAATATGAATAAAAAAAAGTTGAGATATGGTAATACTCTTCAAATATTTCATGGGTGGTCACACAAATGAGATATAAACTTATACTCTTATACTCTGAATAACAAGGGAAGGGACCTTGGAGGTCTTGTAATCCAACTCCCTGCTCAGCCCTATATAATTTCAGACAAATGGTTGTCCAATCTCTTCTTAAAAACTTCCAGTGTTGGAGCATCCACAATATCTGGAGGCAAGTCATTTCACTGACGAATTGTTCCAACTGTCAGGAAATATCTCCTTAGTTCTTGGTTGCTTCTCTCCTTGATTAATTTCCACCCATTGCTTCTTGTCTTGCCTTCAGGTGCTTTGGAGAATAAGTTGACTCCTCTTCTTTGTGGCAACCCCTTAGATATTGGAACACTGCTATCATGTCACCCCTAGTCCTTCTTTTCAGAAAGACGTACCCAGTTCCAGCAACCATTTTTGATATGTTTTAGTCTCCAGTCCCCTAATAATCTTTGTTGCTCTTCTCTGCAGTCTTTCCAGAATCTCAACCTCTTTTTTTACAACATGGCGACCAAAATTGGATGCAGTATTCCAAGTGTGGTATTACAAAGACATTATAGAGTGATATTAACAATTCACATGACCTCTATTAATGCAAGCTAGGACTGCGTTGGGTTTTTTGGCAGCTGCAGCACACTGCTGGCTCATATTTAAATGATTGTCCACTAGGATTCCATCTGGCAATTACTATTACACAATTACTGTATTGCTTCAGAAGGGAGGACTAGAACAATAATTTAAAACTACATGGAAGGAGGTTCTGGCTGGCCATCAGGAGGAACAACCAACTATATGAGCCATCAACCATAGAACAGGATGCTACACAATGTGACACGTCCTCCTTTTCTAGAGGTGTTCAGACAGAGGCTGGATGGCCATTTTTCAGAGATGCTCCAGTGGATCCTGGCAGGAATTTGAACTGTATGATCTCTATTGTACCTTCCAATTTTGTGGTTCAAAGTAAGTTTATTTAGAGGGACTATCAGATCTGCCCTGCAAAAATCTGGATGACTGCTAGATGGCTGCAAAGAGATGCATAAAACTCCAAGTCTCTGCTGCCATCCAGTGGTGAATCTGGAATTCTGCAGCCCAAGACTGAAAGCCCTTACTATTAGCTATTAGCAGTAAGAACTGGAATTTGCATGTTGCTGACCTGCAGAACCTGTGATTCCCTGCCCACCTCCCAGCTGAAACTGGAGCTCTCCAATGGTTGATGTCACTAGCTGTGAACTCAGTAAAGCTGTTGTTATCATTTGTCCGGGTTGCTAATACAGGATGCCTTCTCTGATATAAACACCCAGTACATTGACTTCAGTTAAGCCAAACTACTGGTAACAAGAATGTGCAATTGACAGAGCCTGTACTTTAAGCAAAATGCAAATTTACCCAAGCAATACACTTTAAAGTTCCAACCACTTCCTCTTTCTTTGATCAGCCTTAATAAGTAGAGTAGTTTTTATCTATCTACCAGCTTGTTTCTTTTCTTTATTTTGTTCTGATAGACTGAATGAACAGTTATGGTTTTTCCGTGAAAACAGAGTATCCAGACACTCCCAGTTCTTTATCCTTGCTACTTAGGATATAAGCTGTGCCCAAGGCTAAACCTCTCAGCTCAATTAGCAAAATTTGAGGGAAGCCATATATAGATAATTTAGAAAAGCTGAGAAGTATCATCATCAGAGCAAGTAGAAATGAGAGTTAAAGGCAACATCATAGGTTGAAAGAATTCTGATAACAGGGCAAAACAGTAATTAAAATTTGAAGTTTAAAACCAAAAAGCAGTCCAAATCATCAAAGATTGGAATTCACACAATTTTATTTATAGCAAGCTAGAAAGTATAATATGTTTTTATATATTATATTTTTCAGTCATTCCTTTGTTCCAGCTGGGTCTCAGATAAATAACTTTTTAAAAAAACACTAATTATACTTGCCTCTCTGTTTAAAGAATAGTCTGCACTCATTTTACCCATTACTGCCCCTGTTCTTACCAGGATCAAATTTCTAGTTTTTTCTTCCAGCACTGAGTTTAGACTATTTTTTTCCTTCTTAGTTCAATAATAGATACCTCCCAATCCTCTTTTTCTATCTGTGAAGAAGGGTTAACCAACTAATCCACAGCAGCGTAACAGTTTGTCAAAAATTGCTTACTAAGCAATTGGATGAGATTAGAATTGTTTCTTATAAGAAGGAACTTCTAACCTCTTGGATCAGCAGAAAACTTCTTTCCTACCAGATGTAATAAGCCATGAAAGTCAAAGATGGAAGAAACAGGTAGTCTGCTGAACTCTACCAAGTACCTTGTCTATATCCACACATTCTTAAACTTGAAGGTCATCCAACAGATCTGATAGTCCCTTGGTTACCTCTACAAATGGTACTGTCAAATCAACAGCCCTGATGAATACAATCGATGTGTGTCCTTAAAGTGTCCAGATAATATGTGACAGGAGCTGTCAATTCTTCTACCTGATCTCTTGCTGGGCCAAAAGTCAGGAAGCCCCAAGCCATTTGGGGAAAAAATGCATGTCACTGAGAGATCAGGATTTGTGTGAGAGAGAACAAGGAAGAGAAAATAGATGTGTGGTGACCAAAGAATCTTCACGTAGTCTCAAATGTCCATCAGAAGAGACAAGCACTTGAGATTGACACTCGAATGGACAGGAAGTCTGTAGAGAGAGAAAGGATTCCTTTAGACTGCTACCACTTCCTCTCCCCAGCCCTTTGATCTGTTCTGTGCTATTCTGAGCTGAGGCACTTCAGTCCCAAAGCCAAAACTACATATACTAGGTCAGTCTTCTCATCCATCATGGCTGGGAGAGAACTTATGACAGTGTTCACCAGCCTAACTTTTTAACAAAAGCACTTGCAGTTTGAGGACAGAAGCAAATAATACCTAACTTCTTTTCCTTTTACCTGGTATGCAAATGCCTAGTGTCATACTTTCTTCTATCTGTAATTGCTGTAACTGAAGATCTCATCCCACCTCCCCAAATTGTCATAAGTTAGCAGAATTTAGAAAGAAAGTCATCAAGAGTCCTCACCTCACCCATGAAGGGACTCTTTAATGCTATCTTTCCAAAGGTCAGCTCTGAAGGAAGAGCCCACCACTCCTGAGGAGGCCTTTAAGATGCTGTTCAGATGAAGTTCTCCTCCTTCAGATCAAGGAAAATATAAACTATTATTTCTACCAATATCCTGTGGCAACACTGAAGAGCTAGAGCAGATGAAGATAAGCTTTACCAAGCCTCTCTTCACTCAGACATCTTTACTTTTGTCATCTAGTTTAGCTTGCCAGCCTATTCCTTCCTTCCTTTGCCAAGGAATGTCCATCTGAAATAAATATTTCCCACAAATAATTGGTTTCCTTGGCCAAGGAATATCTTCTGCCACCAATGCAAGTGATTCATCCAGTGGTTTAATATTGTTACATCTCCCATAAGGGAAAAGGCATTTCTGTCCTACAGAAGGTCTCCAGAAGTAGTTTTTTGTTCCTGATCCTCTAAACTAAATTGCTGTAGATCTTCTTCCAAAGAAAACTCCTCTAGGGAAGGAGACATGAAATTCAACAGAACATGATTGTTGACTCATTCCAGGCAATAAACAAAAGAATCAATTAGATGAGTAGGAAGCACCTGCTTAAGCTTGATTTCAGGCTTCCTCTTGTTGATCTGCACTGAGGCTAAATGTGGAAACACCGTGAATCTTTGACCCTCAAAGTGCTATTTCCTTCCCAGCTTTCACTGCTTAGAACACTTTGTCTTTTTGTAAAATCTCTGCCATGGTGACAGTTCCTTGTATACCCCTGACAGTCTTTGAATAGATCTCTAGCAAAATGTTGTCTTGATCTTGTAAAACAAATAGGTTGCCTGAATTTTCCAAGGAACACAACAACACCTTGTTCTGTGGTTTAATTCAGTACTGCTAGAACATGCAAGATGAGTAGAATTGCTTAGCTGTCCTCAAACTGGTTCACTGATCTAATCAAAGTGGCAGTTGATATATGTAGATAATGAGATTCTACATCTCTGGAGGATGCCGGTGCTGAGTTTGGTACCTCACTTGTTTGCTTTTCAAGTCTTTCAATTCATGTGCCAATTTCTAAATATTGGTTTCTTGGACTGTCTACAAAGAATGGACCAGGACAGATGGACTAAACTTTGTCCAAGTCTCTTTCCCTTGGTAACATCTAGTAATGCAATACACGACATTGTTAAGTTGGATGTTTCTCCTCTTCTGCAAATAGAAACTTGTAGTGCAATAAAATGTTTTATTATTAGATGTGTTGAGGAAGAGAGGAGAAGTGATCCTTCTATTTTTAGAGATAGCTGTATATGAATGATAACATCATGTTATTTGGCTTGGTGGACTTTCTTTGGTTTTGAGCTTTCTATGTTTTAACAGTACATTTTTGAAGGTCCCAATCAGCTCGTGACCAGAGCAAGGATGTTTTTATAGCTCTGAACCACATTAGTGGAAATCAGGGCCTCTTTTAGGTTGTTGAGTTTCCTGCTATATGAAGTCTTCTCAGAAACCTATCGTTGTCAGAGAAAGAGAGACTTCCTGCAATTGCCTTAACCTTGTTCCCCGTTTCACAATCCCACAATGGATTCTTTCTCTTTGTTTTTTTAAGGCATTCATAAAAAGAATGCCTTAAAGACTGTTCCTTTGAGGGCGGGGTAATACAGAGGACACTTTAAAAATCAGTGTCAGTAAGACATACAAGAGCTCTAGTTTATAGACAGCAGCTCCAGATTGACAGCATTGCAAGATTTGGTGCTAAATTTACCTGAAGGATTTACTGTGAAACACTTCAGGGCAAAATGGAAATAAAGTAAGATGTATAAATCTTGGCCTTAAATTAACACTACATGCAAATAGGGAGTTCAGGTTAATAATCTAGGGAGCGTGACATGCCCTACACCAGACCCAGCCAGCCACCTGTGTATTGTGTCCTGCCAGGTACTCAAGAATTATTCCCCAATCTATTTGTTGATAATGGGACATTAGAAGCTCACGGTGGCCACTTGAAATAAAGCTGAAATGATGCCACCTCAAAATATATATTCACTAATGCTGCACTGGAGAGATATAAATTTCTACTTTAATTGATTCCACCCTGCATCTATTTAGTGGCATAGAACGCTAGCTATGGGAGCAACCAGTTCAACACAGATCAGCTCCTTAAACCATAAGGTCGCCATCACTTTGCATGATAATGATGGGTATTCAGGATTTCTCCTATTTTTGCGGAACGTGGATCCCAATATCTGCCAGACCACATTGTACACTTGAGGGGTTTCATGACGGGAGTGTTTCTTTGTGGACTGCTAGTAAAATGCAGGGAGGAAGTAACATCAAAAGGTGAGGTAGATTTGCATAATATTAGCACTAAATGGTGATGCAGTGCTTTAGAATGCATTATCGCAGGCTAACTCTGCCCACAGTCTGGAGTTCAATCCTGACTGGCTCAAGGTTGACTCAGCCTTCCATACTTCCAAGGTTGGTAAAACAAGGACCCAGATTGTTTGGGGCAATATGCTGACACTGTAAACCACTCAGATGTGCAGTAAAGCTCTATGGGGCAGTACATAAGTCTAAGTGCTATTGCTGTTATATTTCCTTTAGAAATAGTATAATTTCTTAGAACAAATACAGTGGAACCTTGGGTCACGAATGCTTCTGTTCGTAACCAAATCAGGTGATGACCAGAATTTTTGCTTCTGTTTTGCTTCTGGTCATGAACAGATCTTCCAGTGGCGACCAAGGAAACCCAAAAATCGTGTGGTGATTTTCTCTACTGCGGTGATTTCTCCTTCGGTGCCAATTTTTGGGTTTTTGGGGGGGAGTCCACACATGTGCAGATGGTTGTGTTTCCAGTTACGACCAAATCAGGTTGCAACCATAGTCCTGGAATGGATTACGGTCACGACCTGAGGTTCCACTGTACATTGCCTCCAGTCCTTTAATGGCTAGATGACCTGGGTGCCTGTTCAGTCTGCTGTACGCATGTTACTGCTGATGGGCCATGCAATGCTATTGTTTTTCTTTCCGCAGTTATTTTTAAACCAGCTCAAGCCATATGGAAGATTTCAAACAGAGGATGCCTTGAAAGAGAGTACTATTCTTTGACAATTTTTCAAATCAGACAAATCACTAGCCTATTGCTATGTTCCACAGTGGAAAATGTAGGCCTCTCATTGAAAAAAAAAGGTGGCTATAGGCACTGAGACATACTTGGTTGAACTTGAAAAAGCTACTTAGTGTTGGGCCTAATTAAGCTCAGGTGGAAGACAGCCATGAACTTCCATACCATCCTGGGAAGCTACTCTGTTTACTTATTCATTGCAAGTGCTTCTACATCACTTACCAGATTCATCTTCAGTCAGGTACATCTTGCCTCAGATCTCAAACTCATATTTAAAAACCCATGTTTTTAAAAGCTTCTTGAAAGCTAAGACTGTGATTGCAGTTCTTATATTGGGCACAGGAGCCTCTGCAGAGAAGGTTTGCCTCTTGTTCCCTTTTCGTTGCATCTTACAAGGGGTGGGGAGACTTAGGAACCACTCTCAATCAATCAGAATAGAGCTGGAAGGGACCTTGGAGGTCCTCTAGTCCAGTTCCCTGCTCAAGCAGGAGACCCTGTACCATTTCAGACAGGTGGCTGTCCAGTCTCTTTTTGAAAACCTCCAGTGATGAAGCACCCACAACTTCTGAAGTCAAGCTGCTCCACTGCTTAATTATTCTCACCATTACCAAGTTTCTCCATAAGTCCAGATTGCTTCTCTCCTTGGTTAGTTTCCATCCATCGTTTCTTGTCTTCTGGTGCTTTGGAAAATAAGTTGACCCGCCTCTTCTTTGTGGCATCCTCTCAAATATCATGTCAATATCTTCACCCAAGAGACATCTTGGGTTGGTAGATACTTTCTGGAGTGTCTGGTGTTATAGGTCCCTTATAAAGATGATCACCAGCATCTTGAATTAGTCCCAGAATCAAACCACTGATCAATGCAATTTCCAGGTTGTTTCAGTGAATATATGGGACTCTACTCAGTACTTTGTATAGTGTCTCCTAGTGCAACGGTTGCCAACCGGTGGGCCGCAGCCCACTGGTGGTCCACGAGAAAATTTTGGTGGGCCACAGAGAAATCTCACCTCCAGAGCACCCCCCAAATGCAGACTGTGCAGAAACACAAGGCTGTGCCACCCACATGGCCCGTGGGAACCCTCCCCGCCCACTCACTCCTTACCCAGCAAACTTGCCTGCTAAGTTGCTATTTTTCCTTTTTCTGACCATCAGCTGTTCTGCTCTGCCTGGAGATTTAGATTAGCTAGGAAGTAGGAAATGGTTAGATTTCTTGCTTTCTAGCTAGTCTTTAGATCTTTGGCTCTGCTTTTAAGCACAGCCGAACCTCCCTTAGGACTGAAGGTTCTATTATTCAATGCAGACTCACAGCAAGCAAATTTTATGTGACAGACTGAGCTAGCCAATGGCAGATAGATAGATCACTGAATGATTCTGTGAGCAACTCAATCTGCCTGCCTGCTTTGCCTGATTTTGGGTAAAAGTTGCTCTTTTTTTAATAAAAAATTCAATATTTACATACATGTTGTGTTGTGAGTTAATTTTGTGAGTTTGCTTACTAGCAAATTTTATGAGTTTGCTTGCAAGCAAATTTTATGTGACAGACTGAGCTAGCCGATGGCAGATAGATAGATCTCTGAATGAATCTGTGATTTTGTGAGCAACGCAATCTGCCTGCCTGCTTTGCCTGATTTTGGGTAAAAGTTGCTCTTTTTTTAGAAAAAAATCAATATTTATATAAATATTTATAATATTTACATACAAGCCATGCCCAGCCAGTCACATGACCAAGCCACACCCATAAATTAGGCCACGCACACCAGTTCTGAACCAGTTAGTGATCCCTGGGATTTAAAATTATGAGTTTGGTGGTTCCTAAGGTTCAAAAGGTTGGCGACCCCTGTCCTAGTGGTCAGTGTGACTAAAAACACCACCCAGAATCTACATTGTATACAAAGTGAGAAATTTTCCTTGGGTTGGGTAAAAGTGAGGTAAACCCATATGTGAGGCCAAGACATAGGATAATATCTATATCCTCTGTTCTGAGGGCTTAACAGATTATGGAGTGTATGTGTACACAAAGAGTGAGAGAGAGTATTTTGATAGATACTACATTTAGTTGCAGTTTTCAGGTGGTCTTCTACACAGTCCCATGCACAGCACATTACAGTAGTCCACTTGTGAGATGACAACAACATGAATGATTGTAGCTAGCACTTTCTGGTCCAAGAAATTTTTTTTAAGCAATGATAAAACCTTTTTATTCTGTTGATAAGAAAACAACATGGATTTGTCATGTTGTCTCCAGGATTCAAGGTCAGTGTGAGAGCGTCTTCATGAAATCAAGATGTATTAAAGAACTGGCTTTTATGCCAATTTTGTTTCCACATTTGTCAGATACTTATTAAAATAATGTTTATATTAAACAACTTCTCAGAGGCTAATTGTCTGTCATTGTCACTGAACAAAATTTTCTCAAGGAAGTAAACTATTAGTCAAGGAATTCGTTGTAAGTTCCAGTTGTGAATCAGAAGTTTATGGGGAAGGGCGAGTTGCAAAAGTTTTAATTTTTCAGAATTCTTTAAAAAAAAAAACCCTAAAGGTGATTTTCAAGAAATATACTTTAGAATAGGTAGATGGTGTGAAGAAAGAACATGAAAAGAAAAATGTATGTTCTGGAGATAAGTGCCATTGGTGATAGCACTAAACATTCTATGAAAATCACATTGTTAAAAACACAAAACAAAGTTTGTGCAGACAGCTGCCAAGGAGATTCTCTGAGGAGAAGGCCTCCTTGTGGTGCTGTTCTTACGTTTGAGGGGGACTTCAGTAGAAAGAAAGATTGAACAATCAGAAGACAGTTGACTGACATCAAGAGGAAAAGGAGGAGAAAAATGGAATACAGGTAGTCCTCAACTTACAAGAGTTCATTCAGTGACTGATTCAATTAACAATTATGGCAAAAAGGTCATAAAGTGGAACAAACCTCACTGAACAACTAACTCACTTAGCAACAGAACTTTTGGGTTCAGTTGTGGTCGTAAGTCAAGGACAACCTGTATAGAAAAATATCTGTTCAAATGGTCACTGGAAATGCTTCTATTTGCTATTGCTAATGTGTAACTGACAGTCTGGATGCCAAATTGTGATTTTAATATAGATTTTATCTGTTTTTTTATTCTAGATTTTTTAACTGTATATTTATTGAGTGTTTTTATTTGTTCTGGTCTCTGGTCTTTGACTGTAATAAACTTGACTACTGCTAATGGTGAGGCAAAAAGCAAGATACCATTTGCAGATTGTAACTATCTGGATGCCCACTAGATGGCAGTCAAGAGGTTTTGTATCTTTTGATTGCCAACTAGGAGTTTTGCAGCACAAATATAGTAGCTTAAATTAAAAGACAACCCATCCACAAGTGAGAAACCAAATAAAACTGTCAGTGATGGCAGAGAAATTTGGGGAAGTAGGCGTATAACAAAACAAAATCCCACAACATCCAGTTGAATAGAAAAGTAGATTTTACTAATAAGCTTAATGGATGACAAGCAATGAAGGATTGTGTTAATGCTTTTGCATCATTTTTTTAACACAATCCATTTATTTCATTCTCATTCAGACACAAGGTCATCCAATTAACATTAGGGGGGAAGGGATGCAGGAATCTGAACCTCAATCTTTCTAGTCCCAATCCTAGTCTACAATTTTCCCCAACTTCCAAATATTTTGGAGTTTAGTTCCCTTCATTTGAAGATGGATCAGATGGATCAAAGCTATTATTTGAGGCTGGACATTATCAAAGCTGACACCAGCCAGAGCATAGAAAAACTTAAAGAAATAGGGCAAGATCAGGAGATATGGAAAGACCTGGCCCATAGAATTCCCATGAGTCAGACACAACTGAATGGATAACATCATTATCATCATCATCATCATCATCATCATCATCATCATCATCATTTTTGAGTGAGGTACAATCATATTTTAATATTCTTTTCATCCATTATTTATTGGATTTATTGGTCTGTACAAATATTCATGGCTAGACATGGTCAAAGGATTAGACATCATGGTGTCATCATCATTTTTAATGTTATGTGCACACAAACTAAATTAACTCTAATAGCTCTTGATGACAGCTCCAGAAGGACTTTCTGGCTTGGTTCAATCTCCAGTATTGTCAAGTAACTCATAGGAGGCCAGTGTATATGACCAGTAAAATTACATTGGCTTGGAAAGTCACAGTTTATACAAGTATACACTATCCAAAGAGCAAAGTCTATCCAAGATAGTTCTGCTACCTCCATTTTGTGTCACTTCAATGGGGTTCCTTTCATCTAGCATAGCACTAATATTAGTGTGCTGAAATAAGGGCAGCAATGAAGTTACTAACCTACCCCTATGTTTTGTTAATGTTTCTGCAAATTACAAAAACACTCTCTTTACAGTATGAGGTAATTTTATTCCATTTCCTTAACTTTCCGTGCCTTCCTCAGTGTTTGAAGGCATTTGACCTTTGTCTGGAAGTTATTAATTCTCATTCTCAGATACAAAATTATGATATAATTATTGAACTTATGGTAAACAATCCTGGAAACTCTTGAATCACTTAGATCAGTGGTTCTTAACCTTTTTGAAAGAATCGCCCCCTTGAGCCATTGAGGAAGTTGTCATCGCCCCCTCCTCCAACATAACCACCCCCCTGCTGCCTCTTAGCGTCCCCAAGGGGGCCAGCAGAGGAGTGCTAAGAGGTGGCAGGGGGGCGTTCGAGGCACCAGCCCTGCAGGCTCACCCCATTGACTGTTGTACCGCACCTGACCGGTGCCTTGAATGTAGCAGCATGTTGGGAAAAGCCGCCGCCACCGCTTTCCCAAAGTGCTGCCGCTCTCGCATTCTTTCTGTCTATCCGTCCGTCCGTCCATCCATCCATCCAAAAGGTCTGTCTATTTGCCTGCCTGCCTTCCTGCCTATCTACCTACCTACCTATCTACCAGTATAGATCTCTCTCTCTCTCTCCCCCAATATATCTCGCTCCATCACCCCCATATCGCCCCCCTTCTGTTCTTTTGCCCCCACGTCGCCCCTTTTCGTTCCATCGCCCCCCTGAAAAACAAAATCGATATCTCAGCAGGTTCTGACCAGTTCTGGAGAACCAGTAGCAGAAATTTTGAGTAGTTCTGAGAACTGGCAAATACCACCTCTGACTGCCTCCATCTCTTCTCTGCCTCCCAAGTCCCAGCTGATTGGCTGGGTCTTCTTTTATTGCCCTGCACAGGAGAACAGAGCTGGAAAGCAGGTTAGTGGGGTGGAGAGAGAATGGGATTTTGCAGTAGCCTTCCCCTGGAGTGGGGTAGGAATGGAGATTTTATGGTATTCTTCCCCTGCCACACCCACCAAGCCACACCACGCCCACCAAGCCACACCCACAGAACTGGTAGTAAAAAAAATTTGAATCCCACCACTGATATATAGGCCTTCCATAGTATCAATGAGAACATTGTGATTTCAGTTTCTTTTCAACACATGAAACAGTAGTCTTACTTCTAAAGAAAAAAACACGTAACAGCATATAATTACCAAAGCATATGCCATGTAACATAACAAAGCAGAACATTAATAAGATTTTCTACTAATTAGGACCTCAACATTGTTTATTCATTCCCATCTTCTAATATAAGAATATCCTACTAATAATATTCTGATCTTGGGCTTCTTTAACTATCTCAGGGCCCTATATAACCTACTTGATACGATCAAACCAACATTTGTGCCCCACTTAAGGCAGGTTATATCAAGAGCCATGGTGGCACAGTGGTTTGAATGCAATATTGCAGGCTAATTCTGCCGACTGTTGGCAGTTCGATTCTCACTGGCTGAAGGTTGACTCAGCCTTCCATCCAGAGGTGGTATTCAGCAGGTTCTGACCAGTTCTGGAGAACCGGTAGCGGAAATTTTGAGTAGTTCGGAGAACCAGCGAATACCACCTCTGACTGGAGATTTTACAGTATCCTTCACCTGCCACGCCCACCAAGCCATGCCCACAGAACCGGTAGTAAAAAAAATTGAATCCCCCCACTGCTTCCATCCTTCTGAGGCTGGTAAAATGAGGGCCCAGGTTGTTGAGGGCAATATGCTGACTCTGTAAAGTGCTTAGAGAGGGCTGTAAAGCACTGTGAAGCAGTATATAAGTCTAAGTGCTACTGCTATAATGCCAGCTGAGGTAATTAGCTTCAGAAATAATGATACAGTACAGCCAGGGTTGAACATCAGCTGAGGCCCAGTCAAGGAATTCCCTCAATGACAAATTTCATAGACCAAATATGGTTATCCTATTTAATGCAGGAATACATCTCATTTTTCTGGAATCCTTCACATGTTTAAGGAGCTGACCAATATCCAACCCCAGGACCTGATTTGTGCCAGTTTCCCAATAGAAATTGACACTGCTGCTGAGGCATCTCAGATTCTATGGCCTGTCTATTTTAATACTTGCTAACAAAACCCCAAGATCTGAGGGGTTGAGGGCCAAACCCTGACAGCTGGCCTGCCTAACTTAGATTCCCTGACTGATTTGTCTTTGTTCCCAAGCCTCCTGGGCATTCATCTGAAGCAAATCCATATCAAGAAACTCTCTGGCCTCTTTTAGAATTAATCACATCCAAATCCACCTTTAAACAATGACAGGGTGGCAGCTCCAGCTGATAAAAATCACCTCCAGGCTGACAGAACCTCTCCAGCACAACGTGCCAGAATTCCCTCCTCATTCTTTCTCTCATGGTTTTACAAACAAAGCATCTGCCTTTTGAATATCCCCATCACTACTGTCATATTCGTGTGCAATTAAAACAAAAAATCTGATAGCTTAATACGTACCGGAGATCCTGCATCTGCCTCTCATCTCTCTTTAAGTTATAATTGACAGATTTGGGAAGAGGGATCTGGACTCTGTTGGATTGCTTCCAAACAAGGAATTCAAGTCAATCTTGGCTGTTGTTCTTTTTTTAAAAAAATTGCTGCCTTTAAAAATTGTACATTGAAATAGGAATTGAGATTTCAAATTCACATAGGCAAGGCCCAAATAAACCTTTTTTTAACAAAAAGATTGCAAGTGAACGAGGAGCTATAGCAACAACAAAACAAATTATAGAATTAAACATGCTTTTTTAAAGAAAAGAAGAAGAAGAAGATCATGAAATCAATTCTGGAATGAAAGATGTGATTCTTGGAAAATCAGCCAGTATTCTGAACAGGATGGGAGAATAAGAACATTTGCCTTGGGGGCAGTCTGATAGAGATAGAAAATTGAATGTGTTAAGTTTGCATGAAGAGTCAAACGCGGGGAACTTCAGTAAAGAGTTTATTCAGTGACTACAGCTCGAATGGACCCAAGTTGGCTGGGCTACGGCTGCCTCTTATAGCCTGCAGCCGTATTTGCCAGCCAATGGGAGTGCAGGGTTTCTTCCCACACTATTTAAACCAATACCATTTAACATTTTACAAGAACAGTTCAAATAAACCAATAACATTCAAACCTACATACATAACACCCCTCCCCACTAGGTTCAGTCCATACCAAACCCCAACCTATCTAATGTATTCTTTTAAATAGGTGGGGCTCTTACGTGTACGTTGAGACCTTCATGGTTCAGAAATTTTAACGTTCTCACCCAGTGAGAGAGGAAATGTGTCTGCTGACATTTCCCTGTTGGGACTTCCTGTGAAATGAGACCCTGTTAGACTGTTAGAATCTGGTCTCTCCTCCCAACCCATCTCCATTCCAATGTCAGCACCCAAGTCAGATAGTGATGTGCAATCTTCCACTTCTAAGGATGGATCTTGGCATTGTGACAGGGTTCGGGATGGTTCCTGTCGAAATGGCTCGTTACACATGGGGTTGATTCTTGCTTGCTGATTTTCCTCCTGTTCCTCCCCTTCCCCTAGAAGTGACATCAGGTGAGGGAACCAGAGAGAGACAGGGGCGATGTTCCTGAGAGAACCTGGATCTAAGTTGATCAATGTGCCTGCTCCAGAGGAGTCCATCCTCTGTTTGTACCCTGTAAGAACGAGGGCCAGTGATTTGAGTTATTTCAGCAGGAATCCACAAAGGCTCACCTATAAGGTTCTTAGCATACACAGAATCACCCACACTGAAAGTACGAACTTTGGAAGTGGAATCCAGTGGTGCGTTGGGTGCATAAGTGGGATGAAGGCGGTCAAGGGAAGACCTAAGTTTCCTACCCATCAACAACTCTGCTGGGGATAAGTTAGTAGATGGGCTAGGAGTGATGTGCTGAACACTAAGAAGTTTTTCAAGCTTCTCAGTGATGTCCCCAGGACCCAGTTGCTGGAGCTTCTCTTTGGTAAAGCGTACCATGCGTTCAGCCCAGCCATTAGCCGAAGGGTGCCCAGGGACAGTAAGGGCATGTCTGATACCCTGTTGTGCTAGAAAGGATTCAAAATGTTAGATGTAAATTGAGGGCCATTGTCAGAGACAAGAACATCAGGTAACCCATGGGTTACAAACAGTTTTCTGAGCTGCTTGATGACAGCATCAGTTGTGGTGGATGTCATGGGAAATACCTCGAGCCATTTGGAATATGCATCTACTATAACCAGAAAAGTGTGCCCTCTAGTAGGACCTGAAATCAATGTGGATCCTAGACCACGGGCCCCTAGGACATTCCCATTCCTGTGTGGGGGCGTGAGGTGGGGCAGGCCTAACTACCTGGCAATTGGGACAAGATGCAACCCAGTTTTCAACCATTTTGTCAATACCTGGCCACCATACATAACTCCTGGCCAATCCCTTCATCCTTACAATCCCAGGATGACCCTCATGTAACATTTCCAAAAGCTCTCTTTGCAGTTTTGCAGGAATAACCACCCTGTTACCCCACAAAATACATCCTCTTAATACAGATAATTCAGTTTGCCTGGACTTAAAAGGTTGGGCAAGGTGAGGTAGATCTTGAAGAGGCCAACCTTTCTTAATCCAGCCTATAACAGGAGCCAACACAGTGTCTTTGGCAGTCTCTCTGGCAATTTCAGCAGCATGAACTGGAAGCTTAGCAACAGTTTCTAGGAAAAAGGTGTGTGTTTCAAGTTCAAAGTCCTCCTTGTGGCAAGGCAGTGGGCAATGACTCAGTGCATCAGCATGTCCAATGTCCTTGCCAGGCCTGTGAATCAGTTTGTATGAATAAGCTGCAAGAAATTCAGTCCACCTCAGCATTCTTGGTGACAGGATAGTAGGTGTAGGTTTGTCTCCTGCCACAATGCCTAACAAAGGTTTGTGATCTGTAACAATGGTAAATGACCTGCCATACAGATATTCATGAAATTTCTTGACAGCTGCAACAACTGCCAATGCCTCTTTGTCCAGTTGGCTATCATTCCTCTCTGCTTTGGACAAGTGCAGAGTAAATGCAATAGGGGCTTCCCTCCCACTGGGAAGCCTGTGGCTCAAACCCCCCCACTCCAGGGGATGCATCACAAGTCAGTACAACAGGCAAATTCTCAGAGAACTGTATCAATACAGCATCAGATGTGATTAGTCTCTTAATACTGTTAAATGCTGATTGTTCCTTCCTCCCCCAGATCCAAACAGCCTTCTTATCAAGCAATCTGTGCAAAGGTTCAGCAATGGTTGCCTTTTGAGGTAGAAACATGTGATAAAAGTTAATGAGTCCAAGGAAGGCTTGCAAATCTGTTTTGCATTTAGGTTTAGGGGCTTCTTTGATTACTTTAACCTTGGCATCAGTAGGGTGTATGCCATGCTTGTCAATCATGTAGACCAGGAACTCAACCCTGTCTGTTTTAAGTGTGCATTTTTCTTCCTTGACTTTTAACCCCACTTTTCTG
Source organism: Naja naja (assembly GCA_009733165.1). Lineage (NCBI taxonomy): Eukaryota > Metazoa > Chordata > Lepidosauria > Squamata > Elapidae > Naja > Naja naja. The sequence continues at coordinate 209,560,960 of CM019149.1, forward strand.
AATCTGGTAAGGACTTCTCTGAGTCTTTCTTGAAACTGAGTGTCATTTTCAGCAGAGATTAACACATCATCAAAGTAAGGCACTACCCCTGGAAGTCCTTGAAGCATTCTTTCCATAAGACTTTGAAAAATGCCTGGTGCCACGCTTACTCCAAATTGTAACCTTTTACATTTGAAGGCACCTCTGTGAGTCACAATGGTTTGGGCCTCTGCAGTGGCATCATCAACTGTTAGTTGTTGATATGCCTGGGCCAAGTCCAATTTGGCAAAGACTGTACCCCTGCCAAGTGAATGTAACAGATGATGCACCACTGGAACTGGGTATGCGCTCTGCTGCAGCATGGTTCAGTGTCCCTTATAGTCTCCACAGATTCTTACTGACCCATCAGTCTTGACTGGTGTGACTATGGGTGTTTCCCATCTGGAGTGATCAGTGGGCTCTAAAACCCCTTGAGCAATTAATTTGTCTAATTGTGCATCAATTTTTTCCTTTAAAGCAAATGGAACCCTCCTGGGCTTTAAACAAATTGGGGGCACTTGGGATCTAGGTTGAAAGTGATAGGGGTCCCCATATACTTGCCCAGTCCTTCGCTGAAGACCTCTGGAAACTCAGACTTCAAGGCCTCCTCCCATTCAGAGTTGCTCACGTGATTGATGCCAGTCACCTCGATGCCTAGTGGCTTGAACCACTCAAGTCCCAGCAAGCTTGGGCGATCCTTGTCCACGATGGTCAGAGGCAAACGTTTGGTGTGGCCTTTAAACTGCACGTTGAAATCTCTTGCTCCAACTACTGGAATCTTGTTCCCTTGGTAGTCTTTAAGAGTCAGTGCTTGCTTCTGGAAATGTTTCTTCTGAATGTTGGGAAGTAGCCTGTGAATAGTGTCCATGACACCATAGATAAATATGAGCCTGAGTCCACTTCCATTTGGCAAGGCCTTCCTTCAATGAACACCTTCACGTGTACTTTTCTGCTTTCAAGGGTGAAGAATGACCAATGGTGATTGTTTGATGAGTTTCATTCTTCCCATTTGCTTCTGAATTTCGCCCCATCTTTTCAATGAAGTTGTTGGGCTTAAAATCCTTTTCAGGAAATTTCTTCCTACGGTGGAGTTCTGGATGATTTGCAGACTCTGGCTAGGTGACCCTTTTCTCACAACGTAGGCAGATGGTGTCTAAGAACTTGCATTCAGTGCAGGGATGCCCCCCACAGCCTCTGCATAAAATTCTTGCCTCTTCTCCCAGGGTCTTTTCTTCTCCATTCTGAGTTAAAAATCCCTCCTCCACCTCACTGCATCTGAATCAGAGTCTATTTGTTCAAGCAATGGGTTGTTGTGGATTTTTCCACATCAGAATGGCTTGAGGCCTGGCTTGAGCCTTGTTAATCTTTCATGCCGCTGCTGAGGACTTGGTGGCTTCCGCTGAAACAGCTTCTTCAATGGCCTCCTTTAAACGTGATCTTAGGTTTCATTAACAGTTTGCTTTGTAAGACCTTATCTTTGATACTGGTAAAGGGCGTAAACTTGGGCTCTAAAACGCTCTTTTCAAATCAAGCCATTCCATTACCTTCAGTTCTGCAGCTCCCGCTAATGCCTTCGCCATCTTGAAGACTGCCGGTCCGCAGTGCGTAAGAAAGACCGCCCTCTTCCGTCTCTCAGGAATATCGGCGAGGTCGTTTCCTTCCAGGTACATCTGGAAGCGATCCGCATACGATTCCCAGTCTTCTGCCACCGGATCGAACGGGCCTGGGGGGTGTTCAGCGCAGCCATCTCGCTCTTCTGTTCGCCTTCCGCGTCGTCTTCTCTTCAGGGAGATCCCACCTTCATTGCCAGTGTTAAGTTTGCAAACACGGGGAACTTCAGTAAAGAGTTGATTCAGTGACTACAGCTCAAATGGACCCGAGTTGGCTGGGCTACGGCTGCCTCTTATAGCCTGCAGCCGTAGTTGCCAGCCAATGGGAGTGCAGGGTTTCTTCCCACACTATTTAAACCAATACCATTTAACATTTTACAAGAACAGTTCAAATAAACCAGTAACATTCAAACCTACATACATAACAGAATGTAGGATTGACTTACACAGTGTTAAATATATGAGTGTCTACTGATGTTCTTATCCTTTGTAAAAGGATGGTTTTGCCCCGTGGTGTTCTGGGATGCTTTGTTTTGTTTTTGATATCCCACTTTGGCCTACAGCCTTGGTATTTCCTGATGGAATCCCAGCAAAGTAATAACCTGGTTATTATCTTCTTAAGTTTTCAAAATCAGTTAAGGATGACTATAAAAATAATACATATTCATAAAATTAATACACACAAACTAATGTATAGTAAATAGAGAAAGAATTTCCAAAAACGTAGGAGTCTTGCCAGCTTGCAAACACTTTGATCACGATTCAACAGCCTTCTTCCCTGTAATGGTTAGACATCATGTCTCTCCTTGGGGTGAATAATCTGGCGCTTGGGAAGACTCTTTGGGATGTCTGACATAGTGATATATTTCCTACTAAGAGGAAAACAAAAAAGTGTGCTTTGCAAAGTCTCAGGACACCTCTTATATGTGGAGAAAAAAATGCTTATGGGAAGAGGAAGAAAAGGCCTCAGAGACTGTGAGTTCTAGTCCCATTTTAGGCATGAAAGCCCCTGGGTGACTTTGGTCCAGTCACACTCCCTCAGCTCAGACCATCTCAGCAGGTTATTTTGGGGGGATAGGAGGAGGAAGATTTGTTGGATATGTTGCCTTGAGTTATTCATAAAGGTATAGGAAAGGTAGGAGATAGATAGATAGATCTGAAGGTGCAATATATATAAATAAAAATTATAGAATCACTGCAGGCCTAAGCATGCATTCATATGTACATACGTACATGAGTGTTTGTGTGTATACATTTTTATGAAATATTTCTTTAAAAGAAAATAAATACAAATACAAACTAATATCAAGTAATAAAAAGATAAGAAAAAAAGAAAGCAAAAAGAAAGCAAAAAGTGAAAGAAAGGGAAAGGTAAAGGAAAAATGAAAAGAAAGAAAAAGAGAGAGACAAAGAAATCCCAACAAGAAAAGTTCTGATTTCAACTAAATATTAATCTTTTTATCTCTGTATGTATTTGAACCCAGTTTTTTGCAAGTCTATTAGGCCTGAAATGAGGCATGAAAAAAATGAGCCTTCATGTTTTTCACATTTTCAACATAAATTTTAAGTACCTTGATACATTCTAGATTTTTTTTCTGGAGTCACATATCAATGGTACATCATTTTATAAAATGTTTTCTTTTAAATTTTAACAATGTAAAATTCAATCATTTTAGCCACATGCTTTCCCATTGTTCCATCAGTATATTATGTCCAATGTTCTTACTCCAGTTTATTATGCATTCTTTCATTTATTCTTCCTTCATTTCAAATTTCATTATAGTAAAACATGACTGATGCATGCGGGTGATAGAAATCTTTTTGAAATACATGTAGTCTCGATTAGTGCGACTAATGAATCTCATAAAATGGTTGCATTATTCAAATTCATGCTAGTCGAAGTGTTATTCTATGGCAAATATGGTAATTGATTCCACATAAATGTTTATATGCATATTAATAAACAATTACAGTAAAGAATAAAAAGAATATACAGATAAAACTCAAAAAATTAGAATATTGTGTAAAAGTTCATTTATTTCAGTATTGCAACTTAAAAGGGGAAACTAATATATGAGATAGACTCATTACATGCAAGGCAAGATAGTTCCAGCCGTGATTTGTCATAATTGTGATGATTATGGCTTACAGCTCATGAAAATCCCAAATCCACAATCTCAGAAAATTAGAATATTACATGCAATCAATAAAACAAGGATTGTACATAGAACAATATTGGACCTCTGAAAAGTATAAGCATGCATATGTACTCAGTACTTGGTGTGGGCCCCTTTTGGAGCAATTACTGCCTCAATGCCTTGGTGGTGCAGGCTGATAATAGCCTAGCACTTAGTTCCAGCTGCCTGTAACTATTGCAGGCTCGAATCCCACCAGGCTCAAGGTTGACTCAGCCTTCCATCCTCTCGGGGTAGGTAAACTGAGGACCCAAGATTGTTGGGGGCAATAAGCTGACTTTGTAAAAATGCCGCTTAGTAATAAGCAGGCATATACAATGGAAGGAAGGCTATTGCTGAGCACATTGGGTTGTATCCCAAAAATTGTAAGCCGTCCTGAGTCTCCAGAGAAGGGTGGGATATAAATATGAATAAAAATAAAATAAAATAAATAAATAAATGCAGCATGACATGGAAGCTATCAGCCTGTGGCACTGCTGAGGTGTTATGGAAGACCAGGATGCTTCAATGGCGGCCTTCAGCTCTTCTGCATTGTTAGGTCTCATGTCTCTCGACTTCCTCTTTTTTTAAAAAAATTACATTTATATGCTGCCCTTCTCTGAAGACTCAGGGCGGCTTACAATTTTTGGGATACAACCCAATGCACTCAGCGCTCTTGGCAATACCCCATAGATTCTTTATGGGGTTCAGGTCAGGTGAGTTTGCTGGCCAATCAAGCACAGTAATCCCATGTTCATTGAACCAGGTTTTGGTGCTTTTGGCAGTGTGGGCAGGTGCCAAGTCCTGCTGGAAAATGAAGTCAGCATCCCCATAAAGCTCATCTGCAGAAGGAAGCATGAAGTGCTCCAAAATTTCCTGATAGACAGCTGCGTTGACCCTGGACTTAATGAAGCACAGTGGACCAACACCAGCAGATGACATGGCTCCCCAAATCAACACAGACTGTGGAAACTTCACACTGGACTTCAAGCATCTTGCAGTGTGTGCCTCTCCATTCTTCCTCCATACTCTCGTTCCTTGGTTTCCAAATGAGATGCAAAAGTTGCTCTCATCAGAAAAGAGGACTGGACCACTGAGCAACAGACCAGGTCTGTTTTTCTTTAGCCCAGGTAAGACGCTTCTGACATTGTTTGTTGTTCAGGAGCAGCTTGACAAGAGGAATATGACATTTGAAGCCCATGTCCAGGATCCGTCTGTGTGTAGTAGCTCTTGATGCACTGACTCCAGCCTCAGTCCACTCCTTGTGAAGGTCCCCAACACTTTTGAATGGCCTTTTCCTGACAATCCTCTCCAGGCTGCAGTCATCCCTGCTGCTTGTGCACCTTTTTCTTCCACACTTTTCCCTTCCACATAACTTTCTATTAATGTGCTTTGATACAGCACTTTGAGAACATCCAACTTCTTTTGCAATTACCTTTTGAGGTTTCCCTCCTTATGGAGGGTGTCAGTGATGGTTTTCTGCACAACTGTCAGGTCAGCAGTCTTTCCCATGATTGTGATTCCTACTGAACCAGACTGAGAGACCATTTAAAGGCTCAGGAACCCTTTGTAGGTGTTATGGCTTCATTAGCTGATTGGAGTGGGACACTTTGAGCCTAGAATATTGCACCTTTTCACAATATTCTAATTTTCTGAGATTGTGGATTTGGGGTTTTCATGAGCTGTAAACCATAATCATCGCAATTATGGCAAATCACGGCTTGAACTATCTTGCTTTGCATGTAATGAGTCTATCTCATATATTAGTTTCACCTTTTAAGCTGCATTACTGAAATAAATGAACTTTTGCAGGCTATTCTAATTTTTCGAGTTTCACCTGTACTTATAATTAAAAAATATGGTTAACAAAGTCACAAAGTAGTTGTAGAAAGCAAAATAAAAGCAAAACAAAAAGAATTCTACCACAGATTGAAACAGTGTTCCTCAACTGTAGCAGCTTGAAGAGTTATGGACTTCAACTCCCAGAATTCCTCAGCCAGCCATGCTGGCTGGGGAATTCTAGGAGTTGAAATCCACACCTCTTCAAGCTGCCAAGGTTGAGAAATACTGGATTAAACCATTCCAGAATCTTCCTTTTTTCCCATTATGCACAAAGATTAGCTGCATCTAAAACCCAACTGGAATTGCATATGTGCTTGCTTCAATTGCTCACCCAGCAGCCTCGTATTAACAGAATTTTGGGTCACATGAAATGTAATCCGATATCAATTTTACATTAAATACTAAACTGAATATTGTATTATTTGAACTTGCGCTAATCACAATCGACGTCACCCAAGTAAGGTAGTCCAGACAAGGAGCACATCCAAAAGAACTAGCTCTAGTTTGTTCTAAAATTAGATTAACAGACTCTAGCAAGTCTGAAAGGATTTCTTGCCCTTGTTCCAGGGGTGGGATTCAAATATTTTAACAACATTTCTGTGGGTGTGGCTTAGGTGGTGGGCATGGCTTGGTGGTCATGTGACTGGGTGGACATGGCTTGGTGGTCATGTTATTGGCTAGGTGTGGCCAACTCAATATCACTCACATTGAGGCACGCATCTCCTCGCCTGGCCTCTTATGACTGTGGGGATGCTGCAACAGTCGTAAGTGTGAAAAATGGTCATAAGTCACTTTTTTCAATGCCATTGTAACTTTGAAGGGTCACTCCACACAAGCAAAGTACCAGTAAAGGAGGGGGAGGAATCCAGAGAAGTTCCTGAGACAGGAAGTCTAGTCCTGCCAAGAATATAATAAGGGTCAATGGAGAAGCAGTTTCTGTAAGCAACACCAGAATGTTTCCTTCCTGCCTTTCTTACAGGATTAGGCCAGTAATTTCTTCTAACAACCGGTTCTCTGAACTGCTTAGAATGTTAACAACCGGTTCTAGAGAATAGGTGCAAAGTGGTAGAATCCCACCCCTGCCTTGTTCCCTTTACAGCTGAATAAACTAGGAAGGGTTCTTTCTGAGACATTTGCCATGTTCACATTCCTTTTGTGTGCTAAGTTGCCTTCAACTTTTTGGGCACCGGGCCAGTGGCGCAACAGTTAGCATGCAGTACTGCAGGGCTAACTCACTGCTCATTCCAGGAGTTCGATTCTGACTGGCTCAAGGTTGATTCAGCCTTCCATCCTTCTGAGGTTGGTAAAATGAGGACCCAGATTGTTGGGGGGCCATATGCAGACTCTGTAAACCGCTTAGAGAGGGATGTAAAAGCACTATGAAGCGGTATGTAAGTCTAAGTGCTAGTGCTATTCAAGGTCCCTTATTTATTTATTTATTTATTTATTTATTAGATTTATATCCTGCTTCTCTTCCCCCATCAGGGGAACTTGAGGCGGCGTACAACAAACTAAAAAACATATCCTATACAATATAAAAAAATCAAAAAGCTCATTCACATCATCCAAACATACAAGAGGGAAGAACAGAGATCTCAGTTCCATGTCTTCCAACAAAGCCAGGTCTTCACGGCTTCGCGGAATGTAGGTAGGTTGGGGATGGTTCTAATCTCTGCAGGGAGCATATTCCAAAAGGATGGTGCCACCACAGAGAAGGCCCTGGCCCATGGGCCCACCAGCCAACATTGTCTGGCCGACAGTATCTGGAGCAAGCCTTCCCTGTGGGATCTAACCGGGTGCTGGGAGGCATAAGGTAGCAGTAGGCGGTCTCGAAGGTATCCCACTCCTAAGCCATGAAGGGCTTTAAAAGTGGTTACTAGCACCTTGAATTGCACCCGGAAGACCACCGGTAACCAATGCAGATCGCGGAGGATAGGTGTTATATGGGTGCACTTAGGTGCCCCCATAATCACTCGCGTGGCTGCATTTTGCACCAGCTGAAGTCTCTGAGTGCTCTTCAAGGGCAGCCACATGTAGAGCGCATTGCAGCGATCCAATCGAGAGGTGATAAGGGCATGAGTGACTGTGTGTAAAGCCCCTTGGTCCAGGAAGGGTCGCAACTGGTACAACAGGCAAACCTGTGCAAAGGCCCCTCCGGTCACAGCCGTAAGGTGGTGGTCAAATTGTAGCTGTGGATCCAGAAGGACCCCCAAGTTGCGAACTCGTTCTGAGGGGATCAATTTCTCTCTCCCCAGTACCAAAGTTGGATGATCAACTGAAGCCCGAGGGGGCAAGACCCACAGCCACTTGGTCTTGTCAGGGTTGAGTTTGAGCCGATTTGTCCCCATCCAGATCCTCACAGCCTCCAAGCACCGGGACATCACCTCCACGGCATCACTAGATTGACCAGGGACAGAAATGTACAACTGGGTGTCATCAGCGTACTGATGATACCGACCCCTGTCAACGGATGATCTCACCCAGCGGTTTCATGTAGATATTAAATAGGAGAGGGAAGAGGATAGAACCCTGAGGGAGCCCACATGGCAGGGCCCTAGGGCTCGATCTCTGCCCCTACCAACACTGACTGAGTCGGTCAGAGAGATAGGAGGAGAACCACCGTAGAACAGCGCCTCCCACTCCCAGCCCCCTGAGTTGACCCAGAAGGATACCATGATCGATGGTATCGAAAGCCGCTGAGAGGTCAAGAAGCACCAGGATGGAGGGAGACCTCCATCCCGGCCTGCCAGAGATCATCCACTAGTGCGATCAAAGCTGTCTCAGTGCTGTACCTGGGCCTGAAGCCAGACTGCAAGGAATCCAGATAATCAGCTTCATTCAAGGCCCGAAGGAACCTTGCAACACTGTTATTCTATTTGTCTGTTTAATCATGATTAGGAAGTTAGTTAAGTGAGCTTATCGTTTATTTCTTTCAACAAATTTCACAAGCACCCCGCTAGCAGCTGTTCTTTACCCACTGTCACAGTACTCTTATATACCTGCTATGCCCACAATGTTGCACAATAGTATGCAATGAACTATTTCATTCATTTACCCATACACATGGGTTGCTGGGATTCTAAAATATCCCCACCCCAAAGCTATTAATTAATTAATTAATTACTATTAAATTAACATGTTAATAATTAACTTGTATTCTGCCCAATTTAAATTAGTGAGCCACAACTTGCCTTGCAGAAGTTATCCTGATCCTTCTATAAGAAACCCATATGTTTAATAATTTGGTATTTAATAAATTTTAAGGAGGACCCAGATTGTTGGGGGCAATATGCTGATTCTGTAAACCTCTTGGAGCAATACTGGACTGCAATACTGCACTATGAAGCTCTATATAAGTCTAAGTGCTGTTGCTAAATGTTATTATTCAATCATTGCCTTGGCTGCAGCTTTTCCCCTGTCTCCCAAGGTTGTTCTCACATGTAATTACAACCTATCTAGATGAAAAGCTTTTTCATCTAGGGTCTTTATCATATCAGCATGACTCATTTTGCCTTGACTTTATGAGATAGGCTCAAGGGTGATGTGAAGGGTGGGGATGGGGATATGTGTCAAAAAAAGTCAAGATCCTGGTCAAAAGTCAAGATCCTGACCTGTTTTCGGACATGTTCATTGTAAAAATAGGGCTTGACTTTGATCAAGGACTCATGGCTGCCAAATTGATCTTTTGACATGCCACCAACAGGAGACAGTCCTGTTTAGGGTAGCTTGAAGACCTTAGGGAACCTTGCAGGAGAGGGCTAAACTACCTTCTTTCTATGTCTGTTACTCGCTACTGGTAGTCCTCAACTTATGACCACAATTGATCCCAAAATTTCTGTTGCTAAGTGAGACATTTGTTAAGTGAGTTTTGTCCCCATTTTACGACCTTTCTTGCCACAGTTGCTAAGTGAATCCTGCCACTGACAAGTTCGTAACCCGGTTGTTAAGTGAACCTGGCTTCCCCATTGACTTTGCTGGTCAGAAGGTCGCAAAAGGGGATCACATGACCTTGGGACACAGCAATGGTCATAAGTATGAACTAGTTGAATTTTGATCCCATGATCATGGGGATGCTGCAAAAGTCAAAACTGTGAATGATCGTAAGTCACATTTTTTTCAGTGCCATTGTAACTTTGAACGGTCACTAAATGAACTGTTATAAGTCGAGGACTACTTGTATTTCTACCATCTGTCTCCTTTCATTGCCTAATGATTGCTCCTGCCTACTCATGAGACAGGACCAGTGATGGGATTCAAAAAAATTTACTACCGGTTCTGTGGGCGTGGCTTGGTGGGTGTGGCTTGGTTTGGTGGGCGTGGCTTGGTGGGCATGGCAGGGGAAGGATACTGTAAAATCTCCATTCCCTCCCCACTCCTGGGGGAAAGATACTGCAAAAGCCCATTCCCTCCCCACCCCATTAACCTGCTTTCCAGCTCTGTTCCCCTTTGCAGGGCAACAAAAGACCCAGCTGATCCGCTGGGACTCAGGAGGCAGAGAATAGATGGGGGTGGAGCCAGTCAGAGGAGGTATTTACTGTTTTTCCAAACTACTCAAAATTTCCATTACCGTTTCTCCAGAACTGGTCAGAACCTGCTGAATACCACCTCTGGGCAGGACCAAAACAAACAAACAAAAAAGGACCCCCTGTCCATTCTCCATACCCCATTCATGATTTTATGAAGATCTACCATATCCCTTCTCCCTCCAGTAATCTTTTCTGCTGTACTAGGCTCTGTATTCTTAATGCGTCACACTACGTTGGTGAATCAACAGCATGGGAAATTACTATGTCTGGACAAGTTCTGAGTCTCTAAACAAAAGAGAGGGGAAAAAGAGATGATTACATACATCAATTAGCTGGGTAGACACAGAGCTATAAGAGAGTTTTTAACTAGCTATAAAAATGCCCTGCTTGTGCTGGGCACCTCCTTCTCTGTATATTTGATGTCCTCAATCCATGAACTGTGCAGCTATGAATAGCAATAATCAAAGCTAGTAATCCTTTATGGCTCCTAATTAAACAGCTCTTTGCTATATAACAAGCTAATATTATTAGTGTTATTTGTGTCTGGGTCACATTCAAAGGCCTCTGTTATGATTAGGGTCTCAGTGCCGTTGTACAAAACCTTCACTGCAGTATGCAAAAACAACCTAACAAGGCGGCTTGGCCAAGAGTGTTGTAAAGATAACAACCCGAATAGGGACTTGTGAGAATCTACCACAACTTTGCATCTCTGGCAAACGAAATGATGGGAATTCAAGACAAAGAAAATAATAAGCGAAAACTGGTTTACAAAGGCCAGGCCAACTTGGAATGATTGAAGGGAAAGTATAAAATTAAGTAAGGGCTGTATTGGAATCTTTCTGTGCTGGAAAGGAGACAGAAACCAAATGTTTACCTTATGTCATACTCAAACAATAGCTGTTAATTACAGGAAAAGAGCAGGAACCTTATGAATGAGCCTTATGAATGAATGTTATGAATAGTAGAATCTTGAAAACATTTTTAACTTAAATTGACATACACCTAGGAAGATGGATGAGAAATCAAACTTAGTTTGCACTACATTGCATTCCCAAGCCATGTCCTCACCTTTTCCAAGTATCGCTGTCTGGATGTGGTACGAATCTGGATGGACGGCAACATGCTTCGACTCAACCCGGCCAAGACTGAGTGGTTGTACATACCGCATCCCGCTCCAGCTTAGAATGTCCATCGCTGACCATAGGGGAGTGGTGTTGCCCCCTGTGGACAGGGCAGGAACCTGGGGTCCTCCTGGATGCACGGCTCCAGTTGGAGGAGCAGGTGGGAGCCGCGCCAGGGGGCCTTGCCCAGGTCCGGCTGGTTCGCCAGCTTCGCCTGTTCCTGGACCGGGATGCCCTGCGCGTCACTCACTCATGCCCTTGTTACCTCCTGACTCGACTATTGCAACGCTCTCTATTTAGGACTGCCTTGCATACCATCCGGAGACTGCAGCTGGTGCAAAATGCGGCGGCGCTGGCGGTGATGGAGTTTCCGGTTCTCCCATGTTAGCCCTCCTGCCTGCATTGGTTGCCGGTTGCTCTCCGGGTGAGATTCAAGGTTTTAACTTTAACATACAAAGTCCTACATGACATGGGTCCTTATTATTTAAGGGAGAGACTGCTGCCGACATTGAATACTAACCGCCTGTGCGAAGTCACAGACAGGGACTCCTTGGGTCCCATCAGCCGGGCAATGCCGGCTGGCGGTCCCCCGACGACGTGCCTACTCTGTCGCGGTCCCTGAACTCTGGAACCAACTTCCCCTGGGCTCCGCTTGGCCCCTGACCTCCGCACCTTCCGCCATGACCTGAAGACCTGGTTATTTCACCAAGCCGGGCTGTGACCTATGGGTGGGGGGTGTTTTAGATTTTTGCTTTTAATGTTTTGTATTAATTGGGACCATTAATTTAATTCTTTTTTAAATATTTATTGTGTTTGTTTTATTGTAAGTCACCGAGTCTTCGGAGATGGGGCGGCATATAAGTCCCATTAATAAATAAATAAATAAATAAATAAATAAATAAATAAATAAATAAATAATATGGTAACAGTTTGTCCTTCATGCCATAGCATCATGATTTAACCTATATTCCCAGTCCACATCCGATATATTCCCCACCAGTATCATAATCAAAGATAACTGCAGCTGTATCTTAAGGGGGAAAGGATGTGACATACAGTTATTGGATTCAATCATATCCCTATTTCACATATTTCTTCTTACTTATACTGCATGGCGGGTTTGAGCAGTTGTTTATCATTTATGTGCCATGCTAAGGCTCTGTAGTCTGTGAGTAACCACATGAAGATATAACTCTGAGAGGCCAGACCTCTGTGATACAAAGCATGTTCTAAAGGTAGAAGTTTTGTAGAAATGTGGAAGAACAGGATTCACTACAGAGATAGCCTTGGTTGATGATGATGATGATGATGATGATGATGATGATGATGATGATGATGTGGCACATCCTTTCTTGTGCTCATTGAACTTTCAGCAGCATTTGTTAAGGTTGACCATGGTATCCTTATGGACTGGCTACAAAGATAGAATTAGAAACACCATTTTGTAGTGCTTCTCTTCCTTTCTCCAAGGCAGTTCCAGTTGGTGTTAGTAGGAGGGAAGACATTCCTAAGCTCCTTCTTTACAGGCTCAGTGTTCTCTCCTCCTGTTTAACATACATATGAAACTGCTGGGCAAGGTCATCTAGCAATTTGAGTTAACCCAGCTAAGCAAAGTAAGCTGTCAAATCCTGTTCCGGTGCTGGATGCTGTGTGGGCTTCTGTGTAGAAGAACTGGCTTTGACTTAACCCTGTCATGACTGAATGATTGTGGAACTAGAGCAAACTCTATCTGTAGATTCTCCATCTCTAACTTTGGATGAGGTAGCATTTTCCCATTCAAGAGTGGTATTCAATCTGATGACCTTCTTGGACTCACAGCTCCTTCTCAAAAAGGAGGAAGCAAGGCCCATGTACGCTTCCAACAGGAGCCTCAATTGCACCCTTTTTTGGATCAGGAGGCCCTTCATACAGTAACTCATTTTATAGTTATCTCATGACTCAAATATTACAATGAAGTCCACAAAGAGCTGTCTTTGAAGAGCACTCAGAAATTGTGGTTGGTCAGTGACACAGGCCATGATGGGCAAGCCTCATTGTGCCCCTGTGACATCTCTGCTTTGCAATCTGAATAATTATCAGTTTGCCTCTGGGTGTGATTCAAGGTGCTGCTGGTTACCTGTAAAGCCCTCCATGGAAGGGAGCCAATTTATTGGAAGGATGACCTGTCTCTCACAATTTGGGTCCCTTCAATTAAACAGTGCCCTATTACCAGAACAAAAAACAAAAATATGCTATCTTTATCATAGCCCTCCAAAATGAAGTCTTCCCTAAGATTTTTTGAATCCTCATGGCATTCTTAAAGGCCTAGTTGCTGTCTCGGCACTGGGCCAAAATGCACAAAACCACTTTTGTGTTTTGTGTTTTGTAAATGTCTTTTGTTGAATGACCGGATTTTCCTCTCATGTATTTCGCTTGTTTAAAGCTTATTAGTTCTTATCTGTATAAATTAGTTCATATCTGTATAAAGGCAATGCTTAATAAATTATATTAAAAAAGAAACTGCATTATTTCCAGTAACATTATGTTACATTAACTTTACAGCATCATCATCGCCACTAACACTTCAACCGTACATCCCAGTCCCTGGTTAACTTTTCATTTTATAGCCAACCTATAATCCCAATATGACTAATTGGCTGAAATGAATGATGACCCTTAAAGATTATACTAGGCTTGTATTTAAGTAAAGAAATTAATAATTAAAAAAAGGTGCAAGGATTTTACAGTTTTTTGCTAGCTTATTTGTTTGTTTATATGTTTAATAGATTTATATAGCTACCCATTTAGCACATGGCTCCAGGTAGAATACAACATTCTTAAACAACAGTAAATTCAATAAAAGCCATCTAATAAAATGCAGAAAGCAGTGCAGAACAGAAACATATAAACACAAAAAGTGCTGGGAAAAATATATCTTAAAGAATTACCTTACTCACAAATTGCTAGGCAGTTTTTTAAAACAGGGGTCGCCAACCTTTTGGACTTCGGGGACCACCAAATTCATAATTTTAAATCCCGGGGACCACTAATATGAATTTTGACTGATGGTGGCTTGCTGAAGTTGGTGGGAAAGTCGGTCCCATATTCCAAAGCTGCAGTAGTCACAGGACTGGCCCTTTGGTCATCCTGGAGCAGCTGCTCCTCCACCCAGGTGCACCGGCCTGGCATGGACTGGAGGAGCTGCTCTGGGATGACCAAAGAGCCAGTCTTGTGACTACTGCAGCTCTGGAATAAGGGACCAATTTTCCCGCCAATATCAGGGCAGATTTCCCTCGCCCGCTGTTGGTCTTACCTTCCAGTTCCAGCTCGCATGGCTTTACTCAATGTAAGGTTTGCACTCGGCCGAAGGATGGGGACCAGTGGGTGGGTAGGCCATGTGGGTGGCACAGCCTTGTGTTTCTGCTCAGCCTGGATTAATTGCTTTGGGGGAGGACATTTCTCTGTGGACCACCAGTGATCCCCAGCCCATCAGTTGGTGACCACTTCTTTAAAGCAGAGGGTCCCCAACCCCCAGGCTGTGGACTGATACTGGCCCACAGCATACCAGAAACCTAGGGGTGGGATTCAAAATTTTTAACAACTGGTTCTGTGGCCGTGGCTTAGGTGGTGAGCATGGCTTGGTGGTCATGTGACTGGGTCGACATGGCTTGGTGGTCATGTTATTGGCTGGGTGTGGCCAACTCAATATCACTCACATCAAGGCACGCATCTCCTCGCCTGGCCTCTCATGACTGTGAAAAATGGTCATAAGTCACTTTTTTCAGTGCCACTGTAACTTTGAAGGGTCACTCCACACAAGCAAAGTACCAGCAAAGGAGGGGAAAAAACTCCAGAGATGTTCCTGAGACAGGAAGTCTAGTCCTGCCAAGAATATAATAAGGGTTAATGGAGAGGCAGTTTCTGTAAGCAACACCAGAATGTTTCCTTCCTGCCTTCCTTACAGGATTAGGCCAGTAATTTCTTCTAACAACCGGTTCTCCAAACTGCTTAGAATGTTAACAACTGGTTCTAGAGAATAGCTGCGAACTGGTAGGATCCCACCCCTGCAGAAACCGGATTGCGCAAACAAGCAAAGCAGGATGCAGGCAGTGTGAAAAACTATGCCCCCTCCAATCCACAGAAAAAGCTCTCTCCATGGAACGAGTCCTTGGTGCCAACAAAGTTGAGCGCCACTGCTTGAAAGGATTTCAAAAAACCAGGCAGTATTTGGGTCTACCAAATTATCATCATCTTCAACCCTTAGTAACTGGGTTCACACATCACATTGACCATGGCTTATTTATAAATTTAATTTTTTTAATGTAACAGGCCTCTTCCATTTAAAAAGAACTTAAGAGATACACATAAGTGTAGTGGTTTAGCGCTGTTTTAGTCAATAAATTGAATAAATTGACTGGTTTTGTCCAATATTTTAGGTAAAAGGAAACCAAGATATTTGAAGGTTTCTTGTACTGGGTGAATCAAATCACACAACAGCAGAAAACAAGGTCTTTGTAGACAATAAGGAAGCATTAAACTATTTAAGAAAAGAACCAACCAGCATTCCTGTATCTATTTTACATGTACCTTCTATTCCCTTTCATTATTATTTTTTGAATAAAGAGGTTTTCTAACTTCCTGCTCCTAATTTCAAATTCCTGATATGTTGCACCTGCTGGAGTCTAATTAACTCTACCTGTGCTTCCATAAGCACTCTAGCGCTACAAACATTAATTTGGTTATGTCTTATATATACACATTCACTGCTGCAGTATAAACACACATTTCTTATTTATTGCATTTCCTCAGAGTAATTAACATCTCAGTAAACAAAACTACTGGAATATTTGCAGACCAGCTTCTTGAGAGGGCAGAGGAAATTGTTTAGTTGGCTGGATTTAAAGCCTGATAGAACTAGGTGAAGGGGGAGAAAATAGTGTTTTAGAGAAACTGGAGTACTGGAGATAAATTCTAGAAGTAAGAGAAGGCAAGAGGAAAAAGAAATTCTAGAAGTTAGAGAAGGAAAGAGGGAAAGAACAGGTGCCAAAATGGGTATCTACCAGTTTTTCTCAATGTCTAAATAGGATGTAGACCAGTTTTCCTCAACATTAACAATTTTAAGTTGAGTGGACTTCAATTCCTAGAAGTCCCCAGTTAGCCTTCCTGGTATAGCCCAGGGATGTCAAACTCACATCATCACAGTGGTGTCACGTGACGTATTGGGTCTTTTTCCCGCTTCGCTAAATCTGGCATGGGCATGGTTAGTGTGTGACACCTCTGGCTCACAGGCCAGGAGTTTGACAGCCCTGGTGTAGACTAAGGACAGGGCCTTCTCCAGGTGCCGTCGACCAGGCAATGTCAGCTGGCGGTTCCCAGGAGTAGGGCCTTTTCAGTGGGAGCTCCCACCCTGTGGAACCAGCTCCCCCTAGAGCTCTGGGTGGCCCCTGACCTCCGCTCCTTCTGCCATGACCTAAAGACATGGCTATTCCAATTAGCCTACCAGGACTGATGGGGGGGAGGGTTTTTTAGCATTGTTTTAGTATAGTTTTTAAATTGAAATTGTTATGAGACCTTGGAATTTAATTGTTTTTTAATATTTGTAATTTTGTATTATTGTTTTATTTTGTAAGCCGCCCTGAGTCCTTAGGGAGATAGGGCAGCATGTAAGTCTCATAATTAAATTAAATTAAATTTTCTTCGTGGCTGAATTAAAGGGTTATCCACCACTACTTGAGCCAGCAGCAAACTATAGCTGCATAAAATTTGCTGCCCCACTGGATATCTCTATCCAGCCATGGGATGGCATATATATATATATATATATATATATGTAGGTCTTGGTGTATTCGGGTCTTGTCCCGTGTAAGGTTGAGAATACCTTGGCAACGTTTCGACGAAATCTCATCCGTCATCTTCAGGCTGGTGTCTTTAGTTGTTCTCCTGGGAGAAGTTCTCCCAGGAGAATGAGTAAAGACACCAGCCTGAAGATGACGGATGAGATTTCGTCGAAACGTTGCCAAGGTATTCTCAACCTTACACGGGACAAGACCCGAATACACCAAGACCTACATACCTTTACCCGTGAAAATCTACGAAAACAAATATATATATATATATATATATATATATATATATATATGAAAATATATATATATATATATATATATATATATATATATATATATATATATATGTAGGTCTTGGTGTATTCGGTCTTGTCCCGTGTAGGATTGAGAATACCTTGGCAACGTTCGACGAAATCTCATCCGTCATCTTCAGGCTGGTGTCTTCAGTCAGATATATAGTGTGTATATATATATATATATATACACACACACACACACACACACACACACATATATATATATATATATATATATATATATATATATATATATATATACATATATATGTGTGTGTGTGTGTGTGTGTAAATGACCAATAGGTGTTACACTATTCCATTCTCTAAAAGTCACCTAAATGATGGTGATCTTCTACACTGGAATAACTATATCTGAAGATAATAGAGATAATATGATGGCAAAATCATAAGGACACAGAAGAAAAAGAGATCGATAGGGCACATATTGGCCACAATTAGAAGTAATCCAAAATGGCTGTATGGACCATTCCCAACTGTTGAGGAATTGAATTGCTATGTATCTGTCCTTGAACGGGTAAATATATATATATATACATCAAATTTTCAAGTTCCAGTGATGGCTCCTGTCCTGCTTCTATTGCCTCTGTTTTCAAGTCGCAATAGTTATTTGGCTTCTATCTGAGATAACAGATGAGAAAGGCCAACAGATTTGAGGTTGCTCTTGGATGACACCATAGTAAAGAAACAAAAATTAACATCAGTATCCTGC
This sequence comes from Naja naja, assembly GCA_009733165.1. Classification (NCBI taxonomy): domain Eukaryota; kingdom Metazoa; phylum Chordata; class Lepidosauria; order Squamata; family Elapidae; genus Naja; species Naja naja. The sequence continues at coordinate 209,579,102 of CM019149.1, forward strand.
TAAAAAGGGCTGAAATTTGTCTCATTCATGGGCTGAGTGAACTCAACAACATGGACTAAGATGAAGTCAGTATCTGGGTTGTAACAGAGGAAAAAAAATGCATACCAGGGTATACTGGTGCTATTAGAATAACCCTTAAAAGGCAGAGAAAATGATGTGAGGAAAGAGGGAAAGGAAAAGGGCCACTAATGTAAGGGACTTTACTAGCAATAGCACTTAGACTTCTATACTGCTTCATAGTGCTTTACAGACCACTCTAAGCAGTTTATAGAGTCAGCATATTGTCCGGCAACAATCTGGGTCCTCATTTTACCAACTTCGGAAGGATGGAAGGTTGAGTCAACCTTGAGCCAGTCAGAATCGAACTCCTTGCAGTGAGCAGTGAATTAGCCTGCAATACGGCATTCTAACCAATGTGCCACCGCGGCTCCTATATAATTTATAAGATAATTTTAAAGATAATTTGCTGTCCTAGTTAAGTAAACATCAGAGAAAGTATCTGAAATCAATAACCCTTACCCTGAAGCAGGTTGTTTTTATGTTATTAGTCATGATTGTGAGGCTCTTTCATCAAAAATTAACATTATGAAAGCAGGTTTTAGCTTGCAATATTTGTTAAACCTCTTAGAATTTTAGTACGGAAAGAATGATCAAAATATGTCTGATAAAGGTACAAGATTGTGAAGGAAAATGTGTGAGAAGCAGATGGAGTTATACAATAATTTTTAAAGAATGAAAGATATGTTACTAATGCATCCCATATCTATTTCTATCAGTTCTCAAAATGGCTTATAATAATAGAAAATAATACATAGAAATGAATCAAATTATTTACTATATTGTAGACCAATACAAAACAGGAATCATTCTGAGATGAGAGAGAGGGAGGGAGAGGGAGGGAGGGAGGGGAGAGAGAGAAAAGAGGCGGCAAATGCCTATAGATTTTTTTATTTGTTTGTTTGTTTGTTTGTTTGTTTGTTTGATTTATATGTCAGCCCCATCTCCGGTGGGGACTTGGGGAGGCTCACAAAAGGATATACGTACAAAAATATATAAAATATTAATCTAATCCAAATATATGCTAAAATACCCCGTTAAAACCCCCACTCCCTCTCAATCCAGGCCAGCCTGTAAAAACAGCCAGGACTTTAGATCACGGCGGAAGGAACAAAGGTCAGGAGCCATTTTAGAGTGGAAGATCTTATTGAACATTCTTTGTTTTTCCAAATAAAACTGCTAGTTTGGGAAAAACTTAGTTGCCACAATCTTTATTCTTTGGCTGCATTCTCTGGTACAAGTAGTCCTTGACTTATAACAGTTCGCTTAGCGACCATTCAAAGTTACAACAGCACTGAAAAAGTGACTTATGACCATTTTTCACACTTACGACCATTGCAGCATCTCCATCGTCATGTGATCAAAATTCAGGTGCTTGGCAACTGACTCCTATTTATGCTGATTGCAGTGTCCTGGGGTCATGTGGTCATCTTTTGCAAACTTCTGACAAGCAAAACCAATGGGGAAGCCACTTAACAACCAAGTTACTAATTTTCACTTAACAACCAAGTTGCTAATTTAACAACAGCAGTGATTTACTTAATAAACATGGTAAGAAAAGTTGTAAAATGGGGCAAAACTCACTTAACAAATTTCTCACTGACCAACATAAATTTTGGGCTTAATTGTGGCTGTAAGTTGAGGAGACTAGTTAGATAATTAGGCATCATAGAGCAAGGTTTTAAATAAATAAACATTCTCCAAGCATATTTATTTATTTATTTATTTATTTATTTATTTATTTATTTGATTTGTCAATCGTTTACAAGATAATAAGTATAAGGGTAAACATAGTTATGAATACATGAAATGAATACATATAAGAAAAATAAAAGAAACAATAAAAAACAATATGACAGGGACAGTGCATGTTGGTGGCTTTATGCACGCCCTTACAGACCTCTTAGGAAAGGGGTGAGGTCAATAGTAGAAAGTCTAAGGTTAAAGTTTTTGGGGTTTGGGGAAGAAACCACAGAGTCAGGTAGAGTATTCCAGACATTGACCACTCTGTTGCTGAAGTCGTATTTCCTGCAATCAAGATTGGTGTGGTTAACCTTGAGTTTGTATCTATTGTGTGCTCTTGTATTGTTATGGTTGAAACTGAAATATTCATTGAACGGTAGGACATTGAAATGTATGATTTTATATACTATATTTAGATCAGACCGAAGATGGTGTAGTTCTAGATTTTCTAGGTCTAGAATTTCAAGTCTGGTGGCATAAGGTATTCTGCAATGAGTAGAGGAGTGTAGAACTCTTCTTGTGAAGTATTTCTGGACTTTCTCAACTGTGTTAATATCAGATATGTGATGTGGGTTCCAGACTGATGAGCTGTATTCGAGTATTGGTCTAGCAAATGTTTTGTACGCCCTAATTAGTAGTGTGATATTACCAGAGAAAGAGCTACATAGGATTAGGTTAACAACTTAATGCCTTTTGGCTATGTAGTTACAGTGGGCTTTAACACTTAGATCATTAGAGATGAGTATTCCAAGGTCCTTGACGGAATTTGGATCATCAACAAGGTTTTGACTATTCAGCTTGTATTTTGTTTTCTGATTTTTTTGCCAATATGTAGACAGAGCATTTATTGTTGAGATTTGAAGTTGCCATTTGTTTGACCATTCTGATACATAGCCAAGGTCTTTTTGAAGGGTAGCAGTATTGTCTGTGGTGTTGAATAGCTTTACATCATCAGCGAAGAGAACGCAGTTTATTTTTTAAAATTTTTATTCATATTTATATCCCCCTTCTCTGGAGACTCAGGGCAGCTTACAATTTTTGGGATACTACCCAATGCGCTCAGCAATAGCCTTCATTCCATTGTATATGCCTGCTTATTACTAAGCGGCATTTTTACAAAGTCAGCTTAGGCCCCAACAATCTTGGGTCCGCAGTTGCTCTTAATATGATCAGAAGTCATTTATGTAGAGTATGAAGAGAGTTGGTCCAAAGAAAACTGCCTTGGGGAACACCACTGTTGACAGGTACAGAATTTGATAGGATGCTCCCAATTTTGACCATTTGTTGTCTGTTTGACAGAAATGCTTCTATCCAGTTGTGCAGTTGTCCAGAGATGCCATAAGATCTTACTTTAGTAGTAGTTTGTCGTGTACCAGTGAATCGAAGGCTTTACAGAAGTCAATGTAGATTGCGTCTATTACTTTACCCTGATCGAGTTGTGTAGTCCATACGTTTTTGCAGTGTAAGAGTTGCAGATTACAGGATAGTTTTTTTCTGAAACCAAATTGTTGATTTGAGAGTAGGTTGTTTGACTCTAAGTGGAGAATAATGGATTGGTTAATAATTAATTCCATGACTTTACAGGTGACGCAGCATAAAGAGATTGGTCTATAATTTTCAACTAGACTGGGGTCTCCCTTTCTGAAGATGGGGATGACCGGGGTTGTGACCATAGGTTTGGCAAGAGCTGGTCCTGAAAGATTTTTCAAAGTTTATGCTTAGAGGTTTGGCTATGGCAGTGGATAGCTTTTTTTAAGAAGCAGGCATGTATTCCATCCTGTCCAGTAGATAGAAATGGTTTTAGATTGTGTAGTGCTTTTTCAACATTGTCTTCTGTAAAATCGATATGTATTAGATCATTGTAGTTGTCTGTAGTTTGACTAGGAAATACTGGGCATGATCCATTGCTGTTTACAAATACTGAGCCAAAAAATGTGTTAAAGAGGTTGACTTTGATGGTGTTGTCGTTACAGTCTTTACCATTAGGTACTTTCAGGGTGGGACGGATCTTGAGTCTTTTAGTTTGTTGTTTACAAAATTGTAGAAAGTGCAGGTGGAATTGGTGCATAGAAGGTTTCTCTCTTGTTTAATGTGATAATTGGTGCATTCAGTCTTTATCTGATGGCATAAATTTTTGTATCAGTTTGAAGTTGGCAACGTGACCAGATTTGTTTTTCTGCCAAAGTGATCTTTTTTTGGATTGAAGTTTCCTTATTGTTATGGGTAATCTGGGTTTTGGTTTTGGGAGTTGTTACTGGTACATATAGTTTGATGACTCTTTGACTTCAAGTAAAAATATATTGTAATGATCTTTAACAGTATTGCATCCAGTGAATAGAGATTGCCAATCAAGTGATGAGAGATCATTGTCTATAAGATCATAGTTGCCTTTTTGAAGTTATAATTGGGGATAAACGTTGTTGTGATGTTTTTTGTGCGGATGTATGTTGAGACAAAAGTCAATCATGTTGTGGTCGCTGTTGGAAAAGGGTTCTTTAATTTGTATTCGTAAATTGAGTTCAAACTATTGCAGAAGATGGGATCGAGGCAGTTGTTAAGTCTAGTATTGTTGGTTACTAGTTGTTCCAGTCCTAGATTTGTTACAGCATTGTAGAAGGTTGCATGTATGGATTCAGTATTACATTCATTTAGGGTCCAGTTAATATGAGGTAGATTGAAGTCACCAAGAAAGAGAAAAGTGTGTGGGCAGGATGTTGCCCATGTTAGTAGTGAATTTAGCTTGTTTACATGTTTGATGTCATAATCAGGGGCTCTGTAACATAGTAAGAATCGAAATGTGATATTTAAGGACAGTTCACAGATGATAGTCTCAGGAAGAGCAAGCTCCTGGGTAACTTGGATGTTCTTTAGATGTAAGGACTTTTATAGAAGATAGCAACACCACCTCCTCTATGATTTCACGATCTGATCGTAAACATGATAGTCTCTTATTGTGGTAATGGAGTCAGGGAGAGATGCATTGAGCCATGTTTCACAGACAAATATGATGTCAAATTTAGCCTTATTTAATAAGAGGAGAAATTCAGGTATTTTATTCACAAGGCTTCTTGCATTGAGTAGCTTGCATTTAGGTTGGAATTGAGGTAGTTGGGGGTGTGCGTGCCTAGTCTTGGGTGATGGTGGATTGGTTGAAGTAGGGTTGTATGCTGAGTTGTGGGTTGTGTGACTTACTTGATACAGTCAGCACGGTAGTCAATGTACAGGTCCTTCTTTCCATTGTCTAGACATTTTTGAGTTCTGTGCCAGAGTACACGGGAGTGGGCACGTTGCTGTGCGGTTAAGTCAGGGCAAGAACAGAGGTTCTTATGGTTGGTGTTGTTTTGGCGAGTGAAATTTATAGTATAAATGAATTTACATTTGCTTGATTCATTTTTGCAAATGACCCTGCAGAAGTGTGGGGCCACTGAGCTGTCTGTTTACTGGTAGATCATCACCTCAACGTTAAGTCTGTCTGAATTCATTGATTTATCAGTTCTCTACCAACCCATGTTACACTAATATGTACAAATCCATAATTTGGATCTGTAGATCTTTTCGTTCTCATAGTTCTCAGTGTCCAGATTCATAGCCATACATTACCATTGGAAAAGAAACATCACTTTTAACTCTTCTATTTTTGAAGATGTCTTATTCTTCATGATCTCCCAATGATTGTCAATGTACGCTTCTTAGGATTTATGTATCTTCATTCCTCCAGCACACTGTCCATCTATAACTGTTGCTGAGCATAATACATCTAATACCTCATGTTTTTACTAGCATCCATAATTCATTAACATTCAGGTTGACAGTAATGTAACCATTAGCCCAGAATCTTTATTTTCCAATTCTCCTTTGGTAATGACGTTAATCTGCTTTATCTCTGGCTAAGCGAAATATGTCTGCGTTGCTCAAATTCTTTCTGTTTTGATTCTAGTTGTCGTCTTTAGCAACCCTGCCACTCTTACAATAAAATTCCACGGATATTAAGCAATTAGGATAATACAATTCATGTTATTCCTTCCCTGTTCTGAGCCAGTATGATTCTTCGATTTATTTTACATTCTCCCTTTCACTTTATTTAGCCCCCTTCAATCTCTTCTGTGATTATTTCGAATAATTTATACTGCAGTTTTAAATTTTCCTCTGGCTTATTTGGTTTTCTTTTAAAACCTCACTGTTTTGTTTTCTTGCTGATGCTCCTTGATGGACTGACATTTTTGTCCTTTCTTGCTTGATGTTAGAAAAACTGAGTTCAGTCCTTGTACGTCTTCTTGATGCCCAAGGCTTCATTTTTCTTCCTGTGGTAAGATATTGTTTTGAAAGACACTTGGATCTTTATTTTTCTTGAAATTTGGGAATTTCCCCCTCCCTCAGGTTCTGTTTAGGCTGAGTGTCTGAATTTTTCCGTTACATTGATTTTATATTCTGACTATGTGTCCTTCATACACCTATTCTCTTTAATCTTTAAGTGATATGTTTGACACTAATAATTCAAGGGCTATTTTACACTTTGCATCTGGAAATGTTCTGGCTCAGCTGCCTGGGTTGCACTTTCTGTTTCCTATTATAGTCTATTTGAGTTGATGTTGTCCCGTTGATGCTGACCATGTGGGCCCTGTGTTCATATTTGGCAATAAACAAAGTTCTTCAAGTATATCCTGCAGAGTGTTTATCCAACCTGTTCTTCTGCAATTTCAGGTTCCTCCGTTTCTCCAATGTTTGCATTCCAATCACTATGTCCTTTCTTGATGATGCATTTAGTGCCTCTTCAATTTGCCATCTTTTTTTAATATCTTCCTCTTTTGAGTTTGGATATAATTATTGATAGCCAATAATTTAATAGACTCACGTGTGCCATTGATTAGATTATAACTATGCACACTTACATTATGAGTATCATTGCTACTCCATTATTTTATATGGCCGAATAAGTGTATCATGTAATTCTCTGATTTAAAGAGGATATTCAAGTACGCCATTCCTAACACATCCAATTTGGTATGCAACACTCTTGCTTTGCCACTTTCAAGTTTTCCTTGGTTCATACTTCATCATATTCTGTATTTTGATTGCACCTGTCCTTATAAGGCAAGTAATCTTTTTTCCCCC
>CM019149.1:209587013-209629458 GCA_009733165.1 Naja naja
AGATTCTTTATGGGGTTCAGGTCAGGTGAGTTTGCTGGCCAATCAAGCAGTAATCCCATGTTCATTGAACCAGGTTTGGTGCTTTTGGCAGTGTGGGCAGGTGCCAAGTCCTGCTGGAAAATGAAGTCAGCATCCCCATAAAGCTCATCTGCAGAAGGAAGCATGAAGTGCTCCAAAATCTCCTGGTAGATGGCTGCTTGACCCTGGACTTAATGAAGCACAGTGGACCAACACCAGCAGATGACATGGCTCCCCAAATCAACACAGACTGTGGAAACTTCACACTGGACTTCAAGCATCTTGCAGTGTGTGCCTCTCCATTCTTCCTCCATACTCTGGGTCCTTGGTTTCCAAATGAGATGCAAAAGTTGCTCTCATCAGAAAAAGGACTGGACCACTGAGCAACAGACCAGGTCTGTTTTTCTTTAGCCCAGGTAAGACGCTTCTGACGTTGTTTGTTGTTCAGGAGCAGCTTGACAAGAGGAATATGACATTTGAAGCCCATGTCCAGGATCCGTCTGTGTGTAGCTCTTGATGCACTGACTCCAGCCTCAGTCCACTCCTTGTGAAGTCCCAACACTTTTGAATGGCCTTTTCTGACAATCCTCTCCAGGCTGCAGTCATCCCTGCTGCTTGTGCACTTTTTCTTCCACACTTTTCCCTTCCATAACTTTCTATTAATGTGCTTTGATACAGCACTTTGGGAACATCCAACTTCTTTGCAATTACCTTTTGAGGTTTCCTCCTATGGAGGGTGTCAGTGATGGTTTTCTGCACAACTGTCAGGTCAGCAGTCTTTCCCATGATTGTGATTCCTACTGAACCAGACTGAGAGACCATTTAAAGGCTCAGGAACCCTTTGCAGGTGTTATGGCTTAATTAGCTGATTGAGTGGGACACTTTGAGCCTAGAATATTGCACCTTTTCACAATATTCTAATTTTCTGAGATTGTGGATTTGGGGTTTTCATGAGCTGTAAACCATAATCATCACAATTATGGCAAATCATGGCTTGAACTATCTTGCTTTTGCATGTAATGAGTCTATCTCATATATTAGTTTCACCTTTTAAGTTGCATTACTGAAATAAATGAACTTTGCAGGCTATTCTAATTTTCGAGTTTCACCTGTACTTATAATTAAAAAATATAGTTAACAAAGTCACAAGTAGTTGTAGAAAGCAAAATAAAAAGCAAAACAAAAGAATTCTACCACAGATTGAAACAGTGTTCCTCAACTGCAACAGCTTGAAGAGTTATGGACTTCAACTCCCAGGAATTCCTCAGCCAGCCATGCTGGCTGAAATTCTGAGGTTAATCCACCTCTTCAAGCTGCAAGAACAATACTGGATGGCTCATTCAGAATCTTCCTTTTTTCCCATTATGCACAAAAGATTAATGCATCTAAAACCCAACTGGAATTGCATATGGCAGCACAATTGCTCACCCAGCAGCCTCATTATTAACAGAATTTTGGTCACATGAAATGTAATCCGATATCAATTTTACATTAAATACTAAACTGAATATTGTATTATTTGAACTTGCGCTAATCTGTCTGCGTCACCCAAGTAGTGAGGTCCAGACAAGAGCACATCCAAAAGAACTAGCTCTAGTTTGTTCTAAGTCAATTAACAGACTCTAGCAAGTCTGAAAGAGGATTTCTTGCCCTTGTTCAGGGGTGGGATTCAAATTTTTAACAATTCTGTGGGTGGCTTAGGTGGTGGGCATGGCTTGGTGGTCATGTGACTGGGTGGACATGGCTTGGTGGTCATGTTATTGGCTGGGTGTGGCCAACTCAATATCACTCACATTGAGGCCGCATCTCCTCGCCTGGCCTCTCATGACTGTGGGGATGCTGCAACAGTCGTAAGTGTGAAAATGGTCATAAGTCACTTTTTTCAGTGCCATTGTAACTTTGAATGGTCCTCCACACAAGCAAGTACCAGCAAAGGAGAGGAATCCAGAGAGTTCCTGAGACAGGAAGTCTAGTCCTGCCAAGAATGTAATAGGGTTAATGGAGAAGCAGTTTCTGTAAGCAACACCAGAATGTTTCCTTCCTGCCTTCCTTACAGGATTAGGCCAGTAATTTCTTCTAACAACCGGTTCTCGAACTGCTTAGAATGTTAACAACGGTTCTAGCGAATGGTGCAAACTGGTAGAATCCCACCCCTGCCTTGTTCCTTTACAGCTGAATAAACTAGGAAGGGTTCTAACTCTGAGACATTTTCCAGTTCACATTCCATTTTGTGTGCTAAGTTGCCTTCAACTTTTTGGGCACGGGCCAGTGGCGCAGCAGTTAGCATGCAGTACTGCAGGGCTAACTCACTGCTCATTCCAGGAGTTCGATTCTGACTGGCTCAAGGTTGATTCAGCCTTCCATCCTTCTGAGGTTGGTAAAATGAGGACCCAGATTGTTGGGGGCCATATGCAGACTCTGTAAACCGCTTAGAGAGGGATGTAAAAGCACTTATGGTGTATGTAAGTCTAAGTGCTAGCAAAACTATTCAAGGTCCCTTATTTATTTATTTATTTATTTATTTATTTATTTATTTATTTATTAGATTTATATCCTGCTTCTCTTCCCCATCAGGGAACTTGAAGGCGTACAACAAACTAAAAACATATCCTATACAATATAAAAATCAAAAAGCTCATTCACATCATCCAAACATACAAGAGGGAAGAACAGAGATCTCAGTTCCATGTCTTCAACAAAGCCAGGTCTTCACGCTTCGGAATGTAGGTAGGTTGGGGATGGTTCTAATCTCTGCAGGGAGCATATTCCAAAGGATGGTGCCACCACAGAAGGCCCTGGCCCATGGGCCCACCAGCCAACATTGTCTGGCCGGCAGTATCTGGAGCAAGCCTTCCCTGTGGGATCTAACCGGGTGCTGGGAGGCATAAGGTAGCAGTAGGCGGTCTCGAAGGTATCCTCTAAGCCATGAAGGGCTTTAAAGTGGTTACTAGCACCTTGAATTGCACCAGGAAGACCACGGTAACCAATGCAGATGCGGAGGATAGGTGTTATATGGGTGCACTTAGGTGCCCCCATAATCACTCGCGTGGCTGCATTTTGCACCAGCTGAAGTCTCTGAGTGCTCTTCAAGGGCAGCCACATGTAGGCATTGCAGTGATCCAATCGAGGTGATAAGGGCATGAGTGACTGTGTGTAAAGCCCCTTGGTCCAGGAAGGGTCGCAACTGGTGCAACAGGCAAACCTGTGCAAAGGCCCCTCGGTCACAGCCGTAAGGTGGTGGTCAAATTGTAGCTGTGGATCCAGAAGGACCCCAAGTTGCGAACTTCGTTCTGAGGGATCAATTTCTCTCCCCCAGTACCAAAGTTGGATGATCAACTGAAGCCCGAGGGGGCAAGACCCACAGCCACTTGGTCTTGTCAGGGTTGAGTTTGAGCCGATTTGTCCCCATCCAGATCCTCACAGCCTCCAAGCACCGGGACATCACCTCCACGGCATCACTAGATTGACCAGGGACAGAAATGTACAACTGGGTGTCATCAGCGTACTGATGATACCCGACCCCGTGTCAACGGATGATCTCACCCAGCGGTTTCATGTAGATATTAAATAGGAGGGGGAAGAGGATAGAACCCTGAGGGAGCCCACATGGCAGGGCCCTAGGGCTCGATCTCTGCCCCCCTACCAACACTGACTGAGTCCGGTCAGAGAGATAGGAGGAGAACCACCGTAGAACAGCGCCTCCCGCTCCCAGCCCCCTGAGTTGACCCAGAAGGATACCATGATCGATGGTATCGAAAGCCGCTGAGAGGTCAAGAAGCACCAGGATGGAGGGAGACCCTCCATCCCGGGCCTGCCAGAGATCATCCACTAGTGCGATCAAAGCTGTCTCAGTGCTGTACCTGGGCCTGAAGCCAGACTGCAAGGAATCCAGATAATCAGCTTCATTCAAGGCCCGAAGGAACCTTGCAACACTGTTATTCTATTTGTCTGTTTAATCATGATTAGGAAGTTAGTTAAGTGAGCTTATCGTTTATTTCTTTCAACAAATTTCACAAGCACCCGCTAGCAGCTGTTCTTTACCCACTGTCACAGTACTCTTATATACCTGCTATGCCCACAATGTTGCACAATAGTATGCAATGAACTATTTCATTCATTTACCCATACACATGGGTTGCTGGGATTCTAAAATATCCCCACCCCAAAGCTATTAATTAATTAATTAATTACTATTAAATTAACATGTTAATAATTAACTTGTATTCTGCCCAATTTAAATTAGTGAGCCACAACTTGCCTTGCAGAAGTTATCCTGATCCTTCTATAAGAAACCCATATGTTTAATAATTTGGTATTTAATAAATTTTAAGGAGGACCCAGATTGTTGGGGGCAATATGCTGATTCTGTAAACCTCTTGGAGCAATACTGGACTGCAATACTGCACTATGAAGCTCTATATAAGTCTAAGTGCTGTTGCTAAATGTTATTATTCAATCATTGCCTTGGCTGCAGCTTTTCCCCCTGTCTCCCAAGGTTGTTCTCACATGTAATTACAACCTATCTAGATGAAAAAGCTTTTTTCATCTAGGGTCTTTTATCATATCAGCATGACTCATTTTGCCTTGACTTTATGAGATAGGCTCAAGGGTGATGTGAAGGGTGGGGATGGGGATATGTGTCAAAAAAAAAGTCAAGATCCTGGTCAAAAGTCAAGATCCTGACCTGTTTTCGGACATGTTCATTGTAAAAATAGGGCTTGACTTTGATCAAGGACTCATGGCTGCCAAATTGATCTTTTGACATGCCACCAACAGGAGACAGTCCTGTTTAGGGTAGCTTGAAGACCTTAGGGAACCTTGCAGGAGAGGGCTAAACTACCTTCTTTCTATGTCTGTTACTCGCTACTGGTAGTCCTCAACTTATGACCACAATTGATCCCAAAATTTCTGTTGCTAAGTGAGACATTTGTTAAGTGAGTTTTGTCCCCATTTTACGACCTTTCTTGCCACAGTTGCTAAGTGAATCCCTGCCACTGACAAGTTCGTAACCCGGTTGTTAAGTGAACCTGGCTTCCCCATTGACTTTGCTGGTCAGAAGGTCGCAAAGGGGATCACATGACCTTGGGACACAGCAATGGTCATAAGTATGAACTAGTTGAATTTTGATCCCATGATCATGGGGATGCTGCAAAAGTCAAAACTGTGAATGATCGTAAGTCACATTTTTTTCAGTGCCGTTGTAACTTTGAACGGTCACTAAATGAACTGTTATAAGTCGAGAACTACTTGTATTTCTACCATCTGTCTCCTTTCATTCCCTAATGATTGCTCCTGCCTACTCATGAGACAGGACCAGTGATGGGATTCAAAAAAATTTACTACCGGTTCTGTGGGCGTGGCTTGGTGGGTGTGGCTTGGTTTGGTGGGCGTGGCTTGGTGGGCATGGCAGGGGAAGGATACTGTAAAATCTCCATTCCCTCCCCACTCCTGGGGGAAAGATACTGCAAAAGCCCATTCCCTCCCCACCCCATTAACCTGCTTTCCAGCTCTGTTCCCCTTTGCAGGGCAACAAAAGACCCAGCTGATCCGCTGGGACTCAGGAGGCAGAGAATAGATGGGGGTGGAGCCAGTCAGAGGAGGTATTTACTGTTTTTCCAAACTACTCAAAATTTCCATTACCGTTTCTCCAGAACTGGTCAGAACCTGCTGAATACCACCTCTGGGCAGGACCAAAACAAACAAACAAAAAGGACCCCCTGTCCATTCTCCATACCCCATTCATGATTTTATGAAGATCTACCATATCCCTTCTCCCTCCAGTAATCTTTTCTGCTGTACTAGGCTCTGTATTCTTAATGCGTCACACTACGTTGGTGAATCAACAGCATGGGAAATTACTATGTCTGGACAAGTTCTGAGTCTCTAAACAAAAGAGAGGGGAAAAAAAGAGATGATTACATACATCAATTAGCTGGGTAGACACAGAGCTATAAGAGAGTTTTTAACTAGCTATAAAAATGCCCTGCTTGTGCTGGGCACCTCCTTCTCTTGTATATTTGATGTCCTCAATCCATGAACTGTGCAGCTATGAATAGCAATAATCAAAGCTAGTAATCCTTTTATGGCTCCTAATTAAACAGCTCTTTGCTATATAACAAGCTAATATTATTAGTGTTATTTGTGTCTGGGTCACATTCAAAGGCCTCTGTTATGATTAGGGTCTCAGTGCCGTTGTACAAAACCTTCACTGCAGTATGCAAAAAACAACCTAACAAGGCGGCTTGGCCAAGAGTGTTGTAAAGATAACAACCCGAATAGGGACTTGTGAGAATCTACCACAACTTTGCATCTCTGGCAAACGAAATGATGGGAATTCAAGACAAAGAAAATAATAAGCGAAAACTGGTTTACAAAGGCCAGGCCAACTTGGAATGATTGAAGGGAAAGTATAAAATTAAGTAAGGGCTGTATTGGAATCTTTCTGTGTTGGAAAGGAGACAGAAACCAAATGTTTACCTTATGTCATACTCAAACAATAGCTGTTAATTACAGGAAAAGAGCAGGAACCTTATGAATGAGCCTTATGAATGAATGTTATGAATAGTAGAATCTTGAAAACATTTTTAACTTAAATTGACATACACCTAGGAAGATGGATGAGAAATCAAACTTAGTTTGCACTACATTGCATTCCCAAGCCATGTCCTCACCTTTTCCAAGTATAATATGGTAACAGTTTGTCCTTCATGCCATAGCATCATGATTTAACCTATATTCCCAGTCCACATCCGATATATTCCCCACCAGTATCATAATCAAAGATAACTGCAGCTGTATCTTAAGGGGGAAAGGATGTGACATACAGTTATTGGATTCAATCATATCCCTATTTCACATATTTCTTCTTACTTCTATACTGCATGGCGGGTTTGAGCAGTTGTTTATCATTTATGTGCCATGCTAAGGCTCTGTGGTCTGTGAGTAACCACATGAAGATATAACTCTGAGAGGCCAGACCTCTGTGATACAAAGCATGTTCTAAAGGTAGAAGTTTTGTAGAAATGTGGAAGAACAGGATTCACTACAGAGATAGCCTTGGTCGATGATGATGATGATGATGATGATGATGATGATGATGATGATAGTAGATCTGGGATGGAGGTGGCACATCCTTTCTTGTGCTCATTGAACTTTCAGCAGCATTTGTTAAGGTTGACCATGGTATCCTTATGGACTGGCTACAAAGATAGAATTAGAAACACCATTTTGTAGTGCTTCTCTTCCTTTCTCCAAGGCAGTTCCAGTTGGTGTTAGCAGGGAGGGAAGACATTCCTAAGCTCCTTCTTTACAGGCTCAGTGTTCTCTCCTCCTGTTTAACATACATATGAAACTGCTGGGCAAGGTCATCTAGCAATTTGAGTTAACCCAGCTAAGCAAAGTAAGCTGTCAAATCCTGTTCCGGTGCTGGATGCTGTGTGGGCTTCTGTGTAGAAGAACTGGCTTTGACTTAACCCTGTCATGACTGAATGATTGTGGAACTAGAGCAAACTCTATCTGTAGATTCTCCATCTCTAACTTTGGATGAGGTAGCATTTTCCCATTCAAGAGTGGTACTCAATCTGATGACCTTCTTGGACTCACAGCTCCTTCTCAAAAAGGAGGAAGCAAGGCCCATGTACGCTTCCAACTGGAGCCCCATTTGCACCCTTTTTTGGATCAGGAGGCCCTTCATACAGTAACACATTTTATAGTTATCTCATGACTCAAGTATTACAATGGAGTCCACAAAGAGCTGTCTTTGAAGAGCACTCAGAAATTGTGGTTGGTCAGTGACACAGGCCATGATGGGCAAGCCTCATTGTGCCCCTGTGACATCTCTGCTTTGCAATCTGAATAATTATCAGTTTGCCTCTGGGTGTGATTCAAGGTGCTGCTGGTTACCTGTAAAGCCCTCCATGGAAGGGAGCCAATTTATTGGAAGGATGGCCTGTCTCTCACAATTTGGGTCCCTTCAATTAAACAGTGCCCTATTACCAGAACAAAAAACAAAAATATGCTATCTTTATCATAGCCCTCCAAAATGAAGTCTTCCCTAAGATTTTTTGAATCCTCATGGCATTCTTAAAGGCCTAGTTGCTGTCTCGGGCACTGGGCCAAAATGCACAAAACCACTTTTGTGTTTTGTAAATGTCTTTTGTTGAATGACCGGATTTTCCTCTCATGTATTTCGCTTGTTTAAAGCTTATTAGTTCTTATCTGTATAAATTAGTTCATATCTGTATAAAGGCAATGCTTAATAAATTATATTTAAAAAGAAACTGCATTATTTCCAGTAACATTATGTTACATTAACTTTACAGCATCGTCATCGCCACTAACACTTCAACCGTACATCCCAGTCCCTGGTTAACTTTTCATTTTATAGCCAACCTATAATCCCAATATGACTAATTGGCTGAAATGAATGATGACCCTTAAAGATTATACTAGGCTTGTATTTAAGTAAAGAAATTAATAATTAAAAAAAGGTGCAAGGATTTTACAGTTTTTTGCTAGCTTATTTGTTTGTTTATATGTTTAATAGATTTATATAGCTACGCATTTAGCACATGGCTCCAGGTAGAATACAACATTCTTAAACAACAGTAAATTCAATAAAAGCCACCTAATAAAACGCAGAAAGCAGTGCAGAACAGAAACATATAAACACAAAAGTGCTGGGAAAATATATCTTAAAGAATTACCTTACTCACAAATTGCTAGGCAGTTTTTTAAAACAGGGGTCGCCAACCTTTTGGACTTCAGGGACCACCAAATTCATAATTTTAAATCCCGGGACCACTAATATGAATTTTGACTGATGGTGGCTTGCTGAAGTTGGTGGGAAAGTCGGTCCCATATTCCAAAGCTGCAGTGGTCACAGGACTGGCCCTTTGGTCATCCTGGAGCAGCTGCTCCTCCACCCAGGTGCACCGGCCTGGCATGGACTGGAGGAGCTGCTCTGGGATGACCAAAGAGCCAGTCTTGTGACTACTGCAGCTCTGGAATAAGGGACCAATTTTCCCGCCAATATCAGGGCAGATTTCCCTCACCCGCTGTTGGTCTTACCTTCCAGTTCCAGCTCGCATGGCTTTACTCAATGTAAGGTTTGCACTCGGCCGAAGGATGGGGGCCAGTAGGTGGGTAGGCCATGTGGGTGGCATAGCCTTGATCTTTGGGGGGACATTTATGGACCACCAGTGGTCCCCAGCCCATCAGTTTGTGACCACTTCTTTAAAGCAGAGGGTCCCCAACCCCCAGGCTGTGGACTGACACTGGCCCACAGCATACCAGAAACCCAGGGTGGGATTCAAAATTTTTAACAACTGGTTCTGTGGCCTGGCTTAGGTGGTGAGCATGGCTTGGTGGTCATGTGACTGGTGGTCATGGCTTGGTGGTCATGTTATTGGCTGGGTGTGGCCAACTCAATATCACTCACATCAAGGCACGCATCTCCTCGCCTCTCCTCATGACTGTGAAAAATGGTCATAAGTCACTTTTTCAGTGCCATTGTAACTTTGAAGGGTCACTCCACACAAGCAAAGTACCAGCAAAGGAGGGAAAAACTCCAGAGATGTTCCTGAGACAGGAAGTCTAGTCCTGCCAAGAATGTAATAAGGGTAATGGAGAGGCAGTTTCTGTAAGCAACACCAGAATGTTTCCTTCCTGCCTTCCTTACAGGATTAGGCCAGTAATTTCTTCTAACAACCGTTCTCCAAACTGCTTAGAATGTTAACAACTGGTTCTAGAGAATAGGTGCTAACTGGTAGGATCCCACCCTGCAGAAACCGGATTGCAAACAAGCAAAGCAGGATGCAGGCAGTGTGAAAACTATGCCCCTCCAATCCACAGAAAAGCTCTCCATGGAACGAGTCCTTGGTGCCAACAAAGTTGAGCCACTGCTTGAAAGGATTTCAAAACCAGGCAGTATTTGGGTCTACCAAATTATCATCATCTTCAACCCTTAGTAACTGGGTTCACACATCACATTGACCATGGCTTATTTATAAATTTAATTTTTTTAATGTAACAGGCCTCTTCCATTTAAAAAGAACTTAAGAGATACACATAAGTGTAGTGGTTTAGCACTGTTTTAGTCAATAAATTGAATAAATTGACTGGTTTTGTCCAATATTTTAGGTAAAAGGAAATCAAGATATTTGCAGGTTTCTTGTACTGGGTGAATCAAATCAAACAACAGCAGAAAACAAGGTCTTTGTAGACAATAAGGAAGCATTAAACTATTTAAAAAAAGAACCAACCAGCATTCCTGTATCTATTTTACGTGTACCTTCTATTCCCTTTCATTATTATTTTTTGAATAAAGAGGTTTTCTAACTTCCTGCTCCTAATTTCAAATTCCTGATATGTTGCACCTGCTGGAGTCTAATTAACTCTACCTGTGCTTCCATAAGCACTCTAGCGCTACAAACATTAATTTGGTTATGTCTTATATATACACATTCACTGCTGCAGTATAAACACACATTTCTTATTTATTGCATTTCTTCAGAGTAATTAACATCTCAGTAAACAAAACTACTGGAATATTTGCAGACCAGCTTCTTGAGAGGGCAGAGGAAATTGTTTAGTTGGCTGGATTTAAAGCCTGATAGAACTAGGTGAAGGGGGAGAAAATAGTGTTTTAGAGAAACTGGAGTACTGGAGATAAATTCTAGAAGTAAGAGAAGGCAAGAGGAAAAAGAAATTCTAGAAGTTAGAGAAGGAAAGAGGGAAAGAACAGGTGCCAAAATGGGTATCTACCAGTTTTTCTCAATGTCTAAATAGGATGTAGACCAGTTTTCCTCAACATTAACAATTTTAAGTTGAGTGGACTTCAATTCCTAGAAGTCCCAGTTAGCCTTCCTGGTATAGCCCAGGGATGTCAAACTCACATCATCACAGTGGTGTCACGTGACGTTTGGGTCTTTTTCCGCTTCGCAAATCATGGGCATGGTTAGTGTGACACCTCTGGCTCACAGGCCAGGAGTTTGACAGCCCTGGTGACTAAGGACAGGGCCTTCTCCAGGTGCCGTCAGGCAAGCTGGCGTTCCCAGGAGTAGGGCCTTTTCAGTGGGAGCTCCCACCCTGTGGAACCAGCTCCCCTAGAGCTCTGGGTGGCCCCTGACCTCCTCCTTCTGCCATGACCTAAAGACATGGCTATTCCAATTAGCCTACCAGGACTGATGGGGGAGGGTTTTTAGCATTGTTTTAGTATAGTTTTTAAATTGGAATTGTTATGAGACCTTGGAGTTTAATTGTTTTTAATATTTGTAATTTTGTATTATTGTTTTATTTTGTAAGCCCTGAGTCCTTAGGAGATAGGGCAGCATGTAAGTCTCATAATTAAATTAAATTAAATTTTCTTCGTGGCTGAATTAAAGGGTTATCCACCACTACTTGAGCCAGCAGCAAACTATAGCTGCATAAAATTTGCTGCCCCACTGGATATCTCTATCCATGGGATATATATATATATATCCAGCCATATAAATATATTATATATATATATATATATATATATATATATATATATATAGGTCTTATATATATATATGAAAACATATATATATATATATATATAGGGTCTTAGGCTGAGAATTCTCCGTAGATTGAGAGCATTTGCTGACCATCCTGTCACTAGCTGAGGCCTTTCAGTTCGCTCTCCAGGAGAACGTAAGCCGAAGACACCAGCCTGAAGATATATATATATATGAGATTGGTCAAACGCTGCCAAGGTATTTTCCTCTTAATCATACACGGACAAGACCCAATCACACCAAGACCTACATACCTTTACCCAAGTGAAAAATATCCATTATAAAACATAATATATATATATATATATATATATATATATATATGTGTGTGTGTGTGTGTGTGTAAATGACCAATAGGTGTTACACTATTCCATTCTCTAAAAGTCACCTAAATGATGGTGATCTTCTACACTGGAATAACTATATCTGAAGATAATAGAGATAATATGATGGCAAAATCATAAGGACACAGAAGAAAAAGAGATCGATAGGGCACATATTGGCCACAATTAGAAGTAATCCAAAATGGCTGTATGGACCATTCCCAACTGTTGAGGAATTGAATTGCTATGTATCTGTCCTTGAACGGGTAAATATATATATATATACATCAAAATTTTCAAGTTCCAGTGATGGCTCCTGTCCTGCTTCTATTGCCTCTGTTTTCAAGTCGCAACAGTTATTTGGCTTCTATCTGAGATAACAGATGAGAAAGGCCAACAGATTTGAGGTTGCTCTTGGATGACACCATAGTAAAGAAACAAAAATTAACATCAGTATCCTGCTAAAAAGGGCTGAAATTTGTCTCATTCATGGGCTGAGTGAACTCAACAACATGGACTAAGATGAAGTCAGTATCTGGGTTGTAACAGAGGGAAAAAAATGCATACCAGGGTATACTGGTGCTATTAGAATAACCCTTAAAAGGCAGAGAAAATGATGTGAGGAAAGAGGGAAAGAAAAGGGCCACTAATGTAAGGGACTTTACTAGCAATAGCACTTAGACTTCTATACTGCTTCATAGTGCTTTACAGACCACTCTAAGCAGTTTATAGAGTCAGCATATTGTCCCGGCAACAATCTGGGTCCTCATTTTACCAACTTGAAGGATGGAAGGTTGAGTCAACCTTGAGCCAGTCAGAATCGAACTCTTGCAGTGAGCAGTGAATTAGCCTGCAATAACGGCATTCTAACCAATGTGCCACCGCGCCCTATATAATTTATAAGATAATTTTAAAGATAATTTGCTGTCCTAGTTAAGTAAACATCAGAGAAAGTATCTGAAATCAATAACCTTACCCTGAAGCAGGGTGTTTTTATGTTATTAGTCATGATTGTGAGGCTCTTTCATCAAAAATTAACATTATGAAAGCAGGTTTTAGCTTGCAATATTTGTTAAACCTCTTAGAATTTTAGTACGGAAAGAATGATCAAAATATGTCTGATAAAGGTACAAGATTGTGAAGGAAAATGTGTGAGAAGCAGATGGAGTTATACAATAATTTTTAAAGAATGAAAGATATGTTACTAATGCATCCCATATCTATTTCTATCAGTTCTCAAAATGGCTTATAATAATAGAAAATAATACATAGAAATGAATCAAATTATTTACTATATTGTAGACCAATACAAAACAGGAATCATTCTGAGATGAGAGAGAGGGAGGGAGAGGGAGGGAGGGAGGGAGAGAGAGGGAGAGAAGAGGCGGCAAATGCCTATAGATTTTTTGTTTGTTTGTTTGTTTGTTTGTTTGTTTGGATTTATATGCCGCCCCATCTCCGGTGGGGACTTGGGGAGGCTCACAAAAGGATATACGTACAAAAATATATAAAATATTAATCTAATCCAAATATATGCTAAAATACCCCGTTAAAACCCCCACTCCCTCTCAATCCAGGCCAGCCTGTAAAAACAGCCAGGACTTTAGATCACGGCGGAAGGAACAAAGGTCAGGAGCCATTTTAGAGTGGAAGATCTTATTGAACATTCTTTGTTTTTCCAAATAAAACTGCTAGTTTGGGAAAAACTTAGTTGCCACAATCTTTATTCTTTGGCTGCATTCTCTGGTACAAGTCGTCCTTGACTTATAACAGTTCGCTTAGCTTACCATTCAAAGTTACAACAGCACTGAAAAAGTGACTTATGACCATTTTTCACACTTACGACCATTGCAGCATCTCCATCGTCATGTGATCAAAATTCAGATGCTTGGCAACTGACTCCTATTTATGCTGATTGCAGTGTCCTGGGGTCATGTGGTCATCTTTTGCAAACTTCTGACAAGCAAAACCAATGGGGAAGCCACTTAACAACCAAGTTACTAATTTTCACTTAACAACCAAGTTGCTAATTTAACAACAGCAGTGATTTACTTAATAAACATGGCAAGAAAAGTTGTAAAATGGGGCAAAACTCACTTAACAAATTTCTCACTGACCAACATAAATTTTGGGCTTAATTGTGGCTGTAAGTTGAGGACTAGTTAGATAATTAGGCATCATAGAGCAAGGTTTTAAATAAATAAACATTCTCCAAGCATATTTATTTATTCATTCATTTATTTATTTATTTATTTATTTATTTATTTATTTATTTATTTATTTATTTATTTATTTATTTATTTGATTTGTCAATCGTTTACAAGATAATAAGTATAAGGGTAAACATAGTTATGAATACATGAAATGAATACATATAAGAAAAATAAAAGAAACAATAAAAAAACAATATGACAGGGACAGTAGGCATGTTGGTGCGCTTATGCACGCCCCTTACAGACCTCTTAGGAAAGGGGTGAGGTCAATAGTAGAAAGTCTAAGGTTAAAGTTTTTGGGGTTTGGGGAAGAAACCACAGAGTCAGGTAGAGTATTCCAGACGTTGACCACTCTGTTGCTGAAGTCGTATTTCCTGCAATCAAGATTGGTGTGGTTAACCTTGAGTTTGTATCTATTGTGTGCTCTTGTATTGTTATGGTTGAAACTGAAATATTCATTGAACGGGTAGGACATTGAAATGTATGATTTTATATAATATATTTAGATCAGACCGAAGATGGTGTAGTTCTAGATTTTCTAGGTCTAGAATTTCAAGTCTGGTGGCATAAGGTATTCTGCAATGAGTAGAGGAGTGTAGAACTCTTCTTGTGAAGTATTTCTGGACTTTCTCAACTGTGTAATATCAGATATGTGATGATGGGTTCCAGACTGATGAGCTGTATCGAGTATTGGTCTAGCAAATGTTTTGTACGCCCTAATTAGTAGTGTGATATTACCAGAGAAAGAGCTACATAGGATTAGGTTAACAACTCTTAATGCCTTTTTGGCTATGTAGTTACAGTGGGCTTTAACACTTAGATCATTAGAGATGAGTATTCCAAGGTCCTTGACGGAATTTGGATCATCAACAAGGTTTTGACTATTCAGCTTGTATTTTGTTTTCTGATTTTTTTGCCAATATGTAAGACAGAGCATTTATTTGTTGAGATTTGAAGTTGCCATTTGTTTGACCATTCTGATACATAGCCAAGGTCTTTTTGAAGGGTAGCAGTATTGTCTGTGGTGTTGAATAGCTTTACATCATCAGCGAAGAGAACGCAGTTTATTTTTTAAAATTTTTTTATTCATATTTATATCCCGCCCTTCTCTGGAGACTCAGGGCAGCTTACAATTTTTGGGATACTACCCAATGCGCTCAGCAATAGCCTTCATTCCATTGTATATGCCTGCTTATTACTAAGCGGCATTTTTACAAAGTCAGCTTATTGCCCCCAACAATCTTGGGTCCGCAGTTGCTCTTAATATGATCACAGAAGTCATTTATGTAGAGTATGAAGAGAGTTGGTCCAAAGAAAACTGCCTTGGGGAACACCACTGTTGACAGGTACAGAATTTGATAGGATGCTCCCAATTTTGACCATTTGTTGTCTGTTTGACAGAAATGCTTCTATCCAGTTGTGCAGTTGTCCAGAGATGCCATAAGATCTTACTTTTAGTAGTAGTTTGTCGTGTACCAGTGAATCGAAGGCTTTACAGAAGTCAATGTAGATTGCGTCTATTACTTTACCCTGATCGAGTTGTGTAGTCCATACGTTTTTGCAGTGTAAGAGTTGCAGATTACAGGATAGTTTTTTTCTGAAACCAAATTGTTGATTTGAGAGTAGGTTGTTTGACTCTAAGTGGAGAATAATGGATTGGTTAATAATTAATTCCATGACTTTACAGGTGAGCCAGCATAAAGAGATTGGTCTATAATTTTCAACTAGACTGGGGTCTCCCTTTCTGAAGATGGGGATGACCGTGGCTTGTGACCATAGGTTTGGCAAGGAGCTGGTCCTGAAAGATTTTTCAAAGTTTATGCTTAGAGGTTTGGCTATGGCAGTGGATAGCTTTTTTTAAGAAGCAGGCATGTATTCCATCCTGTCCAGTAGATAGAAATGGTTTTAGATTGTGTAGTGCTTTTTCAACATTGTCTTCTGTAAAATCGATATGTATTAGATCATTGTAGTTGTCTGTAGTTTGACTAGGAAATACTGGGCATGATCCATTGCTGTTTACAAATACTGAGCCAAAAAATGTGTTAAAGAGGCTGGCTTTGATGGTGTTGTCGTTACAGTCTTTACCATTAGGTACTTTCAGGGGTGGGACGGATCTTGAGTCTTTTAGTTTGTTGTTTACAAAATTGTAGAAAGTGCAGGTGGAATTGGTGCATAGAAGGTTTCCCTCTTGTTTAATGTGATAATTGGTGCATTCAGTCTTTATCTGATGGCATAAATTTTTGTATCAGCTTTTGAAGTTGGCAACGTGACCAGATTTGTTTTTCTGCCAAAGTGATCTTTTTTTGGATTGAAGTTTCCTTATTGTTATGGGTAATCTGGGTTTTTTGGTTTTGGGAGTTGTTACTGGTACATATAGTTTGATGACTCTTTTGACTTCAAGTAAAAATATATTGTAATGATCTTTAACAGTATTGCATCCAGTGAATAGAGATTGCCAATCAAGTGATGAGAGATCATTGTCTATAAGATCATAGTTGCCTTTTTTGAAGTTATAATTGGGGATAAACGTTGTTGTGATGTTTTTTGTGCGGATGTATGTTGAGACAAAAGTCAATCATGTTGTGGTCGCTGTTGGAAAAGGGTTCTTTAATTTGTATTCCGTAAATTGAGTTCAAACTATTGCAGAAGATGGGATTGAGGCAGTTGTTAAGTCTAGTATTGTTGGTTACTAGTTGTTCCAGTCCTAGATTTGTTACAGCATTGTAGAAGGTTGCATGTATGGATTCAGTATTACATTCATTTAGGGTCCAGTTAATATGAGGTAGATTGAAGTCACCAAGAAAGATAAAAGTGTGTGGGCAGGATGTTGCCCATGTTAGTAGTGAATTTAGCTTGTTTACATGTTTGATGTCATAATCAGGGGCTCTGTAACATAGTAAGAATCGAAATGTGATATTTAAGGACAGTTCACAGATGATAGTCTCAGGAAGAGCAAGCTCCTGGGTAACTTGGATGTTCTTTAGATGTAAGGACTTTTTATAGAAGATAGCAACACCACCTCCTCTACGGATTTCACGATCTGATCGGTAAACATGATAGTCTCTTATTGTGGTAATGGAGTCAGGGAGAGATGCATTGAGCCATGTTTCACAGACAAATATGATGTCAAATTTAGCCGTATTTAATAAGAGGAGAAATTCAGGTATTTTATTCACAAGGCTTCTTGCATTGAGTAGCTTGCATTTTAGGTTGGAATTGAGGTAGTTGGGGGTGTGCGTGCCTAGTCTTGGGTGATGGTGGATTGGTTGAAGTAGGGTTGTATGCTGAGTTGTGGGTTGTGTGACTTACTTTTGATACAGTCAGCACGGTAGTCAATGTACAGGTCCTTCTTTCCATTGTCTAGACATTTTTTGAGTTCTGTGCAGAGTACACGGGAGTGGGCACGTTGCTGTGCGGTTAAGTCAGGGCAAGAACAGAGGTTCTTATGGTTGGTGTTGTTTTTGGCGAGTGAATTTATAGTATAAATGAATTTACATTTGCTTGATTCATTTTTGCAAATGACCCGGCAGAAGTGTGGGGCCACTGAGCTGTCTGTTTACTGTTTACTGATCATCACCTCAACTGTTAAGTCTGTCTGAATTCATTGATTTATCAGTTCTCCTACCAACCCATGATACACTTAATATGTACAAATCCATAATTTGGATCTGTAGATCTTTTCGTTCTCATAGTTTCTCAGTGTCCAGATTCATAGCCATACATTACCATTGGAAAAGAAACATCACTTTAACTCTTCTCATTTTGAAGATGTCTTTATTCTTCATGATCTCCCCTATGATTGTCAATGTACTGCTTCTTAGGATTTATGTTATCTTCATTCCTCCAGCACACTGTCCATCTATAACTGTTGCTGAGCATAATACATCTAATACCCTCATGTTTTTACTAGCATCCATAATTTCATTAACATTCAGGTTGACAGTAATGTAACCATTAGCCCAGAATCTTTATTTTCCAATTCTCCTTTGGTAATGACGTTAATCTGCTTTATCTCTGGCTAAGCGAAATATGTCTGCGTTGCTCAAATTCTTTCTGTTTTGATTCTAGTTGTCGTCTTTAGCAACCCTGCCACTCTTACAATAAAATCTCCACGGATATTAAGCAATATAAGGATAATACAATTCATTGTTTTACTTCCTTCCCTGTTCTGAGCCAGTATGATTCTTCGATTTATTTTACATTCTCGCTTTCACTTTATTTAGCCCCCTTCAATCTCTTCGGTGATTATTTCGAATAATTTATACTGCAGTTTTAAATTTTCCTCTGGCTTATTTGGTTTTCTTTTGAAACCTCACTCGTTTTTGTTTTCTTGCTGATGCTCCTTGATGGACTGACATTTTTGTCCTTTCTTGCTTGATGTTAGAAAAAACTGAGTTCAGTCCTTGTACGTCTTTCTTGATGCCCAAGGCTTCATTTTCTCTTCCTGTAGTAAGATATTGTTTTGAAAGACACTTGGATCTTTATTTTTTCTTTGAAATTTTGGAATTTCCCCCCCTCCCTCAGGTTCTGTTTAGCCTGAGTGTTCTGAATTTTTCCTTACATTGATTTTATATTCTGACTATGTGTCCTTCATACACCTATTCTCTTTAATCTTTAAGTGATATGTTTGACACTAATAATTCACGGGCTATTTTACACTTTGCATCTGGAAATGTTCTGGCTCAGCTGCCTGGGTTGCACTTTCTGTTTCCTATTATAGTCTATTTGAGTTGATGTTGTCCCGTTGATGCTGACCATGTGTGGGCCTGTGTTCATATTTGGCAATAAACAAAGTTCTTCAAGTATATCCTGCAGAGTGTTTATCCAACCCTGTTCTTTCTGCAATTTCAGGTTCCTCCGTTTCTCCAATGTTTGCATTCCAATCACTATGTCCTTTCTTGATGATGCATTTAGTGCCTCTTCAATTTGCCATCTTTTTTTTTAATATCTTCCTCTTTTGAGTTTGGATATAATTATTGGATAGCCACTAATTTTAATAGACTCACGTGTGCCATTGATTAGATTATAACTATGCACACACTTACATTATGAGTATCATTGCTACTCCATTATTTTATATGGCCCGAATAAGTGTATCATGTAATTCTCTGATTTAAAGAGGGATATTCAAGTACGCTCATTCCTAACACATCCAATTTGGTATGCAACACTTCTGCTTTGCCACTTTCAAGTTTTCCTTGGTTCATACTTCATCATATTCTGTATTTTGATTGCACCTGTCCTTATAAGGCAAGTAATCTTTTTTCCCCCCCAAAACTGGGTGACATTATCAATGAGCAGGTAACTTTGTGGCTTTCTCTGGCCGCATTGTTGCTTCTAGATTAGGGGTGTCAAACTCACGGCCCATGGGCTGGATGTATCATGTGCTAGCCACCGTTACCCCAATTTAGCAAAGGGGGGAAAAGTTGCGATATGTCACATGACAACAACATGTCATCTCAAGTTTGATCTGGATCCATGTAGAGAATACTAATATTTCTCTCCTTGGGATTATCAGCATCTGACAGCCAAACATATCTAAATATTACAGCCATGATTATGATTCATATCACCCTACATCAGTACTTCTTCTGGGCTTATTTTTATTGACTGTTTCCTTGTATGATTTGATTGCTTATTGTACCCTATGACTACCATTAAGTGTTGTACCTGATGATTCTTGACTCTTGACGAATGTATCTTTTCTTTTATGTACACTGAGAGCATTTGCACCAAGACATCAATCACACTTGACCAATAAAGAATTATATTCTCTTCTATTTCACTCTTAGAGTTCCTTTTCCTAAGTAGTTTTCCTCAACTTTCAGAGCTCCATCTTATTTTTTGTTATGGATTACTCATAATTTCAGATCTGAACATTTTACCAGATGAGCAAGGATGACCCTACCTGAAGCTCAAAGTCTTGTCATTGTCCTTTGGATAATGGTGTTACTCAGCAACTGCATCTAGTTCACTGAAGCCTTAAACCCTACAATGAAGCAATGCTTATACATTGAATCAATGCCCTACTTCATGCATCGTACTAAGCCCTGTTTTAAATCATGTTTTATTGAATGAGGCACAATTGCCTGGGTTCATGGGAAGCAAAATTAAATTCTAGCTTACAGCGCTACATGCTTAAATAAATAAGTAAGCAAATAAATCAATCTGCTGCATACATTTCACAGGAATTTCTACAAAAAAAGTTAATCTATTGAATAAGCCTTATGTATTATACAGAAGCTAGAATGTGGTTTGTTGGCTTTTAATTTTATTTTGATTAAATTTAAGCTTAAATGTGCATTTATTCAAGTAAGGCAATGTTCACCTCCAGTTTTGGGACCTTTTGGCTTAGCATTCTGCATAAACATATTAGTTGTGATCTTAATATCAAACTGGTGTACTCCTGTAATTCAGTGAAGAAACCATAGTTAAGAGAAACAAAGGTTTAACTTGGTGTGGAAATATAATGACTGTCTCTACATCCTTTTTTGCCTATCAGTCTCTCCAGTTTTTTATTCTACAGTGAATAAATCGGCACAGTGTTATTTGTGTAGTGGAGTTAAAGAGGCGCACACTCTTCATTTGCATGATTATGCAAATGTGGACAGTTTCCACCAACAAGTGGAATATTTATTTCCTCATATAGGCTTTTCCTTGACTATCAATACTGCTATCTGCCTGTAACTGTAGTAGTAGTGACACATTATTGCCTCAGTTTTGGGATTGCAGTGTTTTTATTTTAGGGCTTCAATTAAAAAAGAAAAAGAAAATTGCTTTTTTGTTAATGAAGAGCAGAGCCAACTGAGGATGGATGATGTTGATGTAGAGCTAATTGGCCTGACCCAAGTCATCTCATGATTCACTGTATGACTATTGCTCCTGTGTAAAACTTCTTACCTTTATTGAGGGAATTAAAATAAGGAAAAAATGTAATAAAGTTAAGAGACAAAAACATCCTTAGGCAGACATCCTTGTTCGTGATTAATGTGCTTTGTTCCTTCCTAGAAAGCTATTCAAAGCTATTTTTTTATCCTCCCAACAAAACAGGGCTATAGTCTTCTTTAAATTATACTCAGCTCCCATTGACTTAATGAATACATCCTTGGCCAGTAACTTTCTTGGCCAGTTATCACTGCCTTCTATGATACTTTTTTTTAAAAAATTCCGAGGCTAGTCTATAACACGGGTATGTTCCATACAAATGTTAAACACAGTCCACTGTGCCTAGTTTTTTTTCCAAATCAAACCAAAATTGGCTAGGTGTCTTCAGGCTGAGCATATTAGGATTACTGAGTGGAATTTGACTGAGATGGGAGAATACAACTTTGGGAAGCCTGTAGAGATACTACTATTACATATTTTCTGCTTCATCTGATCTACCAAAGGAAATGAATCAACTTGCTGTGTGTTCAAAGGTGCTTTACTATATATTCATATAGTAAATACAGCAGCCATAATCATAACCAGTTTGGCTCTGTGAACCCAAAATTAACAGAAGCTGTTGTAAGTTATAACCTGTGGCTCTCCAGATGTTGCTAAATATCAGTTCCAAGAGGTCCAGTGAGGTAATGGTGGAATGCTGCATGTTGTATTTAACAAAATCCAAAAGATTATTCATTCCTGATATTAATTTTGTAGTTGTCTCTAAAATTCCTATCAAGACTGAGTAGCTGTTGCTGTTTGGACACCACAGATCTAAGAATATTCAACTTTGACCCTGGATGGAGTTGTGCTTCCCCACTCGAGGGTGGTGCACAATTTCATGCTTTGATGAGTAGGTGACAGCTATGGCCAAGAAGGCTTTTGCCTGACTTCCTCAAGTGTGCTACTTGCATTCCTAGATTGGTGGGCCCTTCAGATAGTTTATCCCATCCTGATAACCTTAAAGCTTAATTACTGCAATGTACTCTACCTGGAGCTACCCTTGAAAACTACACGCAGGCTTCAGTTGGTCAAGAATTCAGCATCATGGGCACGAAACTGCACGGCTTGTCAGTTTTGTCAAGTTTGATTCAAGATGTTGGTTTCTACCTATAAAATGGCGTAGGGCCAGGTTCCGTGGGCGACTACTTGTTTTCCATAGCATCTGCCTGGCTGGTTTGACCTGGCAGGATTGCTGTGGTCCAAGTTCCATTTATTGATTAATTAATGCCACCTATTGGGACCCCAGAAACATGCCTTCCCTGTAGCAGCATTTGTCATCCGCAGAGAGCTTAATTTTGAGATCCAAAATACCTCTTGGTATTTGAAGGGCTTTGAAGATATGGCTCTTCAGTAGGCCTTTGGTGGGGATCTCCTGCAGGTTTGCTTTCTTTTCCATCTTTGTTCTTTTGTTTGTGCTGCTTTGGGTTTTTGTACTGTCTTTTGTTTTTAAATGTTTTTAACAATTGTAAACCAACCAGAAGCATTGAGAGTCAGGCAGCATATAAATTTAGTAAATTATTCTTATGATTGTGTAAACAATTGAATTTTGTTCAGTGTAAACTAAGGCTAATCTTTTCTGTTGAAAATAGTGATAGCTAATAAATTGATGTACATTTAGAAATTTCTATAAAAAGAAATTGATTTATTAAATTGTTGTTCCACTCCACTAGGACTATCCACATATAGCAATTGTTGTATAGCAACTTGATAATAATTTTTAACAAGATGAGAACTTTACAGAATACCTACTTAGTGTAAAACAATGGAAGCAAATTTGCCAAACAAGAAATATGCCTTTCTTAAAAACCAGTGCTAAAATGGTTCATAAATGTACCAGTTACTAAAAATGTGAGTACCAGTGGACTAAGTGCTAATGTCTGAGGTCTAAAAGGAAGTTTACCCCAAGACACTATGTTAAATTAAATTTTGTTTGATAATTGTCAATTATATTTTTAAAACAATTTTTAAAATAGGAAATAAGCAATAAATCTTTAATAACAAAAGAGGAAAGAGGAAGGATAAATCAGTATTAAAAAGAAATTAATATCCCCAATGATACAATACACAATAGTGTATGACGACACCTATTTATCTTCTTGTTTTTCATTACCTTCTTGTTGCACATATTTTATAGAAATGATGCCCAAATCCATGTGCAGTACCAAACAAATATATATATAATATATTCCAAATTCCAAGCAGTGATCCATAAAATAATCCCAAGATCCAAAAATGGCAATATCAAACTTCAGTATTAAATGAATATAAGATAAATACTTTTCCATTTTTGAGGGGGAAAAGCATGATAACCATAAGCAGGTAGCTTCAAAACATAGAAAACCTCTTCCCAATTCCAAAGAGTTCCCAATTCTCATTCAGTGGGACTTTTGGCTGAAAATTGGTACAGGTCGACTTACGACCAGAATTGAGTTCAAAATTTCTGTGGCCAAGAGAGACAGTTATTGAGTTTTGCCCCATTTTACAATCTTTCTTACCATAGTTGTTAATTGAATCTGGCTGCCCCATTGACTTTGTTTGTCAGAAAGTCACATGACCCTGGAACATTGCAACTGTCAAAAATATGAATCCATTGCCAAGCCTCTGAATTTTGATCATGTGGCCATGGGGATGCTGCAAGGGTCCATTATGTCACTTTTTTCAGTGCCGTTGTAATTTGAAATGGTCACTAAATGAATGATTGTAAAGCGAGGACTTACCTGTATGACAAAATGAAGACTGTGTGTGTCCCATAAATACAGAGTTCATGATTTCATGGAAGTTGGCCATGGCATTTTTTTAACATACTGTATAAGTTAGATAGATAAAATAGATCTGTGGTGGTGAACCTATGGCATGCGTGCCGGAAGTGGCACGCAGAGCCATTACTGCCAGCACGTGAACCCCCACCCAGAAAAGGTCTACTGTGCATGCATGCGTGCCGTGCACCCGCCAGCTTATTGTTGGGTATCTGGCATGCATGCACAGCAGCATGACAGGAGACATGCATGCATGCACAGAAGCATGCGACATATGGGGGATGTATGCACAGAAGCGTGCACCATGGTTGTGCAGGTCACACGCGCATGTGCAGGCGGCATGGGGGCACACATTGTCTTCTGGGTGATGGCACGCGAGCGCAAGGGCACAAGTGCACACGCAATTATCAGCACGGGAGCCCAAAAATGGTTAGCCGCCACTGGAATAGATGGTAACTTTGTCCAGACAAAGTTTCCATGCATTTCAATAAATGTGAGATATAAATATCACTTAAAACTAAACACAGACCAACAAATTGTATGACAGCTGATTCATGGGTTAGTGAATAGATTAGTTTAAAGTCTCTCACTGAAGCGAGAGGTAGAGGGACGCAACCATCAGTAATGTTGCTGACATGAAGCCTTAAATCATGTGCCTTTCTCAATAATCAATATATTACTGCCTTTCCCAGAAGAGCTGAGTAACAAGATGCCTATGAACTGCTCTGTCTCTCATGATATACTGTATATGTTTTGCCAGGATTCTGTTCCAATTCTTTTGACTTTGTCCCTTGATCAATAATATTTTATGGAGAAGCCAGAAAAAACAAACATTTTCTAGCCTTGGCATCTGCTGCCAATGGAACAGTATCTTCCACAGATGGCCAGTTCTGTCCCTTGTGCTTCTGTGGGTGTTTGTATTGCTTGAAGTAATTGACAACATGGGAAAGGAGAAGGACCATATTATGTATTAGCCACTTGGGCCTACAAGATGTTTCCTTCATCACCAGGCAATGTATTTTCGTTCCAACTTAGCCTGGATGCTTTTCTGAAACATAAAGCTGCTGTTTGGATTACTAAGACATTTAAGACATGTGAAAGACTGGAGCTCATGTATTTTTCAATCCTCTATATCTACTGCCATCTGAGGAGTGGATCACATTTAAACATCTGCTAGAAATCAGCTGGGAATATTATTTGTGGTTCTGGATTATTAGTGATGGCTCTTTAACTACTGCCGATCATCACTTAATGAAGTATTAGCCACTAAAGTCCACAGGAAGTGAACCGAGCCTGGATTTTCATGAGGAAAAAGATCTTTTGAGGTTAGAATTTTATCTAATGCAGCAATTAAATATTGCTTACTCTGAACTGCTTTACAGGTGGTCCTCACCTAAAGATTAGTACATGTAACAAGTGTCCAAAGTTATGATGGGCACCCCAAAAGTACAATCTGAATTCGAAGTTTGGATGTCTGCTCCCGTGGTCATGTGATCCCATTCTGGGTACTCAGCAACTGGCCCACATTTATGGCCATTTGCAGCATCCCAGAGTCACATGACCATGACTTATTTTTTTTCTTCTGGAACCTGGCATTTATTTCTGATATTTGGCAAAAAAAAGAGACCATTGCGAAAAAAATGGGTTCTCTTAACAACCCTGGCATTCAGTTAATGACTGCCCTGTTCGCTTTATGACCATCACAAAAAAAATGTAACATTGGGTCGGTCACATGATGACCCGCTTAATGATCAACACAGCTTATGACTGGAATTTCAGACTCCATTATGGTTGTAAGTTAAGGACTACCTGTACAACTGAAGAGGCAGGGGTGAGCTGCTGGGGGCTCGCAGGGGCTCAGGAGAGCCCCTAGCTAAGACTGTAACCCCCAGTAACCTCAGAAAGACAAGCAGCAAGGGAAGGCTCTTAATAGGCTTAATTGAACTTCTGGGTGTTCAGTCAAGAGCATTTCACACCTCGTAAAAGTGTTGCAAGCTAGATAAACAATCCACTCAGCACTTGCGAGGGAGAGCCATTGAGAAAATCAGATAACATAACTACTAGCCTCCAAGGGGATTAATTCCCAAATAATAAGAATCACATAACTCACCAGAAACTCCACTAAGACTCCAAGATCCCTTTCACAGTCACTGCTATTAGCCTGGTTTCACCCAGTCTATTTAAGTTTTAAATGTATGAAACAATAAACAACTTTTTGGTATATATCTTTTTTTAGGTAATTAGGGCAAAGAAGCAACCTCGAGTTGGCCACACCCACCCAGTCACATGACCACCCAGCCACACCCACCCAGCCAGTCATTAGGGAACAGAGCCCCTTGCTAAAAAAGCCCACCCCGGTCCTAACCTCCAAAATAAACCCCCATATGACACCCATGTCTTCGGAACGTAAAAGGAAACCAAAACCTCAGCGAAACTTCTGTATTCCATTTTGTGATGGCTCTGCAGAAGCATGAGAATTAGCAGGAAATGGGCAGCATAAGAAGGCTTAAATTATAGGGTGGTTGTTGTTGTTTTTTAAAGTAAGTTTTAAATGTTAAAACTGTCAACTTCAGGTGCGGAAAGGGAAAAGCATGTGGGAAAAAGAATTGTGCAGGGTTTTTCAATATAGATGGTCCTCATTTAGCCACCATAATTGGCAGGGGCAACTCAGATGTTAAGCAAAGTGATTGCTAAGTGAAGCTAAGTGAAGTTATGATCTTACATCAGCTTCATTCACTTTACAAACCCCTGCAAAGATCATAAACGTGAGGAGTGGTGACCAAGTTACTTTTTCATCACCGTTGTAACTACAAACAGTTTCTAAATGAGGACCATGGAAACCTAGAGATGGAAGGGTAGGGGGCGTGCATAAGCGCACCAACGTGCCTACTGTCCCTGTCCTACTGGGTTTTTTTTCTTATATGTATCCATTTCATGTATTCATAACTAAGTTTATACTTATACCTGTTATCTTATAATCACTTGACAAATAACTAAAATAAAATAATAAATAAATAAAGAGGTCACTTAGCCCATCAGGTCCAATTGTGTGCTCAGGGCAGAAATCCATATTAAAGTATTCCAGAAAAAGGGTGGTGTCACTTTTGCATGAAGAGATCCAATGAAGGGGATCCCTATATATATATATATATATATATATATATATATATATATATATTAGGTTGTGTATCGGTCTTGTCCGGTAAGGTTGAGAATACCTTGGCAACGTTGAAAAGTATCTTCAGGCTGGTGTCTTCAGCTTGTTCTCCTGGGAGAAGTGTGTGATCGTGGCTGTTTTTCCCTTTTAAACTGAGTTGGATGTGTTGTTACTTTTTGATTGGTTTGAGTTGATGTATGCAGATTGGATGGCTTTTTCCTGAGACCCTGTGTGGCTGAGGTGCTGGAGGTGTGTCTCTCAGCCTTTTGTGTTGTAACGACCTGGAATCTGTGTGATGACCTTCTGAGTTCTATTGTTGTGATGTCCTGTGTGGTGCTGTAATCTCCTGGGTCCTGTCTGTGCTGCAACCTCCTGATGTTTTGTGTGTGATCTCCTGAGTTCTGGATGTAGTATCCTGGGTGGAAGGCTGTGATGTGGCATTGGGCCTTGGTTTGGCTCCTTTGAGGTCCTATGTGTTTATAGCCCGTATGCACTTAATTTAAATAAATGTGTTTTCCCCCTCTCATAAAAATAGACTCTGGAAAACTAATTTTTAAAGAAGTCAATGATAAGCCAATTTAAGCTTTACACACACACACACACACACACACACGTATGGATGTGTGTATATGATATGTGTGTGTGTATGTATAGGTATATATAGGTAGGAAGGTAGGTAGGTAGGTAGGTAAATAGATAGATGATAGGTAGATAGATAGGTAGGTAGAGATAGATAGATAGATAGATAGATAGATATAGATAGATAGATAGATAGATAGATAGATAGAGATAGATAGATAGATAGATATAGATAGATAATATTTAAACATGTATTTAAACATAATTGCCATTTAATTAAAAGGGAAATCATTTGTAAAAGCAAAAGATCCATACAGACATAAAATAAATATGGAAGGTCAGCAGTGGAATCAGACTGCAGAAGACAATGGAACAAATATTAACATTCATCAATCTTATGTAATTTCTGTAACCATCATAGTAGTTCACAAGGGTCCATGTTCATCAAGTCATAACCACAGATCATCTTTTCTTCCAGGGCTTGGGAGAGCAATAAAAGGGACTTGATAGGACTGTACACAATACGGAAATAAATGTATTTTTACCACCCATCGTACTGTAACCTCTATATATGCACACAGAAACAGTATATAAGGCAGTAAGATTGGTTAGAAGTTTCAGTCTTACAGTATGTGATTGTTTTATATCTGGAGGGAAATTCGGGATATTCTTATTTGTTTTCTAATTCAAGAGGGGTTTGTAAATTTGATCCTTGCCAGCTGAAACGATACAATCTAAAATTCAGTGCCTCTTGAGAGGCCGTCGTGCTGTACATCTTAGCTGAAACTCAGAAAACAAGTCGCAGGGTTGTTTCCTTAAAAAGTGGAATCTTGATAGCACACAAGTATCCATTTGGTGCTATTTGTTCACAGATGCAGATTTATAATGTTTGTATAACTAAATAATACCATAGTGGAAAGAACAAAAACCAAAAACCACTGCCCTCTGATTCATGTAAGGCCAGCTTTCCATCCCTTAGCATTCATTGAAAATTAGATGTTTTGGAGGCTGTAGGATTTGTGTTACCATTTTTGTTTCCAGGGTAATTTACACGTTCTAGAACAGCAATGGGGAACCTGTGACAAACATCAGAGGTGAAACGCCATGTCATTTTTGGTGACACAGCTGTACGCGCCCTGTTCTTGCTTAGTTTTCTGAGGCTACAAAAACCAGAGTGGTGACTGCGGTGTGTTCTCACACAGCCTCTGGATCCTTTGGAAAGTCATGAGAGAGGGCCTCCAAAAAGCATGTGTGAATGAGGCATTCACTTTTTTTCATTCTCCCTTTTTTCAGAGGCTGCAAGGCCACACAAGGCCATTCTCTGAAGTTTCCAGAGTAAAGGCCTCGTGTGACCAGAAGCTATCTTGCCTGGGCTTTTTTTTTTTACCTGAGAGGTACATGGAACTGAGGTATTGACAAAACTGATTATACTATTTCAAAAATAATGAACACTTCAGAAGTGTGGGCCAGGAAACCTGCTTCCTTTTCCAAGTTCTTAACAAACTGATGTTCTTTAAAATGTTTAATTGAAAATGAGGTCTACCGTAGCTCAGTGACTAGCACTTCTCTAAATGTTTTTAACAATGAAATTGGTGTAACAATGAATCTGTTTTTCTTCATTTTTATTTTACGTGTGTCTGAGTTTTTGTACTCATATTTGGTTTCTGTAATTATTTGACATTTCTTTATGTAATGCATAACCTCATATATGGATGGACTGTATTTTTATGCATACGTAAAGAATTCTTTCTCTTTTGTTGTGGAGGAGATGTGATGCACCAAGCAGAGCCAATATTTATTTAGTGTATTATTATTATTATTATTATTATTATTATTATTATTATTTGGACTTGTATGCCCCTCTCCAAAGACTCGGGGCTGCTCACAATTAAAATACAGCAATAAATATTTAAAAAAGAATTAAATTAACAAGCCCAATCACTAAAATTACTTTAAAATTAATTAACCCCCCCCAAGAGGTCAGTCCAATGTCAGGAAAATGTACAAATGCTAGATACAATGCAGTCCTGACAGCCTAGATTGCTAGTTCATTCTGTTTAGCACCTGAATGCCTATCCTTGGTGCATCACATAGGGCAAACTCGCTTACACCAGCTGACTAGTGGTGCTCAGGTTGCATATCTCACCTCACTTCACCTCATGTGAATTGCCTTGTGTGTGGTCAGGTCCAATGCTCATTTCCGCTTTCTGCACACATGTGTTAGAAGTTAAAATCCACCCCTCTCCTAGAAAAATGAAATATTTTGGGATACACTAAAAAGGCAGAATATTTCCCCTAAAAGAGAAGTAGAAACTCAGAGAGGTAAAAACTCAGTCCCTCCTCCCACCTTTGTTAATGGCCCATTAAGGCCTGGGCCAGTCTATTCTACATAACAAAGATCTACCTCCTTCAGGCAGAGCCAAATTGCCCTTCATTGCACCACCCACCAAGTTTCAACCAAACTTAGCACACAGACAACCTACAAAGCAAGCTATGACTTCTGACAGCAACCAATCAGGATACTCTTCCTGTGCCCCAGGAAGTACAAAGCCAGAGAGAGTATAAAACCCATGGATTCTCAGCATCTCTTCCTTTTTTTTCTTCGCCCAGAAGGTTCCAAGGCATGTGATCCTGTCCACCATTAAACTATCTTTCCAAACAGCTTCCATGTTTCCAATGTCTTTTTCCCCACGTGGAACTGAACCCAGAAGGATATTTCTTCCAACACCTGTATGTAGCTAGGTTCAATGCAGAGCCAAGTTAGATATTTTCTGAATTTTTGACATGCCAAGTCCAAAAGGTTCACCATTACTGTCCCAAAGATGTTTTTTCAAGAGGCAACTGGACTTTCTGGTTTTTCTTTGTGAGAGCTGAAAAAGCTTCTTTAATGAGAAGTAAAACATCTTCAAAGAAAGGCCAGAAAGTTCAGTTGCCTCTTGAACAGACACCTTTGGGACAACCATGACTGGATGACTGAGAATCTCCACAGATGTCCACCATTACAGTTTCAGAATGAAGCACAGAGATGAATTTGGAAGCTCTGTTACTTTGCAGTTTAAATTGTGCCAGACACGTCCAAATTTTTGCTTCTGCTGTCTTCAGAAAACTGCATAAATATGACATACAGATTAAGCTGGGGAAAGGTCTGGTGCTCTAAGTGGAAACATAAGAGCCAGACATTCACAATGGCTGGAAATTATAAATGGATCATAATTATTAGTTAGGCGGTTATTGCCAGCACAAATCTGTGATACAGAGTAGTATGGAATCTACAAAAATAATGTATTGATGGGGCTATCTCTGGAAAGAAAAGCAAGTTAGCAGACTATAGATCTCGGTCAAAGAATATTGAAAATCACAAGATTAAAAGCTGTGCTCAGCTCACTATTGCATTTTGAATTTATTTTCATTTTAAATGAAACTAGGTGCAATTTAGAGGTGGTTTAATGTGAAAACCCTCCAAATCTCTTTAACTGACATATCAGCCCAAACCTGTCTGAAAAGCCAGTGCAATCTTATGTAGTGTGTAATGCAGTACATTATCTGCATCAGCCTTTCCCAACACATTTCTGAATAGATCGAACTGTCTCCCATATTGGTTAGTAACAGTGGGGGGATTCAAACTTTTTTACTACCGGTTCTGTGGGTGTGGCTTGGTGGGCATGGCAGGGGAAGAATACTGTAAAATCTCCAGTCAGAGGTGGTATTTACTGGTTTTCGAACTACTCAAAATTTCTGCTACCGGTTCTCCAGAACTGGTCAGAACCTGCTGAATACCACCTCTGGTTAGTAATGATGTACAGTTGATCAGAACTTATGTATTTAGACTGTGCATTTAGGAACTGGGCTTAGAAGCCACACAAGCAACCAAAATTGGCTTTGATGGACCATGTGAACTCAATGGCTTCAGCAGGTTATGTGTGTGTCTCAAAACTGGTAAGATATAGTTAGACAGAACATTACAATCCAAATCCCAGGCTTTTTGAATCTGTGTGCAATGCTGACAAGCTGAAAAGGGACTTGCCTCACAATGCGCCAATCATCTTTATATGTTGATTTCAATCCCCTGACTGTGTGAACCCCAAGTCATTGTGGCTTGTAGAAGATATTCAAAGGCTTAATGTGTTGTATGAATGGAACCAATTGTGGCCTGGTCAACAACTCAAGGAAATAAGCTTTGAGCAATATCAGAAGACTTTGAAATATTCTACCCATGTTTAATAGAATGCATCTGTAATGAGATTCTGTTTTCCTTATTGGTAATTTGAACGAGGTATGAAAGAAAATATTTTCCGAAGGAAGAAAATTGTAGTGTAACAAAATGATATAATACACCATTTCAGACTGGTAGTTCTCTGCCTTTTATCCCATTGAAGAACTAATGAGTTATACCTGAGTAATATATCCTTTCAGAAGCCCAGTAAGATGCCCCTTCTCTGTGGCCTTTTTGATAGGCTCAAGAGAGCTTTCTGTGAAAGATTCATGAAGCAAACCTGAAGTAATTCTTCAGATCTAGCATGTTGCTTTGACACACGATGGTGTACAATGAAAATGAACACATTAACATTAACCCACTCTGTTGTAAATAATGTCAACCAACTCAAAAAATCTTTGCCAATGGGAATTGTTAATGAAGCATCGTTTGTAGCTTGATGAGCAATCTGAGAAAGTCCCAAATCATGCATAATGTACAAAACAAACAAAGAAAGGAGACAGCTTCCCAAGACATCATTTGAATGCGATCTAATCTTTGAAGCAAGTTATGATGAGATATGACTTGACAGACATTTTTGGACCTCAAATCTAGTGGATATGAAAGAGGACTTTAGCTAAAGAAAGAAAAGAAGGTGGCACAACAGTATAGAGAAATCTCCAATTTGGACGATTGTCCAACTCTTCAATACAGGTAGTCCTTGATTTACGACCACAATTGAGCCCAAACTTTCTGTTGTTGAGTGAGACATTTGTAAACTGAGTTTTGCCCCATTTAATGACCTTTCTTACCACAGTTGTTAAGCTAGTAACCTGGTTGTTAAGTAAATCTGGCTCCCCCCGTTGACTTTGCTTGTTCAGAAGATTATGACCCTGGGACAATGCAATGGTCATAAGTATGAACCAGTTGCCAAGCATCTGAATTCTGATCACATGATAATGGGGATGCTGCAAAAGTTGTAACTTTATCAATCACTTTATTCAGTGCCATTGTAACTTTGAACGGTCACTAAATGTACTGTTGTAAGTGGAGGACTATCTGTACTTCATCTTAAAAGAAGTTCCACAACTTCTGAACACTCTGGTTCCTTTTTCCAGAAAAATGAAGAACCCACCAACAGATAAAAGAAAACTAGACTTAAATAAAAATAATGTCTTCTTCTTCCTTTTTTTCCCCTTGGGTGGAGAGGACGGGGTGAAAATCAGATTCGAAGCCTAACCTGTCCATAAAAGCAGCCATGTCATCAGCAAACATCTGAAGGGGTCTAATTTAATTTTGTACCAAATGAAGGAGCTTCTGTTGTTTACACTTTAGGTACAATGAGGTGAGGTATTTGTGCCCAAGAAGAAAGGAACAGAGCTGAGCTGACACTCTCCAAAGCAGCTCCCAAGAGACAAAAACCTGGCTGAAATCCAGAGTTGTGTCCCATCACACAATAGCAGCAGAAATTTCATTTAAGTTTCAGGGGCAGACGCTGCTGGGCAATAGTCAAAGTGAATAGAACTCCATAAGGCTTAGCGTGTGGATGCTAGAGATTATTACCTAGCAACCATACATTAAGCCACCACTAAACTAATGGATGCTTCGGCATGTGTTCTCCAGCTGGCAGATGTAGCGGTATAAGCATAACTGGACTGAATAGACAGAGGAAAAAGTGATTGGTATGTTCGGTAGTTTAATCTGAGGACCAGCAAGACTCAATAGATGGAGGTTGGTCTTTGGCTTAGAGATTTTGGTTGAAATCACAGCCACAAGATGGATGCTGGCAGTGTATGCTCAGAACTCAGAAGAAATATGAAGAGCAAATTGTCACTATGGTCTTTAGAATTATAGTTTGATGTACAAATCAGCTAATGAAATACAACATAAAATAATCTAAATACAGGTAATCCTTGGCTTGCAACCTTAATTGAGCCCAAAGTTGCTAAGTGAAACATTTGTTAAGTGAATTTTGTCCCATTTTACAACCACCGTCAAGTGAATCACTGCAATTGTTAAGTTAGTATCACGATTGTTGAGTGAATCTGGCCTCCCTATTGACTTTGCTTGTCAGAAGGTCGCAAAAGATGATCACATGACCCCAGGACAGTGCAACAATCATAAATATGTGTCAGTTGCCAAGCATCCAAATTTTGATCATGTGACTGTGGGGATAATACAAAAGTTGAGTAAGTGTGAAAAATGGTCATAAGTCACTTTTTTCAATGCCGTTGTAACTTTGAATGGTCTCTAAACAGTTGAGGACTACCTGTAATCCAAATATCCATATCTAGTCTACTCTCAACTGTTGAAATTCTCTTTAGGTCAGTCCGACCTCTCTCACAAGATCCTTTATCTACAGAAAAATAAGAGAAGGGAGTCCTATATACTCTTCCAATGAAATTTTATTCTTCATCAGCAAAAGTTTAATTTCTAAATGGCAGGAAATATTTTTTTATGTTGTGTTGGTTAAACTCCATATCAAATAGCAACATATGCCTTGCGCACGGTTACTCGTGCGCTCGTTACATCCCGAGATGCCTTGCGCATGGTTACTCATGCGCTCATTACATCCCGAGTTGACTACTGCAATGCTCTCTATATGGGGCTGCCCTTGAGGACCACGTGGAGGCTTCAACTGGTGCAGAATGCAGCCGCGTGGGTTGTGAAGGGAGTATCCCGATACTCCCATATTATACCCCCCCTGCGCGAGCTACATTGGTTGCCGGTTGCCCTCCAGGTGAGATTCAAGGTGTTGGTACTTACCTATAAAGCCCTACATGGCTTGGGGCCAGGGTACTTGCGGGAACATCTCTTGCCAGCATTAAGTGCCCATCGCCCTGTGGCTCCCACAGACAGGGCCTCCTTGGGGTGCCGTCAGCCAGACAATGTCGGCTGGTGACCCCCAGGGGTAGGGCCTTCTCTGTGGGAGCGCCCACCCTGTGGAATCAGCTGCCCCTGGAGCTGCGATTGGCCCCTGACCTCCACTCCTTCCGCCGCGGCCTGAAGACGTGGCTATTCGAACAAGCCGGCCTGGACTGAGGGGGTGGTGGTTTTTTTAGTTGTTTTAAATGTTAGTGTCTTTTGTGGGTTTTAGACATTGTTTGGCTTGGGTTTAATATCTTTTAAATAATTTTAAACTTTTGTATTGTGTGTTTTTATGATGTGAGCTGCACTGAGTCCTTCGGGACATAGGGCAGCATGCAAGTCCAAACAATAAATAAATAAATATCAAAATGATGTTTTGTATACCATATTTAAAAAAAACATTCAGGTAAACTGGAACAGGATCAGGATCAAAAAAAGGCAATGAGGATGAACATAGTGTTAGAAACTACATCTATTTCTTCATTAGTATTTTTTCTCACCTCACCCAATCATATTTGTGTCACTATAACAATAAAGGCAGCAAGCTTTATGTCAACTCGACAATGGCTGGATAACTATAATTATTGTAAGTGAGGAAATGGCCCAAGTCTTAGGAAAGGATGTTGAAGGAAATAAGGATCTTTAGCCTTGTGAAGAGAAGACTGTGGAAGCGATGTCTGAACAAAATCAAGATTAGTCCTCCATCACTCTAGAATATAGGAGACAGAAGAATGGATTTCAATTATGGGAAGGCAAGTTGTGGATGAGTCCTAAACTAATTTAAGTGTATTCAAGTAGAGTCTAGACAGGGAATATTTTAATTAGGATCCTTGCACTGAAAAGACACTTGGAGTCCATGGCCTAAACGACCCAACCAACTTTATGATTGTGTAGCAAATGATTTAGCCCATATTGCAAATTGTATACTCATTAGATTAATTAATTTGGCATATGATCAACACCTCAGAAGGGAGGAAACAACTCTTCTTCCTCCTCCTCCTCCTCCTTCTCCTCCTGAAGACAATGCAGCAA
The DNA here is from genome assembly GCA_009733165.1 of Naja naja. Classification (NCBI taxonomy): domain Eukaryota; kingdom Metazoa; phylum Chordata; class Lepidosauria; order Squamata; family Elapidae; genus Naja; species Naja naja. The sequence continues at coordinate 209,622,619 of CM019149.1, forward strand.
TTCTAAAGTAACAATTTTAGCCACCACTGATTTTTGTTGTTGGTTGTTTTTTTTTAAGGAGACCCCATCTTTCATGTTTCTGTCTGTGTTACAATAATACATCAAAGCCAAATCAGCTTAATAATATGCACTTAACGTTAATGAGAACTGGCACTGGAGCTGTGGTTGACCTTCTACTGATTAAGCTTGCTTCAATAGCAGCTAGGGCTTTGAAAAGGTTTAAAAGAGTGCTTTGATTCAAGGAAGTGTCTATCGAATCACCCCACCAAAGGAGATTTGGGAATCAAAGTGGAGATTGCTTTGGAGACAATGAACTGAATCATGCAGCTCCAAGGGGCTTTACACATCCACTGGTTTTTTTCCCCTTGTTTCTGAAATGATTAGACAATACAGAATGCTGCAACCTTGCTTCTATATATGGATAATCCTGAGGAGAAAAGTTGAATAGCAGTCTGTTGGCAGGGAAGCTTGCCACAAGTTACACAACCCCTTCTAGTATTCCACAAAACCCAGTAAACCCAGCATAGCAGCCCCTTTCCCCAGGGGAGGGTTTTTTGTTCAGGGCTGTGTCAAACCTGGGACTCCTCCAGAAAACTTTTAAATCATCTTTAAATGTTTTTATTGTTCAATTGGAACATGTTTTTCCCCCCTTGGATAGTTTCCATCAGCACTGGTTCCATCTGCAAAACTGACTGTTCTGCAGGACAATCTTAATTAAGACACTCTGGTGGCTTCTAGACATTAATCCTTCAAATAGGTTTGTTTCTCCTCTGGACCATGTCAATTTGGCCATGCCAAGGGTTGGGGAGAGGGGTGTGTGTGTGTGTGTGTTTAAAAAGGCCATCTTTTGAACCAGTTGAGATTAACTAGTAGTTGAAAGCTGCTGGTGGCCAGAGTAACATGATGTAAAGAAGTAATGGTCTGAAGTCATTTCATGTCTGTGACAATCTATGTTTTATATATACCTATATCAATTTAGGATCTTTGCAGAATGCTTTGGAGGCTATTATTTTCATTCTATGCTATCCAGCTTTTTAAAAAAAATAGTCTTGGGAAATATTGCAAAACTATTCGTCTGAAACCCTTGAAGAAATCAGACACCCTTGCTATTTCCATCTTTTGTCAAAAATACAAAGCAGCTTTTCCATTATAGAGCTTGGATAATCCGGATTTTTTTTTTACCAAAAAAATCTGATCTTGAAATGGCTCCGATTGAAAAAGTTTGCCCTCCAAGTTTGAATCATGGCTTTTTCAAATCTCAAAGCCTTAATTCAGGTATCAATTCTCCTAGGTCTAATAGCAGTTATAATCAAATGGGAGGCATTCCTTTGTAGAGCCCTAGATTGATCCATTTGGTCTTAGAGTTGACTGATACCTGATGTACTTAATCTGAAAGCTGGTTGAGTGGATCCCTTTTAAAAATACCCAAATAACACTTTTCCTTGTAGAAAATTGATGCCTTCTGGTGGAAATGCTAACGCCTTCATTACAGCAAATAGAGGCTGTGTACACACTTATAGAATTTGAGCCATGAGGCACCGGAGAAGTATGTTCTCCAGATTTTTGGGGATTGAGAAATCTTCCTTTCTTCTTAGACTTATATACCGTTCATAGTACTTTACAGTTTCTCTAAGCAGTTTACAGAGTCAGCATATTGCCCCCAAACAATCTGGGTCTGCATTTTATTGACCTTGGAAGGATGGAAGGCTTAATCAACCTTGACCAAACTCCAGGCTGTGGGCAGAGTTAGCCTGCATTCTAACTGTTAAGTTTGCATGAAGAGACAGCGCGGAGTGCTTCAAGCTCTTTTGTATTAGTGACTACAGCTCAGAACGGACGCTTTGGCTGGGCTGCGGCTGCTACTTATAGCCAGCAGCCGCAGTTGCCAGCCAATCAGAGTGCAGGGTTTTCCGCACTTTTAAACCAATCATTTCTAACACTTTACAAGAACAGTTCAAACTAAACCAATGACTTCAAAACTACATACATAACACCCCTCCCCACTAGGTTCAGTCCATACTCAAACCCCATCTATCTAATGTATTCTTTTAAATAGGTGGGGCTCTTACATGTAATGTTGAGACCTACGTGGTTCAGATGTTTTAATGTTCTCACCCAGTGAGAGAGGAAATGTGTCTGCTGACATTTCCATACTTGGACTTCTAGTAATAGTAGAACCTGTTTGGTTACTACAACCTGGTCTCTCCTCCCAATCCATCTCCAACCCAATGTCAGCACCTAAGTCAGGTAGTGATGTACAGTCTTCCACTTGTAAGGATGGATTTTGGCATTGTGACAGGTTTTGGGATGGTTCCTGTCGTGTGGCTCGTTACACATGGGGGGTTGATTCTTGCTTGCTGATCATCCTCATGATCCTCTCCTTCCCCCCTAGAAGAGGTACTAGGGATGGGAACCAGAGAGGAGCAATTGCGATGTTCCTGAGGTAATCTGGATCTAAGCTGATCAATGTGCCTGCTCCAGAGGACACCATTCTCTGATTGTACCCTGTAAGACCTAGGGCCTGTGATTTGGGTTATCTCAGCAGGAATCCATAATGGTTCACCCATAAGGTTCTTAGCATAAACAGAATCACCCACAGTGAATGTGCCAATTCTGCTAGTGGAATCTAGTGGTGCGTTAGGTGCGTAAGATGGATGAAGGCGGTCAAGGGAGACCTGAGTTCCTACCCATCAACAACTCTGCGGGGATAAGTTAGTTGATGGGTTAGGAGTGATATGTTGGACACTGAGTAGTTTTTCAACTTTCTCAGTGATGTCCCCAGGGCCCAATTGCTGAAGTTTTTCCTTGGTAAAGCCGCACCATGCGTTAAGCCCGGCCGTAGTCAAGGGTGCCCAGGGGCAGTCAGGGCATGTCTGATACCCAGTTGTGCTAGATATGATTCAAAAAGGTTGGACGTAAATTGAGGACCATTGTCAAAAACAAGGACATCAGGTAACCCATGAGTTACAAAAGCCTCTTAAGTGTTTGATGACAGCTTCAGCTGTGGTGGATGCCATAGGGATAAACCTCTAGCCATTTGGAATATGCATCTACTATAATAAGGAAAGTGTGCCCCCTGGTAGGGCCAGCAAAGTCAATGTGAATCCTGGACCATGGGCCCCTAGGACATTCCCATTCCTGTTTGGGGCTTAGAGGTGGGGCAGGCCTGACTACCTGACAGTTGGGACAGGATGCAACCCAGTGTTCAACCATTTTGTCAATACCTGGCCACCATACATAACTCCTGGCCAATCCTTCATTCTGACAATTCCGGATGACCCTCATGTAACATTTCCAAAAGCCTCTTTTGTAGTTTTGCAGGAATAACCACCCTGTTACCCCACAAAATACATCCTCTTAATACAGATAATTCAGTTTGCCTGGATTTAAAAGGTTGGGCAAGTTGAGGTAGATCTTGAAGTGGCCAACCTTCTTAATCCAGCTATGACAGGAGCCAATAAAGTGTCTTTGGCAGTCTCTCTGGCAATTTCAGCAGGTGTACTGGAAGCGTGGCAACAGTTTCTAGAAAAAATGTGTAAGTCTCAGGAGCAGGATCCTCAGTGTGTGAATGAAAGTGGGCAGGACTCAAAGCATCTGCATGCCCAATGTCTTTTCCAGGCCTGTGGATGAGTTTGTATGAATAAGCAGCAAGAAATTCAGTCCATCTCAGCATTCTTGGTGACAGGATCGTGGGCATTGGTTTGTCCCCTGCCACAATGCCTAAAGAGGTTTGTGATCTGTGGCAATAGTAAATGTTCTCCCATATAGATACTCATGGAATTTCTTGACAGCTGCAACAATTGCCAAGGCTTCCTTGTCCAGTTGGCTGTAATTTCTCTCTGCTTTAGTCAAGGTGCGAGAATAAAATGCAATAGGGGCTTCTCTGCCGCTGGGAAGCATGTGGCTCAACACACACACGCACCCACTCCAAAAGGGGATGCATCACAAGTCAGTACAACTGGCAAATTTCAGAGAACTGTATCAGTACAGAATCAGAAGTGAGTTGTCTCTTAATAGTATTAAAGGCAGCTTGTTCTTTCCTTCCCCCAGACCCATGCAGACTTTTTGTCTAGTAATCTGTGTAGTGGTTCTGCAGTGGTTGCCTTCTGAGGTAGAAACATGTGATACAAGTTAATGAGTCCCAGGAAAGCTTGCAAGTCTGTTTTGCATTTAGGCCTGGGGGCTTCTTTGATTGCCTGAACCTTGGCTTCTGTGGGGTGAATACCATGTTTGTCAATCATATAGCCTAAGAACTCTACCTTGTCAGTTCTAAGTGTGCATTTTTCTTCTTTGACTTTTAACCCCACTTCCTTGTATGGTTAGGACTTCTCTGAGTCTCTCGAGTGACTGAATGTCATTTTCAGCAGAGATTAACGACATCATCAAAATAAGGCACTACCCCTGGCCAGTCCTTGGAGCATTCTTTCCATAAGATTTGGAAGATGCCTGGTGCCACACTTACTCCAAATTGCAACTTTTGCATTTGAAAGCACCTCTATGAGTCACAATGGTTTGGGCTCTGCAGTGGCATCATCAACTTTAACTGTGATATGCCTGGGCCAGATCCAAATATAAGCGAATTAATAAATTAAAAATAAATAAATTTGGCAAAGACTGTGCCCCGCCAAGAGAATGTAATAAATGATGCACCACTGGAACTGGATATGTGCTCTGTTGTAGCGCATGGTTCAATATCCCCTTGTAGTCTCCGGAGATTCTCACAGACCCATCAGCCTTGACTGATGTGACTATGGGTGTCTCCCACCTGAGTGGTCAGTGGGCTCTAAAACCCCTTGAGCTATTAATTTATCTAATTGTGCATCATTTTTTCCTTTAAGGCAAATGGGACCCTTCTGGGCTTTAAACAGATTGGTGGCACCTTGGGATCTAGATTGAAAGTGATAGGGGTCCCAAGTACTTGCCTAATCCGTCGCTGAAGACCTCTGGAAACTCAGACTTCAAGGCCTCCCTCCAATCAGTGTTGCTCACGTGATTGATGCCAGTCACCTCGATGCCCAGCGGGCTGAAACCACTCAAGTGCCAGCAAACTTGGGGCATCCTTGTCCACGATGGTCAGGGGCAGGCGTTTGGTGTGGCCTTTGAACTTCACATTGAATTCTCTTGTTCCAACTACTGGAATCTTGTTCCCTGGTAGTCTTTAAGAGTCATTGCTGCTCTTGAAATGATTCTTCTGAATGTTTGAGAGTAGTTCAGAATAGTGTCCCATGACACCATAGACAGATATGAGCCTGAGTCCACTTCCATTTGGCAAGGCCTTCCTTCAGTAAGTACTTTGACATGCACTTTTCTGTTATTGATAGAAGATGAATGACCAATAGTTACTGTCTGATGAGTTTCATTCTTCCCCTTGCTTCTGTGCTGCGCCCATTTTCTCACTGAGATTGTTGGGCTTGAATTCTTGTCTTTGTTTGCAGGAAATTGCTTCTGTTGGGTGGAGTTCTGGATGATTTGCAGACTCTTGCTAGGTGTCCTCTTTATCACAACGGAGGCAAATGGTGTCTAAAAACTTGCATTCAGTGCGGGATGGCTTCCCCACAACCTCTGCAGTAGAAATCTTGCCTCTTTCTTCCCAGGTCTTTCTTTTTCGCTCCATTCTGAGTCTGTAAATTCTTCCTCCACCTCACTACAGTCTGACTCAGAATCTATTTGCTCACAATGAGTTGTTGTGGACTTTTCCACATCAGGATGGCTTGTGGCCTTGTTAATCTTTTCATGGCTGCTGCTGCGGACTTGGTAGCTTCTGCTGAAGAGGCTTCTTCTATTGCTTCTTTCAGCGTGATCTTAGGTTTCATTAATAACTTGCTCTGTAATACCTTGTCTTTAAGGCCCAGAACAAACGGTCACGCATGGCCTCTTCTAAACTGTTAAATTCACATGCACCCCCAATGTCTCTTAAACTTGCCGAAGTCATTTACATTTTCGTTTTCCCCTGATCACGACGGTAAAACTCGTGTCTCTTAATGAGGCACGATACTTGTGCGCGTAATGGGCTCTTAACAGCTTTTCTAAGTCAGGCCAGTCCATTACCTTCACGTCTGCAGCTCCCGCCAATGCCTTCGCCATCTTGAAAACTGCCGGACCGCAGTACATAAGGAAGACCGCCTCTTCCGCTCTCGGAATAAGTCGGTGAGATCGTTTCCTTCTAGATACATTTGGAAACGATCTGCATACGATTCCCAGTCTTCTGCCATTGGATCAAACGGGGCTGGGGGGGTGTTCAGCGCAGCCATCTCGCTCTTCTTCTGTTCCGCGTTGCCTTCTCTTCAGGGAAAATCCCACCTTCGTCGCCAGTGTTAAGTTTGCATGATGAGACAGACGCAGAGTGCTTCAAGCTCTTTTGTTTATTAGTGACTACAGCTCAGAACGGACCTGCTTTGGCTGGGCTGTGGCTGCTACTTATAGCCAGCAGCTGCAGTTGCCAGCCAATCAGAGTGCAGGTTTTTCCCGCACTTTTAAACCAATCATTTCTAACACTTTACAAGAACAGTTCAAACTAAACCAATGACTTCAAACCTACATACATAACACTAACCACTGTGCCACCATGGCTGAAAGTAAACTGGTTCTCTGTCTCCATTGCAAAATCCAGCAATCTACAACGCTGCCTAGTTCAAAATGTCATCCAAACAGTTTTTCAGTGTATTTGAATGATGGGTGGATAGATTGAGCCAATCATTTAAATATGCAAAGAATATTCTGTTGTGTAAATTTTAGAGTGGGACCCAATCTGATGCATGAAGAAGAAGCCAGGGGTTAACCAACATTGGTTTTAAAGAATAATATTCTATTAAATGGGTGGATGGTTGTTGTTTTGCTGCA
>CM019149.1:209630458-209656689 GCA_009733165.1 Naja naja
TGTTTTTTCTTATATGTATCCATTTCATGTATTCATAACTAAGTTTATACTTATACCTGTTATCTTATAATCACTTGACAAATAACTAAAATAAAATAATAAATAAATAAAGAGGTCACTAGCCCATCAGGTCCAATTGTGCTCAGGGCAGAACCATATTAAAAGTATTCCGGCAGAAAGTCAATGAAGATCACTATATATATATATATATATATATATATATATATATATATTTATTTATTAGGGAAATTGTCAAAGAGCACTCACTCTTATACTCAAGGAAAGAGCCAACCTAGAAATAAGAAGACATTCCTGACAGTTGAATAAGTAATCAGAGGAATGGATTGTCTTCAGAAGTTGTGGGTGCTCCAACACTGGAAGTTTTTAAGAAGAAACTGGACCACCATTTGTATGAATGGTTGAGCAGGAGGCTGGATTAGATCTCCAAGATCCCTTCCAGCTCTGTCGTTCTGTCATTCTTAGGAAGGTCCCCACTCCCCTAACGTTCAAATGGAATCTATCTGCTTGTCATTTGATTCCATGTCTTTATTGTAACTTTTCCCCTCTCCTGCACTCTGGAATAAAATGGCTGATGAGTCCTACAATATGGCTAAGCATAAGCAACCTCTTCATTGTCTGGTCTCTGGATTCAGCTTCTAGGCCCTGATACTCCTTGTTGCCTTTTTCTGAACCTTTTCCATTTTGCCCGAATATGCACTATAATTAATAAATAAATGTGTTTTCCCCCTCTCATAAAAATAATAGACCTTTTTTAAAGAAGTCAATGATAAGCCAATTTAAGCTTTACACACACACACACACACACACACACACGTATGGATGTGTGTATATGATATGTGTGTGTGTATGTATAGGTATATATAGGTAGGAAGGTAGGTAGGTAGGTAGGTAAATAGATAGATGATAGGTAGATAGATAGGTAGGTAGAGATAGATAGATAGATAGATAGATAGATAGATAGATAGATAGATAGATAGATAGAGATAGATAGATAGATAGATATAGATAGATAATATTTAAACATGTATTTAAACATAATTGCCATTTAATTAAAAGGGAAATCATTTGTAAAAGCAAAAGATCCATACAGACATAAAATAAATATGGAAGGTCAGCAGTGGAATCAGACTGCAGAAGACAATGGAACAAATATTAACATTCATCAATCTTATGTAATTTCTGTAACCATCATAGTAGTTCACAAGGGTCCATGTTCATCAAGTCATAACCACAGATCATCTTTTCTTCCAGGGCTTGGGAGAGCAATAAAGGGACTTGATAGGACTGTACACAATCTGAAATAAATGTATTTTACCACCCATCGTACTGTAACCTCTATATATGCACACAGAAACAGTATATAAGGCAGTAAGATTGGTTAGAAGTTTCAGTCTTACAGTATGTGATTGTTTTATATCTGGAGGGAAATTCGGGATATTCTTATTTGTTTTCTAATTCAAGAGGGGTTTGTAAATTTGATCCTTGCCAGCTGAAACGATACAATCTAAAATTCAGTGCCTCTTGAGAGGCCGTGTGCTGTACATCTTAGCTGAAACTCAGAAAACAAGTCGCAGGGTTGTTTCCTTAAAAAGTGGAATCTTGATAGCACACAAGTATCCATTTGGTGCTATTTGTTCACAGATGCAGATTTATAATGTTTGTATAACTAAATAATACCATAGTGGAAAGAACAAAAACCAAAAACCACTGCCCTCTGATTCATGTAAGGCCAGCTTTCCATCCCTTAGCATTCATTGAAAATTAGATGTTTTGAGGCTGTAGGATTTGTGTTACCATTTTGTTTCCAGGTAATTTACACGTTCTAGAACAGCAATGGGGAACCTGTGACAAACATCAGAGGTGAAACGCCATGTCATTTTTGGTGACACAGCTGTACGCCCTGTTCTTGCTTAGTTTTCTGAGGCTACAAAACCAGAGTGGTGACTGCGGTGTGTTCTCACACAGCCTCTGGATCCTTTGGAAAGTCATGAGAGAGGGCCTCCAAAAAGCATGTGTGAATGAGGCATTCACTTTTTTTCATTCTCCCTTTTTTCAGAGGCTGCAAGGCCACACAAGGCCATTCTCTGAAGTTTCCAGAGTAAAGGCCTCGTGTGACCAGGAGCTATCTTGCCTGGGCTTTTTTTTTTTTACCTGAGAGGTACATGGAACTGAGGTATTGACAAAACTGATTATACTATTTCAAAAAAATAATGAACACTTCAGAAGTGTGGGCCAGGAAACCTGCTTCCTTTTCCAAGTTCTTAACAAACTGATGTTCTTTAAAATGTTTAATTGAAAATGAGGTCTACCGTAGCTCAGTGACTAGCACTTCTCTAAATGTTTTTAACAATGAAATTGGTGTAACAATGAATCTGTTTTTCTTCATTTTTATTTTACGTGTGTCTGAGTTTTTGTACTCATATTTGGTTTCTGTAATTATTTGACATTTCTTTATGTAATGCATAACCTCATATATGGATGGACTGTATTTTTATGCATACGTAAAGAATTCTTTCTCTTTTGTTGTGGAGGAGATGTGATGCACCAAGCAGAGCCAATATTTATTTAGTGTATTATTATTATTATTATTATTATTATTATTATTATTATTATTTGGACTTGTATGCCGCCCCCTCTCCAAAGACTCGGGGCTGCTCACAATTAAAATACAGCAATAAATATTTAAAAAAGAATTAAATTAACAAGCCCAATCACTAAAATTACTTTAAAATTAATTAACCCCCCCCAAGAGGTCAGTCCAATGTCAGGAAAATGTACAAATGCTAGATACAATGCAGTCCTGACAGCCTAGATTGCTAGTTCATTCTGTTTAGCACCTGAATGCCTATCCTTGGTGCATCATAGGGCAAACTCGCTTACACCAGCTGACTAGTGGTGCTCAGGTTGCATATCTCACCTCACTTCACCTCATGTGAATTGCCTTGTGTGTGGTCAGGTCCAATGCTCATTTCCGCTTTCTGCACACATGTGTTAGAAGTTAAAATCCACCCCTCTCCTAGAAAAATGAAATATTTTGGGATACACTAAAAAGGCAGAATATTTCCCCTAAAAGAGTAGAAACTCAGAGAGGTAAAAACTCAGTCCCTCCTCCTACCTTTGTTAATGGGCCATTAAGGCCTGGGCCAGTCTATTCTACATAACAAAGATCTACCTCCTTCAGGCAGAGCCAAATTGCCCTTCATTGCACCACCCACCAAGTTTCAACCAAACTTAGCACACAGACAACCTACAAAGCAAGCTATGACTTCTGACAGCAACCAATCAGGATACTCTTCCTGTGCCCCAGGAAGTACAAAGCCAGAGAGTATAAAACCCATGGATTCTCAGCATCTCTTCCTTTTTTTTCTTCGCCCAGAAGGTTCCAAGGCATATGATCCTGTCCACCATTAAACTATCTTTCCAAACAGCTTCCATGTTTCCAATGTCTTTTTCCCCGTTGGAACTGAACCCAGAAGGATATTTCTTCCAACACCTGTATGTAGCTAGGTTCAATGCAGAGCCAAGTTAGATATTTTCTGAATTTTTGACATGCCAAGTCCAAAAGGTTCACCATTACTGTCCCAAAGATGTTTTTTCAAGAGGCAACTGGACTTTCTGGTTTTTCTTTGTGAGAGCTGAAAAAGCTTCTTTAATGAGAAGTAAAACATCTTCAAAGAAAGGCCAGAAAGTTCAGTTGCCTCTTGAACAGACACCTTTGGGACAACCATGACTGGATGACTGAGAATCTCCACAGATGTCCACCATTACAGTTTCAGAATGAAGCACAGAGATGAATTTGGAAGCTCTGTTACTTTGCAGTTTAAATTGTGCCAGACACGTCCAAATTTTTGCTTCTGCTGTCTTCAGAAAACTGCATAAATATGACATACAGATTAAGCTGGGGAAAGGTCTGGTGCTCTAAGTGGAAACATAAGAGCCAGACATTCACAATGGCTGGAAATTATAAATGGATCATAATTATTAGTTAGGCGGTTATTGCCAGCACAAATCTGTGATACAGAGTAGTATGGAATCTACAAAAATAATGTATTGATGGGGCTATCTCTGGAAAGAAAAGCAAGTTAGCAGACTATAGATCTCGGTCAAAGAATATTGAAAATCACAAGATTAAAAGCTGTGCTCAGCTCACTATTGCATTTTGAATTTATTTTCATTTTAAATGAAACTAGGTGCAATTTAGAGGTGGTTTAATGTGAAAACCCTCCAAATCTCTTTAACTGACATATCAGCCCAAACCTGTCTGAAAAGCCAGTGCAATCTTATGTAGTGTGTAATGCAGTACATTATCTGCATCAGCCTTTCCCAACACATTTCTGAATAGATCGAACTGTCTCCCATATTGGTTAGTAACAGTGGGGGGATTCAAACTTTTTTACTACCGGTTCTGTGGGTGTGGCTTGGTGGGCATGGCAGGGGAAGAATACTGTAAAATCTCCAGTCAGAGGTGGTATTTACTGGTTTTCCGAACTACTCAAAATTTCTGCTACCGGTTCTCCAGAACTGGTCAGAACCTGCTGAATACCACCTCTGGTTAGTAATGATGTACAGTTGATCAGAACTTATGTATTTAGACTGTGCATTTAGGAACTGGGCTTAGAAGCCACACAAGCAACCAAAATTGGCTTTGATGGACCATGTGAACTCAATGGCTTCAGCAGGTTATGTGTGTGTCTCAAAACTGGTAAGATATAGTTAGACAGAACATTACAATCCAAATCCCAGGCTTTTTGAATCTGTGTGCAATGCTGACAAGCTGAAAAGGGACTTGCCTCACAATGCGCCAATCATCTTTATATGTTGATTTCAATCCCTGACTGTGTGAACCCCAAGTCATTGTGGCTTGTAGAAGATATTCAAAGGCTTAATGTGTTGTATGAATGGAACCAATTGTGGCCTGGTCAACAACTCAAGGAAATAAGCTTTGAGCAATATCAGAAGACTTTGAAATATTCTACCCATGTTTAATAGAATGCATCTGTAATGAGATTCTGTTTTCCTTATTGGTAATTTGAACGAGGTATGAAAGAAAATATTTTCGAAGGAAGAAAATTGTAGTGTAACAAAATGATATAATACACCATTTCAGACTGGTAGTTCTCTGCCTTTTATCCCATTGAAGAACTAATGAGTTATACCTGAGTAATATATCCTTTCAGAAGCCCAGTAAGATGCCCCTTCTCTGTGGCCTTTTGATAGGCTCAAGAGAGCTTTCTGTGAAAGATTCATGAAGCAAACCTGAAGTAATTCTTCAGATCTAGCATGTTGCTTTGACACACGATGGTGTACAATGAAAATGAACACATTAACATTAACCCACTCTGTTGTAAATAATGTCAACCAACTCAAAAAATCTTTGCCAATGGGAATTGTTAATGAAGCATCGTTTGTAGCTTGATGAGCAATCTGAGAAAGTCCCAAATCATGCATAATGTACAAAACAAACAAAGAAAGGAGACAGCTTCCCAAGACATCATTTGAATGCGATCTAATCTTTGAAGCAAGTTATGATGAGATATGACTTGACAGACATTTTGGACCTCAAATCTAGTGGATATGAAAGAGGACTTTAGCTAAAGAAAGAAAAGAAGGTGGCACAACAGTATAGAGAAATCTCCAATTTGGACGATTGTCCAACCTTTCAGTACAGGTAGTCCTTGATTTACGACCACAATTGAGCCCAAACTTTCTGTTGTTGAGTGAGACATTTGTAAACTGAGTTTTGCCCCATTTAATGACCTTTCTTACCACAGTTGTTAAGCTAGTAACCTGGTTGTTAAGTAAATCTGGCTCCCCCCGTTGACTTTGCTTGTTCAGAAGATTATGACCCTGGGACAATGCAATGGTCATAAGTATGAACCAGTTGCCAAGCATCTGAATTCTGATCACATGATAATGGGATGCTGCAAAAGTTGTAACTTTATCAATCACTTTATTCAGTGCCATTGTAACTTTGAACGGTCACTAAATGTACTGTTGTAAGTGGAGGACTATCTGTACTTCATCTTAAAAGAAGTTCCACAACTTCTGAACACTCTGGTTCCTTTTTCCAGAAAAATGAAGAACCCACCAACAGATAAAAGAAAACTAGACTTAAATAAAAATAATGTCTTCTTCTTCCTTTTTTTCCCCTTGGGTGGAGAGGACGGGGGGGGTGAAAATCAGATTCGAAGCCTAACCTGTCCATAAAAGCAGCCATGTCATCAGCAAACATCTGAAGGGGTCTAATTTAATTTTGTACCAAATGAAGGAGCTTCTGTTGTTTACACTTTAGGTACAATGAGGTGAGGTATTTGTGCCCAAGAAGAAAGGAACAGAGCTGAGCTGACACTCTCCAAAGCAGCTCCCAAGAGACAAAACCTGGCTGAAATCCAGAGTTGTGTCCCATCACACAATAGCAGCAGAAATTTCATTTAAGTTTCAGGGGCAGACGCTGCTGGGCAATAGTCAAAGTGAATAGAACTCCATAAGGCTTAGCGTGTGCTGCTAGAGATTATTACCTAGCAACCATACATTAAGCCACCACTAAACTAATGGATGCTTCGCATGTGTCTCCAGCTGGCAGATGTAGCGGTATAAGCATAACTGGACTGAATAGACAGAGGAAAATGTGATTGGTATGTTCGGTAGTTTAATCTGAGGACCAGCAAGACTCAATAGATGGAGGTTGGTCTTGCGGGCTTAGAGATTTTGGTTGAAATCACAGCCACAAGATGGATGCTGGCAGTGTATGCTCAGAACTCAGAAGAAATATGAAGAGCAAATTGTCACTATGGTCTTTAGAATTATAGTTTGATATACAAATCAGCTAATGAAATACAACATAAAATAATCTAAATACAGGTAATCCTTGACTTGCAACCTTAATTGAGCCCAAAATTGCTAAGTGAAACATTTGTTAAGTGAATTTTGTCCCATTTTACAACCACCGTCAAGTGAATCACTGCAATTGTTAAGTTAGTATCACGCATTGTTGAGTGAATCTGGCCTCCCTATTGACTTTGCTTGTCAGAAGGTCGCAAAAGATGATCACATGACCCCAGGACAGTGCAACAATCATAAATATGTGTCAGTTGCCAAGCATCCAAATTTTGATCATGTGACTGTGGGGATAATACAAAAGTTGAGTAAGTGTGAAAATGGTCATAAGTCACTTTTTTCAATGCCGTTGTAACTTTGAATGGTCTCTAAACAGTTGAGGACTACCTGTAATCCAAATATCCATATCTAGTCTACTCTCAACTGTTGAAATTCTCTTTAGGTCAGTCCGACTCTCTCACAAGATCCTTTATCTACAGAAAAATAAGAGAGGGGAGTCCTATATACTCTTCCAATGAAATTTTATTCTTCATCAGCAAAAGTTTAATTTCTAAATGGCAGGAAATATTTTTTTATGTTGTGTTGGTTAAACTCCATATCAAATAGCAACATATGCCTTTGACGGTTACTGCGGTGCTCATACATCCCGAGATGCCTTGCGCATGGTTACTCATGCGCTCATTACATCCCGAGTTGACTACTGCAATGCTCTCTATATGGGGCTGCCCTTGAGGACCACGCGGAGGCTTCAACTGGTGCAGAATGCAGCCATGTTGTGAAGGGAGTATCCCGATACTCCCATATTATACCCCTCCTGCGCGAGCTACATTGGTTGCCGGTTGCCCTCCGGGTGAGATTCAAGGTGTTGGTACTTACCTATAAAGCCCTACATGGCTTGGAGCCAGGGTACTTGCGGGAACATCTCTTGCCAGCATTAAGTGCCCATCGCCCTGTGGCTCCCACAGACAGGGCCTCCTTGGGGTGCCGTCAGCCAGACAATGTCGGCTGCTGACCCCCAGGGGTAGGGCCTTCTCTGTGGGAGCGCCCACCCTGTGGAATCAGCTGCCCCTGGAGCTGTGATTGGCCCCTGACCTCCACTCCTTCTGCCGTGGCCTGAAGACATGGCTATTTGAACAAGCCGGCCTGGACTGAGGGGGTGGTGGTTTTTTTAGTTGTTTTAAATGTTAGTGTCTTTTGTGGGTTTTAGACATTGTTTGGCTTGGGTTTAATATCTTTTAAATAATTTTAAACTTTTGTATTGTGTGTTTTTATGATGTGAGCCGCACTGAGTCCTTCGGGACATAGGGCAGCATGCAAGTCCAAACAATAAATAAATAAATATCAAAATGATGTTTTGTATACCATATTTAAAAAACATTCAGGTAAACTGGAACAGGATCAGGATCAAAAAAAGGCAATGAGGATGAACATAGTGTTAGAAACTACATCTATTTCTTCATTAGTATTTTTTCTCACCTCACCCAATCATATTTGTGTCACTATAACAATAAAGGCAGCAAGCTTTATGTCAACTGGCAATGGCTGGATAACTATAATTATTGTAAGTGAGGAAATGGCCCAAGTCTTAGGAAAGGATGTTGAAGGAAATAAGGATCTTTAGCCTTGTGAAGAGAGGACTGTGGAAGCGATGTCTGAACAAAATCAAGATTAGTCCTCCATCACTCTAGAATATAGGAGACAGAAGAATGGATTTCAATTATGGGAAGGCAAGTTGTGGATGAGTCCTAAACTAATTTAAGTGTATTCAAGTAGAGTCTAGACAGGGAATATTTTAATTAGGATCCTTGCACTGAAAAGACACTTGGAGTCCATGGCCTAAACGACCTAACCAACTTTATGATTGTGTAGCAATGATTTAGCCCATATTGCAAATTGTATACTCATTAGATTAATTAATTTGGCATATGATCAACACCTCAGAAGGGAGGAAACAACTCTTCCTCCTCCTCCTCCTCCTCCTCCTCCTCCTCAAGACAATGCAGCAATTCTAAAGTAACAATTTTAGCCACCACTGATTTTTGTTGTTGGTTGTTTTTTTAAGGAGACCCCATCTTTCATGTTTCTGTCTGTGTTACAATAATACATCAAAGCCAAATCAGCTTAATAATATGCACTTAACGTTAATGAGAACTGGCACTGGAGCTGTGGTTGACCTTCTACTGATTAAGCTTGCTTCAATAGCAGCTAGGGCTTTGAAAAGGTTTAAAAGAGTGCTTTGATTCAAGGAAGTGTCTATCGAATCACCCCACCAAAGGAGATTTGGGAATCAAAGTGGAGATTGCTTTGGAGACAATGAACTGAATCATGCAGCTCCAAGGGGCTTTACACATCCACTGGTTTTTTTCCCCTTGTTTCTGAAATGATTAGACAATACAGAATGCTGCAACCTTGCTTCTATATATGGATAATCCTGAGGAGAAAAGTTGAATAGCAGTCTGTTGGCAGGGAAGCTTGCCACAGTTACACAACCCCTTCTAGTATTCCACAAAACCCAGTAAACCCAGCATAGCAGCCCCTTTCCCAGGGAGGGTTTTGTTCAGGGCTGTGTCAAACCTGGGACTCCTCCAGAAAACTTTTAAATCATCTTTAAATGTTTTTATTGTTCAATTGGAACATGTTTTTCCCCTTGGATAGTTTCTATGCATTTTCCCCCTTGGATAGTTTTAAAACTGACAGCACTGCCATCTGCAAAACTGACTGTTCTGCAGGACAATCTTAATTAAGACACTCTGGTGGCTTCTAGACATTAATCCTTCAAATAGGTTTGTTTCTCCTCTGGACCATGTCAATTTGGCCATGCCAAGGGTTGGGAGAGAGGGTGTGTGTGTGTGTGTGTTTAAAAGGCCATCTTTTGAACCAGTTGAGATTAACTAGTAGTTGAAAGCTGCTGGTGGCCAGAGTAACATGATGTAAAGAAGTAATGGTCTGAAGTCATTTCATGTCTGTGACAATCTATGTTTTATATATACCTATATCAATTTAGGATCTTTGCAGAATGCTTTGGAGGCTATTATTTTCATTCTATGCTATCCAGCTTTTTAAAAAAAATAGTCTTGGGAAATATTGCAAAACTATTCGTACTGAACCCCTTGAAGAAATCAGACACCCTTGCTATTTCCATCTCTTTTGTCAAAAATACAAAGCAGCTTTTCCATTATAGAGCTTGGATAAATCCGGATTTTTTTTTTACCAAAAAAAAAAATCTGATCTTGAAATGGCTCCGATTGAAAAAGTTTGCCCTCCAAGTTTGAATCATGGCTTTTTCAAATCTCAAAGCCTTAATTCAGGTATCAATTCTCCTAGGTCTAATAGCAGTTATAATCAAATGGGAGGCATTCCTTTGTAGAGCCCTAGATTGATCCATTTGGTCTTAGAGTTGACTGATACCTGATGTACTTAATCTGAAAGCTGGTTGAGTGGATCCCTTTTAAAAATACCCAAATAACACTTTTCCTTGTAGAAAATTGATGCCTTCTGGTGGGAAATGCTAACGCCTTCATTACAGCAAATAGAGGCTGTGTACACACTTATAGAATTTAAGCCATGAGGCACGGAGAGTATGTTCTCCAGATTTTTGGGGATTGAGAAATCTTCCTTTCTTCTTAGACTTATATACCGTTTCATAGTACTTTACAGCTTTCTCTAAGCAGTTTACAGAGTCAGC
This sequence comes from Naja naja, assembly GCA_009733165.1. NCBI lineage: Eukaryota > Metazoa > Chordata > Lepidosauria > Squamata > Elapidae > Naja > Naja naja. The sequence continues at coordinate 209,641,002 of CM019149.1, forward strand.
ATATTGCCCCCAAACAATCTGGGTCTGCATTTTATTGACCTTGGAAGGATGGAAGGCTTAATCAACCTTGACCAAACTCCAGGCTGTGGGCAGAGTTAGCCTGCATTCTAACTGTTAAGTTTGCATGAAGAGACAGACACGGAGTGCTTCAAGCTCTTTTGTTTATTAGTGACTACAGCTCAGAACGGACCCGCTTTGGCTGGGCTGCGGCTGCTACTTATAGCCAGCAGCCGCAGTTGCCAGCCAATCAGAGTGCAGGGTTTTTCCCGCACTTTTAAACCAATCATTTCTAACACTTTACAAGAACAGTTCAAACTAAACCAGTGACTTCAAACCTACATACATAACACCCTCCCCACTAGGTTCAGTCCATACTCAAACCCCATCTATCTAATGTATTCTTTTAAATAGGTGGGGCTCTTACATGTACGTTGAGACCTACGTGGTTCAGATGTTTTAATGTTCTCACCAGTGAGAGAGGAAATGTGTCTGCTGACATTTCCATACTTGGACTTCTAGTAATAGTAGAACCTGTTTGGTTACTACAACCTGGTCTCTCCTCCCAATCCATCTCCAACCCAATGTCAGCACCTAAGTCAGGTAGTGATGTACAGTCTTCCACTTGTAAGGATGGATTTTGGCATTGTGACAGGTTTTGGGATGGTTCCTGTCGTTGGCTCGTTACACATGGGGTTGATTCTTGCTTGCTGATCATCCTCATGATCCTCTCCTTCCCCCCTAGAAGAGGTACTAGGGATGGGAACCAGAGAGGAGCAATTGCGATGTTCCTGAGGTAATCTGGATCTAAGCTGATCAATGTGCCTGCTCCAGAGGACACCATCCTCTGATTGTACCCTGTAAGACCTAGGGCCTGTGATTTGGGTTATCTCAGCAGGAATCCATAATGGTTCACCCATAAGGTTCTTAGCATAAACAGAATCACCCACAGTGAATGTGCAATTTTGCTAGTGGAATCTAGTGGTGCTGGGTGCGTGAAGGGATGAAGGCGGTCAAGGGGAGACCTGAGTTTCCTACCCATCAACAACTCTGCTGGGGATAAGTTAGTTGATGGGTTAGGAGTGATATGCTGGACACTGAGTAGTTTTTCAACTTTCTCAGTGATGTCCCCAGGGCCCAATTGCTGAGGTTTTTCCTTGGTAAAGCATACCATGCGTTAAGCCCAGCCGTTAGCCGAAGGGTGCCCAGGGGCTGTCAGGGCATGTCTGATACCCAGTTGTGCTAGATATGATTCAAAAAGGTTGGATGTAAATTGAGGACCATTGTCAGAAACAAGGAAATCAGGTAACCCATGAGTTACAAAAAGCCTCTTAAGCTGTTTGATGACAGCTTCAGCTGTGGTGGATGCCATAGGGATAATCTCTAGCCATTTGGAATATGCATCTACTATAATAAGGAAAGTGTGCCCTCTGGTAGGGCCAGCAAAGTCAATGTGAATCCTGGACCATGGGCCCCTAGGACATTCCCATTCCTGTTTGGGGGCGAGAGGTGGGGCAGGCCTGACTACCTCACAGTTGGGACAGGATGCAACCCAGTGTTCAACCATTTTGTCAATACCTGGCCACCATACATAACTCCTGGCCAATCCCTTCATTCTGACAATTCCCGGATGACCCTCATGTAACATTTCCAAAGCCTCTTTTTGCAGTTTTGCAGGAATAAGCACCCTGTTACCCCACAAAATACATCCTCTTAATACAGATAATTCAGTTTGCCTGGATTTAAAAGGTTGGGCAAGTCGAGGTAGATCTTGAAGTGGCCAACCTTTCTTAATCCAGCCTATGACAAGAGCCAATAAAGTGTCTTTGGCAGTCTCTCTGGCTATTTCAGCAGCGTGTACTGGAAGCTTGGCAAGTTTCTAGAAAAAACGTGTAAGTCTCAGGAGCAGGATCCTCAGTGTGTGAAGGAAGTGGGCAGCGACTCAAAGCATCTGCATGCCCAATGTCTTTTCCAGGCCTGTGGATGAGTTTGTATGAATAAGCAGCAAGAAATTCAGTCCATCTCAGCATTCTTGGTGACAGGATCGTGGGCATTGGTTTGTCCCCTGCCACAATGCCTAAAGAGTTTGTGATCTGTGACAATAGTAAATGTTCTCCCATATAGATACTCATGGAATTTCTTGACAGCTGCAACAATTGCCAAGGCTTCCTTGTCCAGTTGGCTGTAATTTCTCTCTGCTTTAGTCAAGGTGCGAATAAAATGCAATAGGGGCTTCTCTGCCGCTGAGAAGCATGTGGCTCAACACCCCCCCCCCACTCCAAATGGGGATGCATCACAAGTCAGTACAACAGGCAAATTCTCAGAGAACTGTATCAGTACAGAATCAGAAGTGAGTTGTCTCTTAATAGTGTTAAAGGCAACTTGTTCTTTCCTGCCCCAGACCCATGCAGACTTTTTGTCTAGTAATCTGTGTAGTGGTTCTGCAATGGTTGCCTTCTGAGGTAGAAACATGTGATAGAAGTTAATGAGTCCCAGGAAAGCTTGCAAGTCTATTTTGCATTTAGGCCTGGGGGCTTCTTTGATTGCCTGAACCTTGGTTTCTGTGGGGTGAATACCATGTTTGTCAATCATATAGCCTAAGAACTCTACCTTGTCAGTTCTAAGTGTGCATTTTTTTTTCTTTGACTTTTAACCCGCTTCCTTGAATCTGGTTAGGACTTCTCTGAGTCTCTCGAAACTGAATGTCATTTTCAGCAGAGATTAACGCATCATCAAAATAAGGCACTACCCCTGCCAGTCCTTGGAGCATTCTTTCCATAAGGCTTTGGAAGATGCCTGGTGCCACACTTACTCCAAATTGCAACCTTTTGCATTTGAAAGCACCTCTATGAGTCACAATGGTTTGGGCCTCTGCAGTGGCATCATCAACTTTTAACTGTTGATATGCCTGGGCCAGATCCAAATATAAGTTGAATTAATAAATAAATAATAAATAAATTTGGCAAAGACTGTGCCCCCGCCAAGAGAATGTAATAAATGATGCACCACTGGAACTGGATATGTGCTCTGTTGTAGCATGGTTCAATGTCCCCTTGTAGTCTCCGCAGATTCTCACAGACCCATCAGCCTTGACTGGTGTTACTATGGGTGTCTCCCACCTGGAGTGATCAGTGGGCTCTAAAACCCCTTGAGCTATTAATTTATCTAATTGTGCATCAATTTTTTCCTTTAAGGCAAATGGGACCCTTCTGGGCTTTAAACAGATTGGTGGCACTTGGGATCTAGATTGAAGTGATAGGGGTCCCCAAGTACTTGCCTAATCCGTCTGAAGACCTCTGGAAACTCAGACTTCAAGGCCTCCTCCCATTCAGTGTTGCTCACGTGATTATGCCAGTCACCTCGATGCCCAGCGGGTTGAACCACTCAAGTCCCAACAAACTTGGGCGATCCTTGTCCACGATGGTCAGGGCAGGCGTTTGGTGTGGCCTTTGAGCTTCACGTTGAATTCTCTTGTTCCAACTACTGGAATCTTGTTCCCTTGGTAGTCTTTAGAGTCAGCTTGCTTCTTGAAATGATTCTTCTGAATGTTTGGGAGTAGTCTGTGAATAGTGTCCCATGACACCATAGACAGATATGAGCCTGAGTCCACTTCCATTTGGCAAGGCCTTCCTTCAATAAGTACTTGACATGCACTTTTCTGTTATTGATAGAAGATGAATGACCAATAGTTACTGTCTGATGAGTTTCATTCTTCCCCTTGCTTCTGTGCTGCGCCCCATTTTCTCACTGAGATTGTTGGGCTTGAATTCTTTGTCTTTGTTTGCAGGAAATTTCCTTCTGTTGGGTGGAGTTCTGGATGATTTGCAGACTCTTGCTAGGTGTCCTCTTTTATCACAAGGAGGCAAATGGTGTCTAAAACTTGCATTCAGTCTTGGTGGCTTCCCCACAACCTCTGCAGTAGAAATCTTGCCTCTTTCTTCCCAGGTCTTTCTCTTTTCCGCTCCATTCTGAGTCTGTAAATTCCTTCCTCCACCTCACTACAGTCTGACTCAGAATCTATTTGCTCACAATGAGTTGTTGTGAACTTTTCCACATCAGGATGGCTTGTGGCCTTGTTAATCTTTTCATGGCTGCTGCTGAGGACTTGGTAGCTTCTGCTGAAGAGGCTTCTTCTATTGCTTCTTTCAAGCGTGATCTTAGGTTTCATTAATAACTTGCTTTGTAATACCTTGTCTTTAAGGCCCAGAACAAATCGATCGCATGGCCTCTTCTAAACTGTTAAATTCACACACCCCAATGTCTCTTAAACTTGCCATGAAGTCGTTTCGCGTTTTGTTTTCCCCTGATCACGGCGGTAAAACTTCGTGTCTCTTAATGAGGCGCGATACTTGTGGCGTAATGGGCTCTTAACAGCTTTTCTAGTCAGGCCAGTCCATTACCTTCCGTCTGCAGCTCCGCTAATGCCTTAGCCATCTTGAAAACTGCGGACCGCAGTACGTAAGGAAGACCGCCCTCTTCCGCTTCGAAATGTGGTGATCGTTTCCTTCCAGATACATTTGGAAATCTGGATACGATTCCCAGTCTTCTGCCATTGGATCGAGCGGGGCTGGGGGTGTTCAGCGCAGCCATCTCTCTTCTTCTGTTCAGCGTTGCCTTCTCTTCGGGAAAATCCCACCTTCATCGCCAGTGTTAAGTTTGCATGAAGAGACAGGAGTGCTTCAAGCTCTTTTGTTTATTAGTGACTACAGCTCAGAGCGGACCTGCTTTGGCTGGGCTGTGGCTGCTACTTATAGCCAGCAGCTGCGGTTGCCAGCCAATCAGAGTGCAGGATTTTCCGCACTTTTAAACCAATCATTTCTAACACTTTACAAGAACAGTTCAAACTAAACCAATGACTTCAAACCTACATACATAACACTAACCACTGTGCCACCATGGCTGAAAGTAAACTGGTTCTCTGTCTCCATTGCAAAATCCAGGAATCTACAGCTGCCTAGTTCAAAATGTCATCCAAACAGTTTTCAGTGTATTTGAATGATGGGTGGATAGATTGAGCCAATCATTTAAATATGCAAAGAATATTCTGTTGTGTAAATTTTAGAGTGGGACCCAATCTGATGCATGAAGAAGAAGCCAGGGTTAACCAACATTGGTTTTAAGGAATAATATATTCCAATTATATATCTGCATGTCTAGAAGAATGGCTGACTCGAGCTTAGGCTCATGAGGATGAGAGTCATTCTGTAGTCCGTTAAGAGTTGGGGGTGGCTGGCGATCCCCGGTGGTGCGCCTCCGATGGTGGAAGATCTCGAAGCGTCGGCTGGTGTTTTAGAGCCGCGCCCGTGGGCGCTCCTTTCTGCGGTTCCCTTTGAAGCCACGGGTGTCCAACTTCTGCTCGGCAGCGCTTCCGCGTATTGCGGCGTGGGCCCAGTCAGCTGCTTGCTGCTTGCTTCGGGCTGAGCTCAGCGCTTCGTCCGGGGCAGCGCGGCGGTGGTGGAGGCGCCCAAGGGCAGCGCGACAAAGGCTGAATAGGTCAGCCAATTCGGGGACCGCCTTGGAGCCTGCTGCACCCTAAGAGCGGTGCGGCAGTGATGGCCCGGCGTAGCGCCCGGGGAATGGGATGGCCCGGAGCTGAGCAGCTGGCTGATTTCCAGCTCAGCCATGGGGGAATTGCGCCCTGGAGACTGGTGCGTTGATGCTTGGCGCCTTGAAGAAGCGGCGATGAGCTTCAAGCTGTGGGGGAGTGAACTCGGGGTGGAGACCAGTGGAGCCCCACGACTGGGAGGTGGCGCTGCGCCCGGAAGACAGCGTTTTTAGGGGTGATGAGGCTAGGAGTGCGGGGACTGGCTGAGGATGCTGGTTTGGTGCTGGTAGCGTGGGCGTGATCATGGCTGGAGCAGTGGTGCTGCCATGGGCGCTAATTGGAGGTGTTAGTGGCAGAGGCAGCGATGGTGGAGATGATGGACTGGCCAATGGTGACTCTGGGCCCGAGTTGGAGATGGTGTGGCCTTGGGACTGCGGCCAGCCCTGGCCTCCTTGTCATCTGCTCTGCTCTGGCTGGACTTTTAAGATCTGCTTCTTGTTGCCCTCCCCTCCCCTTTTTCCCCTCCCTTTGCCTGCCTTTTGGGGCTATTCCCCCCCTCTTCCCTCTTTTTCACCCGATGGATGGTTTGGTGAGAGAGGTGTGGAAGCGCCCTGCCTACCACTGTGTGAGGGTGGTGGATCGGGTTTGCTAGTCCCCCTCCCTGGAACCAACCCCTGTGATTCATCTTACCACCCGGACATGCTTACCCAACAACTCAGCGGTGAGGCTGGCGACCGGAGGAGGGCCTTTATTATTGGCCGCCGGATTGCGGTGAGAGAGCAATCCTGATCTACTCTCTGGGACCATTCAGCGGTAGCATGGATGCGGGATTGGACTGGGTGCCTCAACATCCTAACATCTTTCAACATCTTTTAACATCTTTGTTAGCGGACTTGTTTCCATCTTTTGACTCCTCCCTTATATGTGCAATATAACATCGTGTGGGTCTATTAGTCAGCGGACCTCTGGGCCTTACGGGGCGCTCCTCTCTCCCGGGCTTGGCCTGCCAGGCTTTCTACAGTGTACCTCGAGGATGGGTTATGGAACCCAGAGAGTTGGCATTCTTGGGTAGGGTTTGGGGTGGGGGTCCTGGGAAGGGTGGAGGGTAGGTTCCAGGCGTCATTAGTCAAATTTCTTATTCGATTTTTAAATGGGTTAGGGAGGGAGGGTTTTATAGGTGTCCACTGTAGCCCCAGTCAGGATGGTGGTGGGGGTGTGGGAGGGTGGCGGGGCTCCAGGCGGAATAGTGGGGCTTTGATCCCTAGGGTGGTTGGAATGGGAAGAGTCGGCGAGGAAAGGGGCGTATCATGTTAGGGGGCGTCCCGCTGTATTCAAGCCGTGATGCGCTCTGACCCCTTGGCCTCTTCTCAATCTCTGGGGGTGTTGGGATCCAGGGCCCTGGGCTCCGGCTGGTGTATTTTAATGCCAGGTCCGTGGGGAATAAGGCACCTCTCCTCGGGGAGGTTATTGAGGAGGAGGCCACGGACCTGGCTTGTATCACCGAGACCTGGTTGGGGCCAGAGGCGGAGTCCCTCTGGTTGATATCTGCCCCCAGGTTTTGGGTTATGCACGGTCTCGACCCCAGGGAAGGGGTGGAGGGGTGGCTGTGGTTATTCGGGAGACCTTATTTCCAAGGGAGGTCCCTGCTCGGAGATAGGCGGGTGTGAGTCCCTCCTCGTGAGGTTTGGGCCAATTGGTGGGATGGGCGTGCTGCTTACATACCTGTCCCCAGCTGTGTATCAGCCGCCCTGCCTGGGCTGCTCGATGCCGTCTCGGGGGTGGCGGTGGAGTTCCCTGAGCTTATGGTTCTGGGGACTTCAATCTGCCCTCCCTGGTGTGGGGGGGCTGGCCGAGGAATTCATGGCTTCCATGGAGTCCATGGGTCTGACCCAGTTAATAGAAGGCCCGACTCACGTGGGGGCAATATGCTCGACCTAGTTTTTGTCGGAGCAGTGGCGTAGTGGTCGAGGGATGGTGTTATGCAACCCACCCTGTTCCATGGTCAGACCACTATCTCCTAAGGTTGGTCTTCCATCAAGCCACCCCACACGCTGGGATGAGGAGCCACTGAGATGGTTCCGCCCCAGGCCTGATGGACCCTGAGAGGTTCCAGACAGAACTGGGGTTTTCCTGCATCCCTCACCCACAGCCCTGCCGAGGTCCTTGCGGCCGCCTGGCAACAGTCGGCTGCGGGGGCTCTTGACAGGGTTGTCCCCATCGTCCCCTCACTCGGCGCAGATCCCGACCGGCTCCCTGGTATGCGGGGAGCTCCGGAATGGCGTCGTAGAAGGGACTAGAGAGTAGGTGGAGGCGACCGCTCGGATCCGACCGAGCCCAGTTGAGAGCTCATATTAGGACTTACCTGGTAGCTGTGGGGAGGAAATCTTACTTCTCGCCCTCATAGCATCTGCAGATAACCGCCCAGCCGCCCTGTTTGGGGTTGCCCGCTCCCTCTTACAACTGGGGAGGCGGACCCTCTTGAGGTAGAGCTGAGGAATTTGGTCTTTATCTGCAGGACAAAATCGCTTCGGATCCGGGAAGGGCTGCACTCGGACTTGCAGTGGTCTGATGAGGGGGAGTGGTCTGGCTAATGTTATCTGGACTGAGTTCGATCCTGTTTCTGAGGATGAAGTGGACAGGATTATCGCGGCTGAGTTCCACCACATGTTTATTGGACCCGTGCCCTTCCTGGTTGGTTTATGCTTCCAGGGAGGTCACGTCGTCTCGGGCAGTTATCAGCGCCGTTAAGGGAGGGCTGTTCCCTGCCGCCTTGAAAGAAGGCGGTGGTGAGGCCCCTCCTGAAGAGCCTGCCCTTGACCCAGCCGAGTTGAACAACTTTCGTCCGGTCTCCAACCGTTTTTAGCGAAGGTTGTTGAGAATGGTGGCCCAGCAATTGCCACTTTTCCTGGATGAAGCGGACTACCTGGATCCGTACCAATCGGGCTTCCGACCGGGTACAGCACGGAGACAGCATTGGTGGCTGATGGATGATCTCTCTAGGGCTCGGGACAGGGGTTTTCCTCTGTCCTGGTCCTGTTAGATCTCTCAGCGGCTTTTGATACCATCGACCATGGTATCCTGTTGCGGCGTCTCGGGGGCTGGGAGTGGGAGGCACTGTTTTACGGTGGTTCTCCTCCTACCTCTGGGGCGTTATGCAGTGTTGGCAGGGGGCGGAGGTCGACCCGAGGTCTCTCACTTGTGGGGTACCTCAGGGGTGGGTCCTCTCGCCTCTCCTGTTCAACATTTATATGAAGCGCTGGGTGAGATCATCCGTGGCTTGGGGTGAGTTATCATCAATGCGCTGATGATACGGTTATACATCTCCACCCGGGCCACATCAGTGATGCTCTCTCCGTGATGTCCGTTGTTTGGAAGCGGTGCGAATCTGGATGGACAGGAACATGCTTCGTCTCAATCCAGCCAAGACAGAGTGGCTGTGCATACCGACATCCCGGTCCAGTTTGGAGATTCCATCTTTGGTCATGGGGAGGAGGTGTTACCCCGTGGACAGGGCACGGAACCTGGGGGTTCTCCTGGATTCACGGCTCAAGTTGGAGGAGCAGGTGGGAGCCGTGGCCAGGGGCCTTTGCCCAGGTCGGCTGGTTCGCCAGTTGCGCCCATACCTGGACGGGATGCCCTGCGCACGATCACTCAGGCTCGTTGTCTCCCGGTTGGACTACTGTAGCGCTCTCTATCTAGGACTGCCCTTGTGCACCACTCGGAGGCTTCAGCTGGTGCAGAATGCGGCTCGTGGGTTGTGATGGGAGCCTCCCGATACTCCCATGTTACACCCCTCCTGCGTGGCTTGCATTGGCTTCGGTTGCCCTCGGGTGAGTTCAAGGTTTTGGTTTTAACATTCAAAGTCCTACATGGCATGGGTCCAGGATATTTCGAGCGACTTCTCCCAGCCTCAAATACCAGCCGCCCGATGCGGTCGCTGGCGGTCTCCTCGGGCTGCCCTCCAGCGACTCAATGTCGTTTGGCGGGGACCGGGGAGGGCCTATTCTGTGGCAGCCCCACTCTATGGAATCTTCTTCGCTGGAGCTCCGGCTGGCTCGATCTCCGCACCTTCCGCCGTGAGCTAAAAACCTGGCTGTTTTACAATCTGGGCAGTGTTGACCCTTGGGGTTGTTTACGTAATTTTGGGGTTTTAATAATAATACTAATATTAATTGGCTTTAATTTAATATATTTTTAAGTAACTTATTGTTGTATTCTATTTTAGTTGTGAGCAGCCCGAGTCCCTCGGAGAGAGCGACATATAAGTCGAATTAATAAATAAATAAATAAATAAATAAAATATATAAAGACATATAAGTCGAATAAATAAATAAATAAATAAATAAATAATAAAGCACAGATCCAGGACTGATCCTTCAACCCGGGACTACAACCAGGTGTGAAAGTTATTACAGCTAAAGATGCATGACACAGGGGACAGCAAATTATGGGAACAGTTAGCCTAGTGCCACATTGCAGGTGCCAGGAAGGAGGAAGAAAGCTATGCAGTTACTGTTCAAATATCTACTGAAGTGCTGAAAAAAAAAAGGAGGAAAAATAAATGAAGGACCAGAAGCCACCGCTTCCCCCAGAGATGACCTGATGCTCTGATGGCAAAACGTCTATGGAGATTCTCAATCATCTAGGCCATGGTTGTCCCAAAGATGCTTTTCCAAAGGCAACTGGACTTTCTTGCTTGCTTTTCTTTGAAAACATTTTGCTTCTCATTAGGGGTGGGCTTCAAAATTTAGCAACCGGTTCCCTGCCCGGTTGCTTTCGGTGGGTGGCCATGGTGGGCATGGCCTAGTCAGCCCCTCCTGCACCAGCTGGAGGGTGTTGCCTTCCCCGGGCTCGGGAGGCTTTCCTCGGGAGGCCTCAGGAGGCAAAAAGAGCCTCCCCTAGGGTCGGAGGCCCTCTGGAGGCCAGGAAGTTTCGGCTTCAGGAAACTCTGAGGCCCACTTTTGCCCTCCCTGGGCTCTGGAGGCTTTCCTTGAGCTTCCAGAGGCCGTTTCTCACCCTCTCCCGAGCCTCCATGCGGGCCTGCCTTACCTGGGATTGAAAACGGGCGTGTGGAGACTCCTGGGAGGTGGAGCGGTGGGCAGGGCCAACCAGTCGTTCTAACTACGGTTACATGAACCAGATGTAAAATTAACATTCGATTGGCCGAACGGTGTGGACCATAGCCCACCCTGCTTCTCATTCAAGCTTCTTCAGTTCATTCATTCAGTTCCGTTGATTTTTTTTTAAAAAAACTTGCACAAGATCAGAGATGGCCTTAACTGCCCATGAGTTTTTTTGCTGTTTTCAGTTCTTCTAGGACCTTGTTTAAAAGAATCTACCTTTTCTTTGAATTCCACCAAAGAATAGCAGTGTAGCCAGGGATAAAACCCTTAAAACCAAGATTCCCAAATATTTGGCCTGTACAAAACCAATATGGAAGAAATGGTCCAGTTATACCTTGGATTTAGTATGATGGTGGAGAAACTGGAACTTGAGGTCCACCTGACTCTTGTAGGCAGATGTTACTGGAATTTTCCAGGAAGCTGATCCATGATTTCTAGATTCACTTCAGGCTGTTGTCTTTTAAAGCTAGGGTTGCTAGCATAAACCAGAGACAGAATCAACACCCCCACCACTGTGGTTACTGCAGAGCCAACAGACAAACCAGAAAGACATGGAGAAGAGACCAGTGGCTCTTTTTCACCTTTAGGAAAGGAAGAAAAAGGAAGAATTACAAAGGTAATTCTGTAAAATTGGTCACAACAATATTGTTATATTTCTGCTATGTCTGCATAGCTGTACCACCATCCATATTTTTAGGGGCATGTCATCATTCAGCTTTTTTTTGGAATTTATACAATTCTAAAGCATATAACTTATAATTTAGAGCATATAACTATTGGCACAAAATCAATGAAATGGAGACTGATAAGATTCCCCGAGTTATGTCTTCTAACTAGAGCAGGTAAAATCACAATCACAAATCTCCTGGATCACCAAACTGACAAATTTTGTAAGAAGCTGTCGCCTTAATGTCTCTTGCGTAACAAAGGAATGATTTAAAAAAAGAGCTGCCCAAAGAATTAAGGATATAGAAGCACAAAATTTATTTATGTATTTATTTTATTAATTTGACTTGTATGCTGCCCCCTCTCCAAAAAAGGACTCAAGGCTCACACATAAAATCAGAACAATGAATTAATTACCTAAAATGAGATTAAATTAAACAAGCCAAATTAACTAAAAACCCATTAATAATTTAAAATAAAACCAATCCCCAGTCAGCACAGCCAGGCCTGTTCAAACAACCAGGTTTTTAAATCGTGGTGGAAGGTGCGGAGGTCAGGGCCAGGCAGCCCAGAGGTGGTTGGTTCCACAGAGTGGGAGCTGCAAAAGAGTAGGCCCTCCTGGGGATACCACGACACTGGGTCTGAGGCGGCACCCCAAGGAGTCCCTGCCTGTGCACTCATACAGGGTGGTTGGTATTGATGCTGGCAGTAGATGCTTCCGTGATAACCTGGACCCATGTCTCATAGGACTTTGATACAGCTATCCTTAGGTAGGTAATTTGAAATGGTTGAAAAAATACAAATTGACTTTTTAAATAGACAGCGATTTAAAAGTTACAACTGCCAAAACATCTTAGGGAGATAGCTACACGAGTGAGATTAGAACAGCTTGACACAATGGTCAGATATGAGAGATTCCATTCTATACCCTATAACGGATGTCTCTGCATTTGAGAGCAGCAGAGGTGAGAAACCTGGCTCCATCCTATTAGATTGTTGCCTGTATAAGAGGGTGAGAGACAGGTACCTCGGGTTATATACTAAATGAATGACCCATTGGGATCCCCATATCAAAACAAGTTACCTTATGTGCAGCCAGAATCTGAAAATAACATTTAACACAGCACAGTACTTGAGCAAAATGATTCAGTTGAGATTGGCATATGTGGGACTGATTGGGGTAGATTGTAGGGATGATAATGAAATAAAATTTTATCATATTTTATCTATTAAATTATTGTATTTTATTCCAATCTCATTTTAAATCGTATTTTATCTCAAATTTATTTTAAATTGTATTTTATCAATTCCATTTTAAATTGTTTCTATCAGCTTTTGGTAATGTTGTGTCTGGAACTCTGCACTTTGATACGGCCCAAGGGCTAATCAATAAAGTAAACTAACTAAACTAACTAACATTCAGTTGGGTATATTTTCGATAAAATATACCCACCTGAATCAAATCATCCACCATCACTTATTTAACAGAGAATTCAGATGTTTGAAAGGGAACTGAAGTGATATTTGAAGTATACCATCTAAAATTAAGTTCCATTTGGAGTAATAGTTAAGGAACTAGGCTGAAAAACTGCAAGATTCTCACCCTGCCTTAGACACAAAACCAGCTGGGTGACTTTGGGCTAATCACCCTATCTCAGTCCTTGGAAGGAGGCAATTAAAAAACCACTTCCGAAAAATCTTGCCAAGAAAACTGCAGGGACTTGTTTAGGCAGTTGCCAGGAATCAACACGGACTTGAAGGCGCACAGGAGACTTTTACTTCCTGTACAAGTGGCAGGTTTTGTTCTCTGCTTTTCTTGCAGGAAGTAAGAATTTTCTGAAAAATTCAGCTTAGGAGAAAAGGAAAGGTGTAGAATACTTCACTGTCCCTGAAGGCAGCATCTGGAAAACCAGAACTGTAGACAGACCTGGCAGGACCTTAACTAGTTTCACATACTTATATGTGGAATGGATCGTGAAGATGGCAGAATTTGTCAAGATGCCTAAATTGACTTGTTTGATTAGGAAGAAACTACTTTTGTAAAGATCGGAAAGCCTTTATGATTCTTTTCCTGAAAACGTGATCTCTGGATTTACTGATTAAAAAGCTGCCTCTGGGAAGAAGGAACATTTGCAATTCGGGAGAGAAGAAACTGTATTAATTATGTTTATTACTGCTGCAAGAAAAGATTAGAAGTCACTTCTTTAAATATTCTTTTTCCCTCTCTTTTCGGGACCTACACTGTCATTCACTTTTCTTCTGTCATTCCTATTTCTCTCATTATATCCTTTTCTCTTTTCTACATTCTTTTATTTTTCTGCAGCTTTTAAATTTGTAAAAAAAATTTTTTAGTAAAATTACATATATGAAAATGGACTTTGACAACACCATCATGAGTGTTGTCTTGACTTTCTGGAACGAACTTTGTGGAATTGCCTGGGTGGAAAAGATATACATGCAGAGAAGAGTAACAAACTGGTTAAGGCTCTGGGAGCTAAACTATACGATGAACGATTGAGGGAACTCGGTGTGTCTAGTCTAGTGAAGAGAAGGGTTAAAGGGGGGGACGTGATAACTGTCTTCCAGTTATTTGAGGGGCCATCACAGAAAGAGCGGTTCAACCTATTCTACATGGCACCTGAGGGCAGGACAAAGAATAATGGGTGGAAGCTTGTTAAAGAGAGATGCAAACGAGAAATAAGGAGAAATTTCCTGATAGTGAGAACAATTCAGCAATGGAATAGCTACTCCAGGCATTGTGGATGCTCCATCACTGGAGGTTTTCAAAAATAGAGTGATAACCATTTGATTGGAGTGATATAAAATCTCCTGCCTTGAGGGGGTTGGACTAAGACACCCCCCCCCAATTACAGCCCAATGAATCTATGTTCTATCAAATTGGCAGCTCTGGAAGACAGTGAAGTAACAGGTAGCTTTGTTGCTGCAATGATCAAAGATAACATTGATTGATGGGCTTGGGAAACAAATCCATTGCTTTACTCAAGAAAGGAAAGTTCCACTTTTCCTTCTGCCTTTTAGCTTTGACGTTCAGCTTGATAATTGAATGATCTTGTCCTAATTCAGCTGGCTCAATTTTCTAAGTAAAGTACAGAACGTTTCGAGTTAATACCTAAAACAAATATTAATTCTCTCTGGCTTCTTTTTCTTCCACTGTGGAAGAAAAGTTAATAATAAGTTAATCAATATTAACTTTGTAATATCCAAACTTGTCTAGACCCTTCTTAGCCAGACCAATTTTATTATCTGCCTGGCCTGAGATTGATGACCTATTTTAATTATAGTTACTGAGACCAAGCCAGCTTCATAATTTATGAAAAATGCCTGAATGGCATATTAAGATAAAGTTGAAAAATGACATAAATATGGGTAAACAAATATATTTATTTAGTGCCTTTCTTGCATACTCTAAATCAGGGTGTCAAACTTGCGAGGCGGGCTGGATGCGTCATGCGCTGGCCATGCCCACCCTTGTTTAGCAAAGGGGGAGAAAGTCACAATACGTCACATGATGATGATGACACCGCAAATTTGACACCCTGTTCTAAATGCTCCTGCTACTCAGTGGGAAGAGCCAACTCATATGTGTGGGGCATGTAAGGCAGGTTTCCTGCCATAATCTTGTGGGTTTAGCTTGTCATGTGAATGGTATGAAATCATGATGATTGTTTTCATCAAATATACTTTAATAATCATACCCTAGTGTTTTCATTAACCAGTTATAGTGTATGAATTTTATTTAAATGGATCTAACAATACGCTCTTTGTCACTATCTAAGTCACTATCTAAGACAAATCAGCTAACTCTAGTCATGAATCTGTCCGTTTGGAATGCACAGCACTATTGCCTATTATACCTGTGCAGACAAATGTGTGTTCACATTATGGAAATTACTTTTCATCATGTTCTTCTAAAATCTGAAAGTAACTTCAGAAAACCTAACTACTGTATTGTCCTTTTCAATAGGATGAGAAATGCTACTTTTTAGAGTTCGGTCCAGCAAACAGTTTCTCTGGATTAACTAGAAATGAGGGAGGAAAATATAATGTCTAGTTGTGCATCCTCTAGATTGTATACTTCCATACTCAAGTTATAATGCAGATTTTTTTTCTATTAAGAACTAATGTAGCTTTCTAAATATTTTACAAACATTGTAAACTATTGCAACTTACATGACATTCTTCCTTAATCTTTTCTGGCTTGGGAAGTTTCTTGGAGGTGCTTCTTCATTCAGCTCAAATCGAATTATCCATTTTGTATTAGCAAAGTACAATTTTGCCTGCATCCAAAGGTGGGAGAGGAAAAAAAATATCTTGGTCCTATCACCAATACTTGTGT